>JALHAQ010000024.1:1200000-1800000 GCA_023838395.1 Holcopasites calliopsidis
TCTACTAATTTAAAACCAAATTCTTTCATTACATCGCGATCTAGTGTCACTTGACAGCGCATTGTCTTATCCGGAACTACACATAACAAGCTTTAAACATTTTCGCAAAGGAAAAAGGCGTTCAGAATCACCTCAGCTATCACCCCTTTTCGGCTCTATGGGCAGTTCTGGGACACCTTGTATTAAAAGAAAAGAAAATTTATTATGTTGTTCTTTCCGTACATAACTTCTTTCTGTTTTTATTGATAAGATTGTATCCATGGTAACAATAACAGATACATTAACGCTATAGATTTTGTTATAGTATTATATTTGCCAAAACCTTACAGTACCTACATTTGTGTATCAGTTTCTGTAGCGAACTATTTCAAAGTGTAAAGTGTGTCAAGTGTGTGTGTGTGTGTGTGTTCGTCTACAGTTGTTTTATATATTAAAAGAAAATAAAATGCATTATGTTGTTCTTTCCGTGTATAACTCATTTCTGTCTTCTTTAACAGTCTATCAATTATATCTTGCAATTGCATTTATTTAAAATGGTTATTCCTTTCGGCTCTACAAATTTAAAACCAAATTGGTTTCTGTGTCCTGTCGTATATTTTATTCAATACTTATTTATGTAATATACTTATTATTACATTTTTATAATATTTATAACTTCAGATAATACTTTTATCTCGTTAATCCGCTTATCTCAATAATTACAAACGTTCTACCCCGTCAAGCACCTGTGGTGATGTTATCCGATAAAAAAATATATAGTATTGTTTTTCTACTATCTCTCTCTATTAAGTCATATTTTTTTATTAAAAATGAGTTCTTTTATAAATGGGACAATAGTCTTTGAACCTATTTTTATTATAGTCTACTATTTCTTTACAACGTTACGTACTAGTTATTCTTACTTTTTGTTACATCCATAAAGTATTCCAACAATGTGTAATACGAAAATGAGTCAATAGGAATCTAATAAGTTATAAAGCAACATAATATAATTACATATCTTGAAACGGTTATATAGTGGATAATGTCAGCGATCTACATTTATCTATTAAACGACCTGCTCGTTCATTTACCTACCCTGCTCGACGCATTTACCAACATCGCTAGACTCATTTACCGACGGAGCCCAGGCCCACCAGACCCATTTCTCGGCACGGCAACTTACACGGGGGCTGGCAGTCTTTAATAGTACCCTCGTCGGTGGTCTGTGATAGAACTCTCCGTAATTCAACAGGATACTGTTAGATGTCCTATTTTCAGATGGTTCATGTACAAACTTATGTTTTCACTACTGCCCGTCTCTTTGCAGTAGCGCTTCGATCGATTCGCTGTAGACCCCGAAGGAGACGCACAGTGGGCCGGATCGAAGAATTTGCTGTTCATTTGCCAAAAAATCAGATTCCTCATATCGATATTTAACGAATGTATATTGTTTTCTAAATGTCCATCACATTCGAAAATGATGAAATTAATGGGGTTTATTAAAAATTGTGGTTAAAACAAGCATTTAAAAATCACACTTTTATAAATATTGTAACGTCCCGAATACCGCAATTCTCGTAACGAATTTCGCGGGGTTGTAAATCCCGTTACACTGGTGCGACGATATGCGGAGACGTATTTGGCTTATTAATAAGCCGCGTTGAAATGGCAGGATTGAAAGGTGATTATCGCGATTTCAAACAAATATACAACAAAGGTATTAATAGTTGCTGAATACAGTTGTCGTACAAGTCGAATTGTCGTGTGTTCGATCGGGTTCGACCAATTCTGTTTGATCTGGTTTGTTCGCGTGTTGGTCTTAGAGTTTCTTAGCGAAGTCGTTCCGGAAGGAAGTCCGACGGCGACTTCTTCCGTGTGTCAGCTGATTGGTCAAGACAAAAAATTACCTTACCAATCAGAGTGCAGGTTCGAGGTTCACCACTCTTCCGATGCGCCCGAAGCGCGGTATTTCCCGGAAGAAGTGGGGCGATACCTGGAACTGCGATGGGTCTGGAAAATTCGGCCCGATGGGAAATTCCTCCAGGTTCCGGGAATCGGCTTCGCGTACCGTTACATTATGACCGGAACCCATCGGAAGTCCAGGTTTATGGCATTTGACGATTATTGAGGATGACGAGAGTAATTTAAGTGATCATGCTTTGCCTGCGCGTGAAATGCATTGCTTGCCGGTTGCAAGCAATTTGAACGAACTTCTTTCCTCAAAAATAATCCCTTTCTTCCGAGATACGTGCCATAAACCTTGCCAACTTTCCACGCGTTTTATTCCGTGGGACGGAACATACTCCCCCCGTTGAGAGAGTTACTCGATCAATACATAGTATAATGATACATGAGATATTAAGCCTATGGTAAGTCTGTGTGAGTTCTCCGTACACGTGGTCCTTAGCCTATGGTTGAGACATCGCTCCATTAATTGTACATGTGGACGCGACTTTAATTCTAATGGTTCGCGTCGTGTCGTTAGTCATTCAGTGGTAACGGGGCTATTCGTTTTGTACACCGCTTGTATTCTCCATGGATGGTTTTTACGGTGACCACGCGGACGATTCCGTCGTCACCTGGATGGATGGCTGAGACTCTCCCGAGCGGCCATCGCATGGGCGGTGTGTTATCCTCTCGCAGAACAACCAGTGTTCCAATAGGGATGTCCGGTGGTTTCGCAGAAGCCCATTTTGTGCGTGCTGTTTGCTCCTGCAAATAATCTTTAATCCATCTTTTCCACAGATGGTTCCGCATTTGTTGCACGTGCTGCCATGCTGTCAATCTGTTGGGCGGAGTGGCTGAAAATTCGTAATCTGGCACACTCGTTAAATTTTCGCCAATAAGGAAGTGACCAGGGGTGAGGGCTTGCAAATCGTTAGGGTCAGGTGATAATGGAGTGATGGGTCGAGAATTTAGGATAGCTTCTATTTGCGCTGTAAATGTTAGTAGAGCCTCGTAAGAGAGTAACGTCTCACCTACTACGCGAGTCAAGTGACGTTTTACGCTTTTTACTGCGGCCTCCCATAGGCCGCCAAAGTGTGGGGATCTTGGTGGGATTGTGTGCCAAGTAATGCCCTCATTGGCTAGCGTTGCCGCGATTGTTTGATTTATGTCCCGGTCCATCAAGAACGCGTATAATTCCTTGATCTCCCGTTTTGCCCCGATGAAGTTTGTCGCGTTGTCTGAATATATGTGCCTTGATAGACCTCGTCGCGCGAAGAATCGACGGAGAGCTGCTATGAAGGCATCGGTGGTTAAATCGCTGACTAATTCTATATGGACCGCCTTTGTTGCGAAGCACACGAATATCGCGAGATATATCTTGACCTTTCCTCTGTTACGGTGAGTTTTCTCCTTTATCCAGAGGGGGCCACAGAAATCTACTCCAACATGATCGAAAGGTTTGGATGAGTTAACGCGACCGGGCGGTAGATCACCCATTTTGTAGTTTGATACTGGAGGTTTTGCCCTGAAGCATGGGACGCATTTGCGTATGAATTTTCTGACGAGCCGTTTGCCGTCAGGGATCCAAAACTTGTGGCGGATTGCGTTAAAGGTAGCTAGAGTGCCTGCATGGAAATTTCTTAGGTGATATTCCGTCACGATTAGGTCGGTTACGTGATGCCTCTTCGGCAACAGCAGTTGATGTCGTGCATCGTAAGGAATGTTTGCCCGAGATAATCGTCCGCCTACCCTTAATAGCCCTTTGTCGTCAATAAAGGGATTTAGAGGTGCGATGTTCCCGATCACCTGATCTGAGCTCTTTAATGCGCGGATTTCTTGCGTGTAAGTAGTCCCTTGCACGGTTCTAATGATATATTGTTCCGATCGTTGGATTTCGAATACGGACAAGGTGTTCTTGTTCGTTTCCTTGCCTGAGCTGTTGAAATAAAATCTTAAAACGTATGCGGTTACGCGTACAAGCCTGTTATAGGTTGAAAATCTATTGAAGCCGTTCCAGTGAGCTGCTTGTACGCTCAGTGCTACCGAGGGTCGTACTTCTGGTATATCAATTGCCTCCACGCGGTTGATCGGCCAGTGATCCTCGGTCCTTGCTAACCAGGTAGGCCCGTGGAACCAAAGCACGTTATGCATTAATTCTGCGGGTAGTAAACCGCGGGATATTAAATCGGCAGGGTTGTCTGCTGATGCTACGTGCCGCCATTCGCCTTCTTTGCTAGCTTCTTGAATCTCGCTAACGCGATGTGCTACGAACGTTTTTAGTAAGTGCGGAGGGGTCTTTATCCATTGCAGTGCAATGGTCGAGTCCGACCAAAAAACCGTGCGAGTAAATTGCATTCGTCGTGTCGCGAGCGAGATTGCTTGATATAAATTGATAAGCAACTGCGCCGCGCAAAGCTCTAATCGCGGTAACGTTACGGTTTTAAGGGGTGCTACTCTCGATTTCGCGGATAATAAGTGTGTGTCTACTACGCCCTCATTGTCAGTTGAGCGTATGTAGATGCATGCGCCGTAGGCTCGTTCGCTCGCGTCGCAAAATCCGTGCAATTCCAGCGATACCGGTTCATTGCACGTCACTCGGCGCGGGATTGAGATCTCGTTTAAAGTCCCCAAGTCCTTGCAAAAGCTGACCCAGGTTGTGTGCGTGTCGGTCGGTACTGATTCGTCCCAATTCAATTGCAGTTTCCAAAGCTCCTGCATGAAGATTTTCGCGTGTACGATTACTGGTCCGAAAAGTCCTAAGGGATCGAAAAGTGATGCGATTATTGATAGTATTGCTCTCTTTGTTGTTCGGCCGTTAAAATCGATGTTGTTAACGTCATAAACGATGTTGTCTCCCTTCGCGTCCCATCCTAAACCGAGGGTTTTGATAGCATTGTCCAGGTCAAGTCGAAGGTATGTAGCGTCCGTCTTGTCTTCTAAATCCTCTATGAGCGTGCGTTCGTTTGCAGCCCATTTTCGTAATTTAAAGTTTCCCTTACTACATAGTTCGATGAGTTCGTCTCTAATTTTCGTTACCCCTATTCGAGTGTCCGCGCCCGTCAGAAGATCATCTACGTAGAAGTCTTCTCGCAGGACCCTTTCGCCTAGTGGAAAGCATTTTCCCTCATCGTGAGCTAACTGGAGCAGGGTACGCGTAGCTAGAAACGGAGCAGCGGATGTTCCGTATGTTACGGTGTTGAGTGTGTAGGTTTTGATGGGCTCTTCGTTGGATGGTCGCCACAAGATTTTTTGAAATGTGCGGTCCTTCGGGTGTACTTGTACCTGACGGTACATTTTCTCGATGTCCGCGGTTAGAACGTAACGATGGAATCTAAACCTAATTAGCAGTGAGTAAAGGTTGTCCTGAATGGTGGGACCCGTTAGTAACGCGTCATTCAGCGAGGTTCCGGTGGTAGTTTTCGCGGACGCGTCGAATACAACTCGTACCTTGGTTGTTAGGCTCGCTTCCTTTATCACCGCGTGATGAGGTAAGTAATACCCGTGTTCTGGGATCTCCCTAATTTCGGACATGTGCCCTAAGTCCACGTATTCTTGGAGGAAATTAGTATATTGGAGTTTTAGCTCTGGGTTTTTATTTAGCCTCTGCTCTAGGGAACGGAATCTTCGTGAAGCGACCGAAAAAGACTCTCCCAGCATCGGCGTGTCGTCCTTAAATGGTAACCTTACTATATACTGCCCGGTAACTGGGTCACGCGTGGTGTTGATTGTATAGTGTTCCTCTGCCTTGCGCTCTTGTTCGGATAGAATGGGTTTAATTTGCGGTTCCTCGATTTCCCAAAATTTCGCGACCCGTTCCTGAATCGTCGCGATATTGCAACGCACTGCACGAGGTGCCTCGTAATCGGGAGTTTTTCCGGCGATTATCCAACCCAACTTGGTTTTCTGTAATGTAAGAGCGCCGTTTGCTAGCTGAATTTGTCCCACGCACAGGAGCTGCAGGAACAATTCGGCGCCCAACAGGCCATCTATTGCGGACGGTTGATCAAAGGTTGGGTCTGCTAACGGGATGTTTTTTGGAATTCTTAACGAGCTCCTTGAGATCGGTCGCGACGGAAGCATATCTGTTATCTGTGGTATGATCAAGAAGTGCGCGTCTGTTTGGAAATTGTTTGTTCGCGATCGTACCCTTGCCGTGACGGTGTGCCGTACTGTGGTCGAACCCTTATTAATGCTGGCCACTGGAATGTCGGTTCGCCGTCGCGATAATCCTAATCTGCGCGCGGCGTCCTCGGATAAGAAATGTGACTGTGAACCAGAGTCAAGTAATACCCGGCATTGTTGCGATCGACCCTTACAATCTACTACCTGAATGATCGCGGTCGAGAGTAGCGTTTCTGAATCTGTGTTCGCGCTTAGAGCCGATACGTTCACCTGCGTTGCGGTTCGCGTTTCGGTGTTCGCTTCCTTGTGTAACAATGTATGGTGTCGTCCATTACACTGTTTACACGAGCCTGCGAGACAATTCTTGGCTGCATGATTTGGTCTGAGGCAATTGATGCAAAGACCCGCAGCCTTGACTATTTCCAGCCTTCGTTCTACAGTGGTGTTTTTTAGTTTTATACAACTAGATGTATAGTGCTTGTCCCTACAGATACCGCAGCTTACTTCTACTGCTACGTGTGCTTGCTGGGGTTTGCGCGTCGGTTTCGAAAATACGTTCTGTTTAATTTCGGATCTTACTTGCGCTATGGATCCCCTAGTCGAGGTGTCGCGGTTGTCTTCTAATAGTTTCCTTCTCGCGTGTAAAAAGTCGAGTAGCTGCTCCATAGAAGGCAGTTCTACGTTCTGCGTGTGTTCTTTCCACCTGAGTCGCGTTGCGTCGTCTAGCTTAGATACGACCGTATAGACTGGGAACGCTTCTAAGAATGGTTTGTTCAGAGCTACTAGGGCGCGATAATGCCTTGTGGCAAGATCCACCACCTCACCTAATGAGTTTACGTTCTTGCTGCACGCGGGTAAGTCAAACATTGCCTGAATTCGATTGTTTATCACGATGGACGGATCATTGTAATACCGATCGAGAATGTTCCACGCAACTGAATAGTTGGCGGCCGTCGTCTCTAACGACTCTACCTTTTCCGCGGCCCTTCCGCTCAGACACGATCTTAGATAAATAAGCTTCTGCGTGTCGCGGAAGCTTGGGTTGTCGTGGACCGCTGAGCGGAAGGCGTCCGCAAATCCGGCCCATGCTTCGTATGACCCACTAAATGTTGGTAATTTCATCGTAGGTAATTTCACGTGCATCTCCGATGTGACGGTTAGCGGCGATTGTAAGTGCGGTACTGCGTTATGCGCTCCTACGGGTGCCGAGGAACTCTGTGCCCTTTCGTATGCTTCTACGAGTTCCTGCGCCTTGGCAAGATATGCGATATAGTTCTCGTTAACCTCATTCCGTTCGATGAGGCGTTGCTCGAACAGCTCGTCCGGCGCGACGAGTTCTAAAGCGCCTTGAATTGACTCGAATGTTTCGTAATCCTTCTCCATCTGGGCAATACGGAGACGAATTTGATGGATGTTCTGATTTACCGACGGATCGACATCTCTTATGAAGTTCATAAATGCGGTAAATTTGGCCTTGATCACGCCGCGCTTGCGGATCAATTCCCTTTCGGTGAGAGCATTACCTTCACGCGACATGGTTAGTGTGGAGGGTGTTTGAACGGATACGTGGAAGGATAGCGAATTTAACAAGTATGAACAGACTTACGTTTCAGTCAGCTCCGCTGAAGATGCGATGATTGGCGAATGGCGCTCGTCGGGAAGCCCAATGCTCCACAAATGGGATGTGCTGATGCCGCTGTTTCGGGGTGCCTGCACCTCGATCACCGCCCTCGTTTGGCCGCGATGATCCGTGGTTGATGAGGTCCTGATGATTCCAGCGTTGATCAGCGTTGTCTAAGGGTGATGCACTGCCTGCCCAGTCGAATCTTCCCCTTGTTGTGTTGTCTCCGGATTGACTGCTTCCTTAGCGCCCAGATCCGGCTCGAAGGACCAAAATGTAACGTCCCGAATACCGCAATTCTCGTAACGAATTTCGCGGGGTTGTAAATCCCGTTACACTGGTGCGACGATATGCGGAGACATATTTGGCTTATTAATAAGCCGCGTTGAAATGGCAGGATTGAAAGGTGATTATCGCGATTTCAAACAAATATACAACAAAGGTATTAATAGTTGCTGAATACAGTTGTCGTACAAGTCGAATTGTCGTGTGTTCGATCGGGTTCGACCAATTCTGTTTGATCTGGTTTGTTCGCGTGTTGGTCTTAGAGTTTCTTAGCGAAGTCGTTCCGGAAGGAAGTCCGACGGCGACTTCTTCCGTGTGTCAGCTGATTGGTAAGGTAATTTTTTGTCTTGACCAATCAGCTGACACACGGAAGAAGTCGCCGTCGGACTTCCTTCCGGAACGACTTCGCTAAGAAACTCTAAGACCAACACGCGAACAAACCAGATCAAACAGAATTGGTCGAACCCGATCGAACACACGACAATTCGACTTGTACGACAACTGTATTCAGCAACTATTAATACCTTTGTTGTATATTTGTTTGAAATCGCGATAATCACCTTTCAATCCTGCCATTTCAACGCGGCTTATTAATAAGCCAAATACGTCTCCGCATATCGTCGCACCAGTGTAACGGGATTTACAACCCCGCGAAATTCGTTACGAGAATTGCGGTATTCGGGACGTTACATTTTGACCGGAACCCATCGGAAGTCCAGGTTTATGGCATTTGACGATTATTGAGGATGACGAGAGTAATTTAAGTGATCATGCTTTGCCTGCGCGTGAAATGCATTGCTTGCCGGTTGCAAGCAATTTGAACGAATTTCTTTCCTCAAAAATAATCCCTTTCTTCCGAGATACGTGCCATAAACCTTGCCAAACTTTCCACGCGTTTTATTCCGTGGGACGGAACAAATATCATTTTTCACGGAAAAAATGGATATTCTTCCGAATGGTACCTGTTGCCGACCGACATGAAATTTGAAGTGAGGTTAGGGGGCAGGAGGAGAAACCCAGATCTAAAATTTTAGGCGCGGGTATTTAATAGTTTCCGAGATATTAATTAAAAACTTTCGTACAATACATTGAATTCTTCATATACAGACACAACTAACACAACCGTTTTCACTGGAGCAGCCGTTGTGACGTCCCACGTCACTTCTGTGTTAGTCACGCAGTTACGAGAAGTATAAGACGAGGAGGTATCCTCAAGTGCGCAAGCGCACTCAGATATCACTAGGCACTCGAGCGTGAAGGAGCGGTAATTTAGATTCCAATATTCAGACGCGTGATATTTTAAACACTTAGCCGCGCGATAATTTAAAACTTTGTCAATAGAACACTTTAGATAACCAAATTCAAATCAATACAAGGGTCCTCTACCCAAACCGTAGATGAACTCCAGACGCCGGAAACACTTCCATTGTTCAGAAGAACATAGCACCATCGTAAACTATCAAACGAAGTCAAGGGTCCAGGGTGGTCCTCCACTTTCCTTTTTACCCCTACTACCCTGATTTTTGGAGTGGAAGGCTAGTATAAATGCAGGATGCGTTTCTGTAGTTCGTGCATTCGTAGATAATTCCCAGTTCAGTTCTTAACGACACAACAGTTTCGGGTAGTTCTTTTAAACAGTGAAGAAGCTAGTCAATCGATCAGAGAGTCGGTCAGTTAGTGAGTCAAACAGTGTAAGACCAATACGCTTTGTAAAAGTAAGAGAGACTAGGTAATTACCCCACCTTCTTAAATTAAATTTGAGCGCTTGAGCCGGGCGAACAATTTAATCACCTGTTCCTTCATCAAATAGATTCTCGAAGTTGAAACCATTGTGCGCACTCCGTGCGACGATCGAGGCAATATCAACGAAGCGCTTCATTTGTGATCGATTGGTACACCGAGATATATGGAGGTAAATGTCAGGAAATATTTGATCCTTCGTTCCGTAACCTTATTCTAACTAGTTTAACTTTTACTCTGCAAAGTCGGTGAAAAGGAAAAAGGCCCGTAGAGGTAAGAGAGGAGGCCGACAACAAAGATTAAAGAAACAGAGGGAAACGATATTAACTTTATTAGCGGAAAACTTAAGACTGGACAGTGGCACTGAACCGACCGCCCCACAGGAAAACCCTATACCTGAGATCATCGACTTAACACTGGAGGAGGACGAACCCGGGAGGAGTTTCCAGGTGAACCACATCCCTAGCCCTGATATTCCGTTAGAGATCATCGACACTAGTACTAGTTTTAAGATTCAACATTCGGAAAACGTCCCAACGAACATCATTCAGTCATATATATATATAATATTAATAATCCGGAAATACCAGTTGATGTTTGGGAATGGTGCAAAATTATGTCTGATCATTAATAAATCGAACGTAATAGTTTAAATAGTTCAGCCATTTTATAAAACCTTTCCTTCCTTTTCGTACTGTTAAGCCCAGTGACGTAATTGTGACGTCACACCGTCGTATTCGAGTGTTAAGTGGCCGATGGTACCCTGATCCTCGCTGCAGTGGCCGTTGTCCTCAAGTGTTCAGTAGCTGTTGACGTATGTGACGTCACGAGTACGTCACTGGGGCTTAACAGTACGAAAGGAAGGAAGGTGATTGAAATGAATGGTCGTTAGCTAAATTTCAAGTTTCAGATTTATTCGTCTGACATTTCTCTGCACCATTCCCAAATGTCCGGAGGTATTATAGTGTCATGTATATTTCGCATGAAAGATTTAATAATATTATTGGGAACGGATTCGCTATTCGAGATTTTAATGGATATACTAGTGTCAACTAACTCGATTGGGGTGGGGGGTCTGGGGGCGTGTCGTGTCACCTCTTTATCTCGTCCTTGTGGGAAGTCTTCTTGTATAGTTAAGTCGATCAACTCTGGCACTGGGTTGGGTGGTGGGGCGGTTGGTTCGACTGTTGGTTCTAACCGAAGGTTTTCTGTTAGGAGAGCCAAGATAGCTGCCCTCTCCTTTTTTTTGGCGTAGTTGGCGGCCTCCACGATTTCCTCGCCGAGCCTTCCTTTTCTTGGTTACCGACTTTTTGGGAATAAATCAACTAATTGAAATAGGTTCAGGATAGATGGGATCAAATATTTGTCCTCAGTTTACCTCCATATGTCGTGGACTATCCATAATCAGTTCGCTAAGGAAGCGCTCTGTTCTGTATCCTCCCGATTGTCGCACGGAGTGCGCGCAATGGCTTCAACCTTGGTATCTATTTGATTAAAGGATTTGGGTAATTAAACTGTTCGCCCGGCTCAGGCGCTCGCATTTAATGTAAGAAAGGTGGGTTGGTTACCTAGTTGTTTTTACTCCCTCAAAGCGTTTTCCTCTAAATACCGCACTGACTCTATTATTGTTAACTGTTAATTTGAACTTGCTAGAGAACTGCGAAAACCGTTGCGTCACTAAAAACTCTACTGAGAAATATATACGAATACTCTGAGAAGATATACGAATGGATATATACGAATGACTATATACGAATGAATATATACGAATGAATATATACGAATGAACTGAAGAATATGTACGAAAATATACGAATGAACATATACGAATAACTATATACGAATGAACCAACTGCAGAAACGCATCCTGCATTTATACTAGCCTTCCACCCAAAAATCAGGGTAGTAGGGGTAAAAAGGAAAGTGGAGGACCACCCTGGACCCTTGACTTCGTTCGATAGTTTATGATAGTGCCATGTTCTTCCGAACAATGGAAGTGTTTCCGGCGTCTGGAGTTCATCTATGGTTTGGGTAGAGGACCCTTGTATTGATTTAAGTTTGGTTATCTAAAGTATTCTATTGACAAAGTTTAAACTGTCGCGCGGCTAAGGGTTTAAAATATCACGCGTCTGAATGTTCAAATCTAAATTACCGCGCCTTCACGCTCGAGTGCCTAGTGATATCTGAGTACGCTTGCGCACTTGAGAATACCTCCTCGTCTTATACTTCTCGTAACTGTGTGACTAACACGAAAGTGACGTGGGACGTCACAAGAAGTAATCAGATAGATTTTAGTTCGCGCCAAAGATAAATTGTATAGACAAGTTAGAATCGAGTAGGACCCTTTAGAAAGTAGATAACAGGAAACGAAATAAACCAGAGACAGCGACGAAGAAAAATATTGCGTGCCATAAATTGTAAAAAGACCCAAGGGTCTTCTCATTCAAAACTAATAGTAAATACTCTTAAAACATGTTGAGTGCGGAAGGACGTGGGATGGCCCAAGTAGTTGAATTACCCGTGTCAAAACAATTACTACAGCGTCTGGAAGGTCGCCTTTGGTCCCTCCACTTTTGCAACCCCTACCACACGACCCTTTGGGCGTACCAAAACCAGTATATATACAGGGGACAGTTCCAAAACTCTATTTTTTTGTATTACATAGTATTTTCAAGCAGTGTCGTTCAGTTAGTCAGTTATAGAAAGAAGATTTGTTCAGAGTTATTTTTTTTTTTTTAAGTAAAGCTGTTCAAAGGTTCTAATTAAAATCTCGCCTACTTGGCAGAGAATTAATAAGAACTAATTGAAGAGATTTGGACAATACCAAATTATTTAGAAATATCTGGCACGCGCAGTATTTGCGTTGAAATCCGGAAAACGACTCTAGCGCAGATCATGTCTGCAGTTGGGACAGTTGAAGGATGCGTCAAGGTATTCAGCTAAATTAATTAAGGTTTTAGAGTTTTAATACATTTTAAGAACATTCAAAATAAATCTTTCTTCTCAAACTAGAAGTCCAAAAGATATCGAAGAAGAAGTAAAAGAGGAGGAAAAAAAGTTAGAAATCGTTTAGAGAGGGCTGCCATCCTAAAGAAGTTAGAGGAGGACTTAAGAAGGACGGATTTGTCTGATCACACTGGTGAGGAACCAATTTTAATTGATTTAACGGAAGAACACGGGGAAAATCAATTTCCCTCCGCCCCACAACCTTTAAATAATTTGGAAGAAATTTGTACTCTCCGGGCTGTTAAAGTCAACAACCATTCGGAGATTCCAAGTAGTATTTTACGACAGTATATTTTAAATTACGAGCCGTGGAGTACGGAAGCTCCGGATATAATTTATCAATGGTGTGAAAAACTGTACCAACAACAATTTGGAAATCAATAAATCCATTTATATTTAATTATAAAAAAACTTAAATCAACCAAGAGTTTCAAGTTGAATTAACCGGTAGAAGCGTGAATTCGTTTGCCCGGGGCTTTCACTTGAACGAATTTCCCCCACCCTTACCTTTCACATCCATCAGACGTGACACCGCCCTCAGAATCTATAGGGTGACCCACGAAAAATTGGTTACTGTAACTTCTGACGCGCGGGGGATGTTCTCTACCTGCAATACGGCTTCAGGTATACTGTCCTCAGTATTAATAGTTTGTGACAAAAAATTTTGATGAGGCGACCACTGGCCAAGTGTTGCTAGGCCCCTGCTGGTGGCCGGGAAAATTGTGTGCCCAAACCTAACTAATATCCTCTTTTCCGCATAAATAGTACGCCCATAGCTCGAATCGCATTCCGTATAGCGGATAATTTAAATTTTACGGTCAACCCGAATTGTTTATCCGGGAATTGGAAGCTGACGTGGTGCTATTATACAAAATTGCAGTAAGTACGGTGTACTGCAATTCAATATTTTCCATCTGAAATTGAAATGGAACATATTTCGGAAAAAGGTATACGTATTGCAAAAAGAAACATTCCTTGGGCGGCTAAAGTTACAGTAATCGATTTTGGTATACTTATTTTGGTATACTTATTCGGTATACTTATTTTGTCATCAGCTACTGAACACTTGACGACGACGGCTGCTACAGCGAAGATGGTTGTGTTAGTTGTGTCTATATACGAAGAATTCAATGTATTGTACCGAAAGTTTTTAATTAATATCTCGGAAACTATTAAATCCCCGCACCTAAAATTTTAGATTTGGGTTTCTCTCCACGCCCCCCACTTCCCCTCCAAATTTCATGTCGATCGGCAACAGGTCCCATTCGGAAGTACAGCCGAAAAGATTACTTCTTTTCATATTGATGCCCCAGAAATCCTATTAATCATTACGTATCCATTTTTTTATGAATAGCATACGTCTATATTGTGAATACACCTGAAATTAAAAATTATTGTTCATAATTTATTTAAAAAAATAATAGTAAACTAAAGGGAATCGTCAAATTTTTTCACATTTAACAAGGGGTATATTTAAAGTTTTATGGAATTATGCGTTCTATCAAAATGGAATATTTGCGGCGTTAATTTCTCTATAAAATCATGCAAAATTCACTTCCCCCCTCGTCCCGCCCGATAAATTATTATTGTTTGAAGCGTCGCGTGACACGCACTTCAGCGACGAGTTGCGTCGCGTGAGACGCATAAACGTCGCGCTATACGTTTCCTACTAGCGTTAATATGCATATACATCTGCTTTTTAAATTATTTTCACAGCATTTCGTTTACCACTTATATATAAGGAAGAACAAGTTGCATAAGTCAATTCTGGCACGAGCATCATCATCATCATCCAGACATCGACAGTGAGTGGTGTTGTGACAAGTCTAGACAGTGAAAGGATCACTAGAGACAATTAGCAACTAAGTTAGTCGAGTCATTGAGCCTGGACACAGGAAAAAGTGCATTTCCCATGCAAAAGTGTATCCCCCATCCCCTCAACGAGAAAAGTGGCGAACCAGGACAACAGTGACCAGCAAAGAACCTGCCTGGAAAATAAACTGGACTCCCCAAAGGCCCCCAGCCTCTGGTCGCTATCCAAGTGTATCTCACGAAAGGATGGGGACCCGTACCACATCACAAAGAAAAGGTCGATGTCCCTGTCCGACTCACGTGCTTCGCTAATAATCAACGCAACGGCAACCAAACAACAAGAGGATATGGAAGTTATTAACATACCGACGAAGAACCGATTTGGAATCTTCACCGACTGCTTCGACACACAGGACCAACAAGAAAAAACAACGACCACAGTAAGTGACAACAACAACCTACCAACCAACATACCAGACCAAAAGCCACCCCCAATATACGTCCATAGCAACGTGAACCAAATTAAATTCATAGACACCTTAGTGAAAACATACGGGAACAAATTCCTTGCAAAAAATTGCAACGGAAAGTTGAAAATCAACTTTTTACACGCAGTAGATTTTACTTCCTTTAAACTCACGTGCCAAAAGAAAAATATACAATTCCACACGTCCTCCCTAGGCTCTGAAAAAACAATCGCCGTAGTAGCCAAGGGATTAATAAGATTTTCTGCATCCCGTTTGCTAGACTCCATCCGCAAGCAAGGCCTAGACCCTGTCCAACGCACAGAGCTACCACTAAACACACAAAACCCTATCTATAAAATAACATTTAAAGCAGGCACCACACTCCTCCAGATCAAGAAAATTCCTTGAAAGCCTAAGAGTCTACTGGGAGAAGTATGATTGTCGCAAGCCCTTCATGCAATGCTTCCGTTACCAAGCCCACGGACACACATCCTCGAACTGCAATAAGCAATTCAAATGCCTCAAGGGCGCAGGGGCACACGACACCCGTATCTGCACCAAAACTACAAAAACACCAGCCACCTGTGTAAACTGCAAGGGCAGCCACCCAGCCAACTATAGCAAATGCCCAGCCCTCCTAGCTTTTCTAGCCAAGAGAAATAAGGCCCAAATACTGCAGCCTGTACCCCAGGCCCAACCCACAAACGCATAAGTGATAAATCCAATCCACTTCCCAAACCTCCCTCTTCGCCCTCAACATAAGGCCACACCACCTACTCCCTTATCTACAAGAAAACCAGGCACATCCTACGCCAAAGCAGCAAGCCAATCCCCAGAGAACACAGAACAACTCGGACAAAATATCCAAACCCTGAACTCATCCTGTGACCTCAATATAATTTTCAAGATCTTAGATCTACTCCAAAAACACTATGTTGGCTGTACCAACAACATGGACAGAGTAAGAGCTGTCATACATACAGTGCAAGTTCTTGATGAACAGCACGATTAACTTCCCCACCAATCTCATAACCTGGAACGCCACCAGCTTACTACCCAAAGCCGCAGAACTACAACAACACCTTCAAACACATAACATCTCTCTTGCCTTCATATCAGAAACCTGGCTGACAACCTCAGACATACTATCAATCAAAAACTACAACATCATCAGAGCCGATAGACCACCTCCTAAAGACGGAAGGGGAGGGGTAGCAATACTAATCCACAACTCCATTCCTTAAGAAAACATACCTCAACCCCCTACCTCGAACATAGAAATAATCACAGCACGACTTAAAACCTCACCAAAACTCACAGTAGGGACAGTATACTCTATCCCGAACAACAAAATCACTCAACAAGACCTTGACATAATAACCCAACACAACCACTCCAAATACTTTCTGATCGGAGGAGATCTAAACTGCAAACACCAACTCTGGAATAACACAACTCATAATAGAAACGGTAATCTGCTAAAAAAACACCTTGACACAAACAACTATAACCTAATCCACAGCAACACCTACACATACCTACAACCCAACAAAACCCCATCCAATATTGACATATTTCTCACCAACATACCCTACAGCTACACATGTACCACAATAGATGACCTCTCCTCCAACCACCTACCCGTGCACTTCAATTTCATCACCAAAAATGCAACCCATACCAACAAACATCTTACAACAGACTGGAAGGAATTCAGGAGAAGATGCAACACATACATCCTAAACCCACACATACCCAATAAACAGGAAATCGATCAAGAAATAGACCGACTCCAGAAATACATAAACACAGCCCACAAAACGACCACAAAACCTACCCCAACACCTGGCAACCAAGATCCCACTGACATCACCCTAGAAAGAATGATCAAGAATAGAAACAAAGCCCGTAGACATTACCAAAGAACAGGAAACCCATATTACAAACTATTAAGGAACGTCCTCTCCGGAAAAATCAAAAACTGAATCCACCACATAAGAAACAAAAACTGGCAAAAGAAACTAACAGGCATAACAAACTGTGACAACACCTTATGGACCACCTACAAAATAACCCAATCCAACAAACTCAATATACCCATCCTCCAGGACTCTGACACCCTCTACTACACAGACCAGGAGAAAGCCGAACTACTAGCGGACAAATTCCAACAGGTCTACGACAACGCCACCAACACTACGTCCCCACACGAACCCGAAGCTGTCAGTACCACCACGCAAATCCAGAACACTCCCCTATCCCAAGAACTCCCACCCTTCTCTCCAAACGACTTGCGCGAAATAATCAGAAACCTCCCAAATAACAAATCCCCTGGCCTAAACCGCATCACAGCCTCCAAACTCAAACACGTCTCTCACAAAATCATAGTGCAACTATATTACATATTCAAAAGCTGTCTGACACTGAGCTATTTTCCAAATGCCTGGAAAATAGCAAAAATAATACCCATACCCAAATCTGGCAAGATAAAAACAGACCCAACAAACTACCGACCAATCAGCCTACTTAACCAATTAAGTAAAGTACTTGAAAAACTAATACACAAGTTCCTCTCACTCCACCTATCAAAGAACAACATCCTCAGAAACGAACAATTTGGCTTTAGAGCACAACACTCAACCATCCAACAACTACTAAGATTAACAGAATTTATCTCCATGGAAAACAACAAAAACCGCTCCGTACAACTAATACTTCTAGATCTAGAAAAAGCCTTCGACTCAGTCTGGCACGCTGGCCTCATATTAAAACTAGATCAAATTGGCACACCCCGCATCCTCACTAAAATCCTCATATCCTACTTAGAAAATAGGAAATTCACTACATCCATAAACGGATCCTACTCAAGCCTCCGGAACATCACCGCTGGAGTACCCCAAGGCTCCATACTAGAACCCATACTTTTTTCCATCTACATCAATGACATCCCGACACACCACAAAACCAACTTAGTTCTATACGCCGACGACACAGCAATCTACTCCTCCTCCTGGAAATTGGAACATCCTGTTCCATTGAAAATATCCTGTTAGAATACTACACAAACTGGAAATTAAAAATCAACCCACACAAAACCGAAGCACTAACGTTCACAAGAAAAAGCGCAGCCCCAACAACCAAAGTCAAAATACATAACATAACAATACACTGGAAAAACGAAGCCAAATACCTAGGCATTTTTCTCGACCGTAAACTCAACTGGGCATCCGTTATAACCCACAGAACACGCTTAGCCTACCCCGCACTCAAAAGACTCTACCCGCTCATAGCCCCAGGAAACAAACTCAAAACTAAGATCAAACTAGCTTTATACAGTCTGTGTCCGCCCAATCATCATGTACGGACACCAAGCCTGGTCCACCGCTGCCGCCTCACACATAAGCAAAGTACAAACAATCCAAAATAAGTACATTAGAATTATACTAAACCTACCATACGAAACCTCGATTAAAAAACTCCATGAGCTAGCAGGCATACCAACCATCATAGATTACATCCAAAAATCCCTCCCCAATGTCTTCAATCATGAACATACAAATCCACTAATTAGAGAAATAGGAAACTACGATGTAAACAATATCCCACTAAAAATCATAACTAAACTCCCCAAACAAGTCATTTGAGACAAGTATCCAAATACCAACAACACCCTAAACTCAATCAAGCGTACAGGTTTTTGAAATCTTTTCCTGTTGTCCACTACCCATGAGTCTTACTATGCACTCCACAAGATTATCCGCACACATAACTCCCCTCAAGTAAAATACAGGTAAAAGGGAACCAAATCTCCAGGAACTGTAAAACGCCCACACAAGTGAAGAAAGGTTAAAAAAAAACTCAGAAGAAAAATTTTGTACAAGAGGTTCGATCCTTCTTCTTTTGGAACTTATTGAAAGATTGCTGAATTCTTTAACGCATGATCTTTGTGTATTAGAATTAATCGAACTTGCAGATGGAATATTTGCTAACATTGAATTTGGGTATACAAAATCATTTTGTAACCACATCTGATTCTGTTTAAAAAACCTTGATTCCGTATAGTTAGCTTTCGTCCATCTTTTTTTTATAATGGTGGTAAATACTTTTAATTTTTTTCTCCGCTCCTCAGAATTTTCTTGAGAAAGATTAAATTTCTCACGTATTTTCTCTATTAAGAATGAATAATCACCCATATCTTTTCTTGAGTTTCTTAATGCAAAGAATAAATCTTTATTCTTGCGAAAGCCGTCCATTCTCTTATTCTTAGATAATTTATGTCTAAGTAGTAAAAAGGGAAACATTGTTTGAAAACATTCGCAGACATTTTTCTAATAAGAAAGTAGTCACACATTCTTGTTATCTGATTAAATGTAATAAGATTCATTGATTCAAGAATTATGGACTATTCTACTTGTTTGAAAAGACTGAACAGCTAGTTTTCATTTATTGTTCATTATTCACATGTCATCACGAATTTTCAGGCATTTCTGATGCTCGGACAAAAAATGTTCTGAACCAAAAATTAATCATCGCTCTCCTACAAATCACAATATGAAAAATCAAAAGATGTTTTTTTAAATAAAACATTTAGGTCACTTTGATTTTTTAATCGTCACTATATATTTTCTACTTAATAATGTTATAGCTAACGTCAAAACGAATTCAGCGACCTATATACTGCAGTATTTAAGTCTTGAAATAACGCTAAAATAGTTGTGAACAGCTAATTGTTCGATCTGGCCCACTGTGAGACGGCCCCTTTAAAATGAACCCTACTTGTCTCCACAGCTGTTCCTCGTCTCTTGCCGCGAGAATGGCGCCAAGGGAAGGCGACTTGCCTGGTCCAATGGAAGGCTTTCGAGACTGTATGGCGGGGAGACTTTTCCTCTAAGCCGCTTTTTTCCTAAAGAAATGGGTGTTTGCCAGTGACTGTATGTATGTTCAAAACTCAAGGCTGTCTCGATCCATTGGATCAGCTTAATTTCTTCTTAACCTGTCTTAGAGGGCCAGGATTTTCTCATAGTAATGTGAATTTTGTTTACGTGAAATGCACATATACAACTTATACAGAGTATTCTGCTACTGCATGTCAATAATTTACCGGATGATTACTGAAGCGATTCTGAACAATGTTTTCCTGTTCGAAAATGCTGGTTATGGCTTCGTTTTTAAATGATTACCGAAAAACTCAAACCAATCAGTGTTCGCGCTCAGCGCAGAGACGATCACGGTACGCTGAACCGCGGTCTTGAACGCCCTCTCGGGCGTTCCTTAAAGTTATCGACAAGCAGTTAGCCGAACACCCTGTATGCGTATGTACGCTTACAAGTTCTACATCAAAATGATACAATCAGCTCGAGTGAACAACTGGGAATAATATTAAGGAATATTTTATTTAGATTTCAAGTATGTTTCCAACCGACAGTAGCTACCTAGACTTTCGCTGTCATGACACTGAATGGCGACGTAACATTCAACTGCAACAGCTTTCACGCAATTTTAATATCACATCTATTAATTTTTTTAATATGGCGTCAACGAAATAGTCATAGCAACGATCGAAGTTGTTTCCAACTAACCAAAACGAAATGGAAGAAAAAATTTTGGGGCCGCAGATGTATTCAGCACAGAAAGGAATTTGCTGTCGAAGATCCAGAGAGCTGCGAGAATTTATTTCGTGTAAATGAAAGAACGTTCTGCGACCACTTATCCCACATATTTTCATCAAAATCTCCTCCGATCTGCAGTGGGTTAATCGATCTTTAAATTGGTGGTTTAAATTATTCCACCGACACGGGTGCTATTCATACTCATCTAAAAAATTAAATGCGTTAAATCCTTCCCTGCTGATTTAGCCGTGTTACTCGAAACCATTCAAGTTCAGAATCATTGCGCAGACATCATTAGGAAATCGACCAATAAGGAAGAATCGTTGCGGCACTGTCATTAGAAAATCAAACCTGATTTCACTTCGTGACAGTAAATCTACGGCAGTGCGACAATCTAGTTTTCACGACGAAAAACGTCCCGGCAGTTATGACAGTAGCTGTTACGGTTTACTGTCGTATGAAAACGGACCTATAAACTCACTACTTCATAGAATATTGAAAGGGAGCGTTCATACGATTAAACTGATTGTTGGCCCTGAAAAGGGCCGTTTGTGAATAGTATCTTCCAATGGCGACGCTTAACCACCAAAACCGTAAAGCGTCCTTCCTTGGCGTTTCAGGGCGTAGACTACATCCATAGCCGTAACGGTCTTCCTCTTAGCATGCTCCGTGTAGGTCACAGCATCTCGGATAACATTTTCCAGGAAAACCTTCAGCACACCGCGGGTTTCTTCGTAGATTAAGCCAGATATACGTTTGACACCGCCACGGCGAGCGAGACGGCGGATGGCTGGCTTCGTTATTCCTTGGATGTTATCACGCAGAACCTTCCTATGGCGCTTGGCTCCTCCCTTTCCCAATCCCTTTCCTCCCTTTCCACGGCCAGTCATTGTAAAACTCGAATAACACAGATCGAGATGCAACTACCGAATGATGCTCAGAACACTCTCTACCGCCCTTTTATAGCATTCCCAACATTTATCCCCCACCACCTTGCTCGGCCAATCAGAGTTGCCCAGCGTGGAACCTAAGGACACAAAAAGACCCTGCCACGACCGCGTTGAATCAGTTTGCGATCGACCGTGCGTTCGTTGTGTCGCCGTTCTTAACCTTCTTTAGAAGCAATGGCTCGTACCAAGCAGACTGCCCGTAAATCGACCGGTGGAAAGGCTCCACGTAAACAATTGGCTACCAAAGCTGCTCGTAAGAGTGCGCCCGCTACCGGCGGTGTAAAGAAGCCTCATCGTTACAGGCCTGGAACTGTTGCTTTGCGTGAGATTCGTAGATACCAGAAAAGCACCGAATTGTTGATCCGGAAATTACCATTCCAACGCCTCGTTCGTGAAATTGCTCAAGATTTCAAGACGGATCTCAGATTCCAGAGTTCCGCTGTTATGGCTTTGCAAGAGGCTAGTGAGGCTTATCTTGTTGGTCTTTTCGAAGATACTAACTTGTGCGCGATCCATGCCAAACGCGTCACGATCATGCCAAAGGATATTCAATTGGCCCGTCGTATTCGTGGAGAAAGAGCTTAAGAGACTTATGAAAAAGACAATATCGGCCCTTTTCAGGGCCAAAATTAATTTTGACGTAGATTAACTCATAATACCTTCTACGCGTACACACATCTACGATCTTAATGTCATAGAAACTGTTTTAACCCTTGCGTTCGAAGCCTTTTTCGCTCGAGCGAACCAGCACCTGGAGAGGAGCGCTCTCGCTTATTTCATGAGTTTCTACAGTTACCTTAAAATGGTTTCAGACACAATGTAACATGTTTTTAAGATACGACACCTGTGTAGCCATTCTAAAGTACATTGTTTCAATGTACAACTTACAAGATTGCACACAAGGGGCTTAGGAGTAGGCTCGTTGTCGCATCACATCCAGTGGTGCCTGAGAAGCACCTCTCGAGCGCAAAGGGTTAAAAATATTTTACAAAAATAAGAATTGGATATTAATTTAGGAGCGTTTTCTTATGGTGGTGCAGAACAGAAGCTATTTGAGACCTCCTACCCTGTGATGAGTGCGGTAGCGCACTTAGAAAATTCCACTACTTTCTTGAACGGAACTACTATTTTACGCAGGGATACTTTGGAACATTCATTCTAAAAAAAATCATTCTAATATTACGTACGTATACCAGTTTGCAGGAAATTGGGTAATTTTCTATTATGTTCTCAACGTTTTTCGATTCTATTACAAGTAACGAAAATGTTCCACGTGGACAAAGCTCTTGACCCACCCAGTATGTTGAAAATATTTCGCTGAGTGGCTTCATTCTTTTCCTCTGTTACTTTCGCTGTCGGAAAAGTGTCAGACTGTCCTTCCAACACTTGCCTTAATAAGCTCTTTATGGTTTGCACAGGAAAAGGAGCTCATGCGTATCAGATTTTCGCCGGCTCATCCATTTCCTTTACATGCGATCATCAAATGTGTATGGCAAGAAACTAAGGGAAAAATACAGGAAACAGAACAAAAAATGTAGTCGAAAAAGTATATATACGTAAATGCAAGAGACAGTGCATCCACAAACAATAAGAATGAGTTTATTTAAACAAATTATTTTGAAACTGAATTTCCGAACTTATTCATTTTTAAGAAATCCTTCGGAGGTAAGCTTATCCTTGAATCCCTATATTTGAACGCTTAAGAAATTCCTTCGTTCTAAATAATTTTGTGGCCCTGAAAAGGGCCATTTGGATTGGTCGAGAGTTAAGCTTTCTTTTCCGTTTTTTTGGGTAGCAAAACCGCTTGGATGTTCGGTAGGACTCCACCTTGAGCAATGGTGACTCCAGAGAGCAATTTGTTCAACTCTTCGTCGTTGCGGATGGCAAGCTGAAGGTGCCGTGGAATGATTCTAGTCTTCTTGTTGTCTCGTGCAGCGTTTCCCGCCAATTCCAAAACCTCGGCAGCCAAGTACTCCATAACCGCAGCAAGGTAAACTGGCGCTCCGGCACCAACACGTTCGGCATAATTCCCTTTTCGAAGAAGTCTATGAATACGACCGACCGGGAATTGAAGACCAGCTCGATTAGAGCGTGACTTTGCCTTTCCCTTAACTTTTCCTCCTTTACCACGGCCAGACATTTTCTCTAGAAAGTTGAAAAGAACGATACGAACACAACCAAATGCAACTAAAGTATGCGGCTCGGCCCAGGATGGAGGCGCTTTTGTAGCGGTTTCTCATAGCTCGAGGGGACCAATGGAGTTGCAGCTCGAACCTGAATGGCGCGCCCCCACCAGTGCTTTACCAGCATATAAGGAGCCTCCAATGTGGTAGAACCATCAGTTCTGACCTGCCATTGACGAACGGTTTGTGTTTAGAATACGAAACCTCTGTGAAGATGCCACCTAAAGCGAGCGGAAAAGCTGTAAAGAAGGCTGGCAAGGCCCAGAAGAATATCAGCAAGGCCGACAAAAAGAAAAAGCGGAAGAGGAAGGAAAGTTATGCCATCTATATCTACAAAGTGCTGAAGCAAGTCCATCCCGATACTGGAATTTCCAGTAAAGCCATGAGCATCATGAACAGTTTTGTCAATGATGTTTTTGAGCGTATTGCTGCCGAAGCCTCCCGACTGGCGCACTACAACAAGAGGTCTACCATCACATCTCGGGAAATCCAAACTGCCGTAAGGCTCCTGCTGCCTGGTGAATTAGCTAAGCACGCTGTATCCGAGGGTACCAAGGCTGTCACCAAGTATACTAGCTCGAAGTAAATTGGCGGCAGCATATTTCAATCGGTCCTTCTCAGGACCACCAATTATTTCACAACGTAGCCAAACTCAATTCGTACACAACATTATGACTATATTGTCGAAACCAGTTGCAAGATTTTAATAATAAAATATTACAGTTCTTTCTATAACATTTTTTAAATCTATTTAGTTGCTGGAAAAGTACAAGGCCTGCTTTAGAAAATAGTCGTTCTAGGATTGTTCTGGATAATAAATATTTTATAGCACATTTGTGCAGTTTTGGATAAGCAGAACCAATGCGGGATCAGGTACAAGAGCAAGAACTGTTGCGTGGATTTGAGATTTTAGATGCTATTCTTTATTCAAAGCGTGTGAATTGTATAAGCGTTCGGGACTGAATGTGTCGCAGGCGATCTTTTCCCTGACGTCCCACGCGTAGACTCTGATGCCGCTCCGTCACTCTTGACTTTTCTTAAAATCATTGGGTGACGGTTACAAACGCCGGACGACACAGAGCCTTAACAAGAGAGACTATCTGTAAACGATCGGTGAATATTAGATACCCTCACTGCATTGTTTTTGTAACGTGCTTGACTCCTCAAAAACACATGTAACAGCGAATGCATAGAATACCACACATATTCCCCGGGATCACAAAAAGTTTTAGTTGTAGTAGTGAAAGAGCTTTTGAAGTTCTCAACTAACAGGATAATTAAAGCTATTAAAAGTCATGAACTAGAACCACTGCAGTATACCGACATCTCACACAATAGCAGCCATGTAGTATTCAAACTAACAGTCAAAGCCGGCACCACACTAGTGGAAGTCCAGAAAATAAGATTACTGGGGAAATCTCAATGTATACTGGGAGAAATATAACTCCCAGAAACCATTCATCCAGTGCTACCTATGCCAAGGGCACGGGCAAACAAGCTCAAAAGTGCACTAAATGTGCTGGAATACACGACATTGAGACGTGTACAAAAACACCTGGCAGCCGAGCTACATGTGCAAATTGTAAAGGATATCCCACCCAGCAGATTACAGTAGATGCCCAGCACTTTACCCTTCCTTACACAAAGGAACAAAACAACCACACATCCTTCCCCAACGGCATGCAACCGAAACCCCACGGAACATTACTCTATAAAGAATGATCAAAAACAGAAATAAAACCCGAGGACAATACCATCAAAGGTGGAACCCATACTTCAAACTCCTATTATACACAGTGAAATTATTTCATAATTTTGATTCGCTCGGGAACGTGTCATCTGGGACGACAGTTGGAATTTTCTATAAATGTTTATAGTCGTAAGACGCGTACGCGACCAAGCCCGCATCTGCACACTTGAGACTCCTCTGGGAGGGAACTCAAACTTTGGGAAAAACAGACCAAATTCCTGGAAGGCGCCAGCTCCAGGGGAGATAAACAGAATCCAGAAAATCACCAGACCACCCCTACAGCGTTCCCAGTAAGCTGGAGCAACTACTTTTACCCCTTCCCCAACTACGGGCCCACTTTTAAAGTATATAAAGGCTACGAAATCCTGCCGAATCGGGCAATCAACCAGACAAAACATTTGATCAAGACACAGATCAGTTGATCAGGGACAGATCAAGGAACAAAGATTCGATATCATCTGTCATAAGAGTTGAGTAGAGTATTGCACAAAGTGATCGAAGAGCATACTGAGTGTCGAGTGAGCGGTTCACAGTGAATCAGTGTTCATCGCTGCCATTTCGGCCCTACCAATTTGGAAACTACTACAAGCTGTGCAAAGTGGACATCCCAAATATAATATGCTGGACCCGCCAGGTGGAAAACCAAGTGGCACCGGCCCATGGGCACAACCCAAGAGAAAGTCGAGGAAGGATGATAGGCCCTACCTTGTAGTAAAACGCCGTTCTGCATCCCTATCGGACTCCACTAGACCACTAAGGATTTCTGACACTCTACAAGGTATGAACCAACAAATAGACATACCAACTCAAAACAAGTTCGGCATATTTACCGACTGTCTGAAACCCACACCAACTGGGAAACACAAAACCCGATACAAATCAAGTCGCGCAATCAGCCAGTAATGGCACCCCGAGCTCTACAGCGGGAGAAACACAAAAACCGGCCCCATCTACATATACAGCAATATAAATCAGGTTAAATTCTTGGATACTTTGTCAAAAACCTTTGGAAATTGGTACCACGCTAAAAGCTGTAGCTCAAAATTGAAAATTAGTTTCGGTAACATGCCAGATTATTCCGCCTTCAAAAAAATACGCAACGATGAAAGACTAGTATACCACACGCATACCCTGGGATCACGAAAGGTCTTAGCAGTAGTAGCGAACGGGCTTTTAAAGTTATTACCCAATAGAATAATTGGCGCCACCAAAAATCAAGGTCTTAAGCCACTAAATTGTACCAGCATCACACACAACAACACCATCCAGTTTTCAAAATAGCGTTCAGAGCCGGCACCACACTAGTGGAAGTCAAGAAAATAAGATATTTAGAAAACCTTAGAGTATACTGGGAGAAATATAACTCCCAGAAACCATGTATTCAATGCTATCGATGTCAAGCGCATGGACATACAAGCTCAAATTGCAACAAGCAATTTAAGTGTGTTAAATGTGCTAGGTCGTATGATACTAGGATGTGCACAAAGACACCCCATACCCCAGCTACATGCACTAATTGTAATGGATCTCACCCAGCAAACTACAGCACATGCCTAGCACTTCTTGCCCTTCTCACAAAAAGAAACAAAACCCCGCCGACCCGAAAGCCTTATCCATTCATTCAAGTAACTCACGCACACGAATTCCCCACGCTTAAGACTCCGCAAACTAGTACACACAACAGAACCGAATACACATTTAGAACCTCTGGATTATCCTATGCACAAGCCATACAACAGAACCGAATACAAATTTAGAACCTCTGGATTATCCTATGCACAAGCCACACAATACGGAAACCTAAAAAACACTCAGTATAATCTATTAAATATAGGTGCTCTTAATTCAACTGGTGTTCTAGATCAATTCCTCAAAACCCTAGACTTGATCCAAAAATATTACATTCCATGTAAGACCAATATCGACAGAGTTAAAGCTACAATCTTCATTGTTCAGCAACTAGATGACTAGATCCTCTAGTTTTCCACAAAACATCATGACGTGGGATGCCACCAGCCTTGAGCCAAAATTAATCAAGTTTACCTTCTACCTCCAATAAAACCAAATAGACATCGTCATGGTGTCAGACACAGCGCTGACTTCTACAGACTTTCTTAACGTCAGTAATTACAAGATTGTTAGAAGGGACAGACCATATAATGACAAGGGTGGAGGTGCACTAATAATACACAAATCCATCCCATTCAAAAATATCCCACAACCTGCTACACAAGAACTTGAAATAATTATAGTCAGGATCAAAACTAAGCCAAACCAAACCTCATCATAGGGGCAGCTTATATCCCACCAAACAGGAAAATTGCACCCGTTGATCTAGATGCAGTAACTACTCACAACAAACAAAAGTACTTTTTAATCAGAGGAGATTTCAACTCAAAACACAACAACTGGAATAAAATCAAGCGAAATAGAAATGGAAACACCCTCCATAAGCATTCAAACCTAAGGAACTACAATATCATTCACAGCGATACCTTCACCTACAAGCAACCCAACAAGACAAGAACCTTTCAAACGTAGACATCTTCCTCACGAACTTACCGTGCAAGAACCGCTGCATCACAGACAATAACCTATCACCAAATCATCTACCCATACTACTAAGCCTCTCAGACAACAATAACAACTTAGGAAAGAACTACATAGAGAAAACAGATTGGACAATACAAAAACAAATATAGCGTATATACCCTCAAGCCATACATTAGGGACACCAAGGAAATCGACGACGAAATCAATAGATTAAGCAAATTCATAATCTCTGCTTTTAAAATAGCCACCAAAAACAGGCCTAATAACAATAATCAAGACATAGACGACGCTACGCTAACTTAACTAATAAAAGACAGAAACAAGGCATGAAGAAAACACCAAAGAACAGGCAACCCGTTATACAAGCTACAGAAAAATGTACACACTGCAAGGATACAAAACAGGATAAACTATATAAAAAACAAAAACTGGCAGACCTACAAGCTAACCGGCTAAAACAGCTGCACCATCCTAGTCCTTGAAAAAGACGACAGTGCACAACACTATACAGATTTGGACAAAGCCAAAGCAATAGCCAACCATCTTCAAAATACACATGAAAAAGCAAACGAAGAATTTTACCACACAAAGACGAAGCAAACAAAGTTGGCTTCGCTATCTTTAATACTCAGGCCCGAATACAGGCTCCTCCTTCTACGCCTCATGGCATTCATAAAATTATCACTAAACTCCCAAACAACAAATCCCCAGGTCTCGACAATATTACACCTACCAGAGAGGAAATGAGAGTGCTCGCGCCATAGGAATTGGTTGGCTCGGGCAAGGTGCTGCCCTCAGCATGTAAATTGCAGGGATCTGCCCTGTTTGGTTCCACGCTAGCATGTACAAAAACCCATTTCGTTCCATCATAGTAGGAATCTGCCCTTTTTGGTTTCACGCTAGCACCGACAAGAATCCATTCGAATCCGTTCGAGTAGAATCTGCCCTGTGCGGTTCCACGCTGGTCATTTCATGATTCCACAGTTGTTACGGTCTTAATTGTCGACTTATTTCGAACTCATAACGAATATTAATATTCTCGCGAAACTAAATTAGTAGAGATTTGTGTAATCTATCATTAAAAGCGTTAAAACGATAAATTTAGTACTATACTGTACGCAAAAGAAAACGTAAAAATATAAACAAACGCAAAACGTTAATGACTTAGTGCGTACTTACATTCGGTGTTTTTTTTTTACATGGAGGAAAACTTTAAAAGGCACCCCCGCTTGCTTTGGAGGAAGACTGCGGGGGTAGTGTGGGATTCCAAAGCACTAAACCTGCACGGTGGCCCGGTTTTTGCGTAATAAAGGAGAGGGGGGGGAGAGAGGTTGTAATCTCTTGCAGTACTATCTGCAATAGCGCGTCGTCACACAGCAGTCTACTAATTGATCCATGTAGCTGGCCAAAATTAAAAGCACCTGCGACTTATGTATTCGGTTGTCACCGCGGTCCCATCTCGCCCACCGAGCTACTCGATCCACCCGGAGCACCTGCAGGTACCGAGTTACTCGATCCACCCGGAGTGCTTGCAGGAGGCAAGATGAGCCGCAGGAGCCGTATACCTCTTACTTGTCACAAATGATAGTTTTTACTGGTGCAATATATTTTTTAGTCTTTGCCTTTTGCATGACTTCTTTCTGGATTTCTCTTCTTCATTTCTCCTCCGTGCGTAGTCATGTATTTCCACTTTGTATAAATGTTTCACAGCTGCTACACGGTGATCGTAGCAGCTTTCTTCTTTGTTAAACCATGCCGGGTATTGGGCATTTGTTTCCTCTATTCCCTTGATACATAAATTTTGTAATAAATTTCGGGAACTCCACAAATTTTTCCAATATCCTTTAAATATTTCTAGCTGCAACGTAATAATGCGAACAAATTCTTCTGTAGCTTCTTGCTAACTACGTAATGAATAGAGCATCTTCATCGTCATCTGAATATTCCCTATCTACGAAATATTCTTCTACAGCTTCAACATAATCCATAGGAGTTTTCATCATTTTATCACGGCATTCAGTACAATCATATGTTTTCATTATATGATGTACAGTGTAACCTGCAAAGTATGCAATTGATGTCCCTTCATAAAATGATGTATCTTCGTCCATCTCGGCATTAATATTTGTATTCTCAATGTTATTATTTAAATGTATTGCACAATCTAGTGCACCGTCGTCCTGTTCGGCCTCTTCATCGTAGGTGACTATCCCATTCAATTGTATCGGTATGTAGCTTTCTTCTCTTATTAAGGAACGTGTGTCTGTATCTTCTTCCTGTGAGTTGGTCCTATTCCCAGGTTTAATTAATTTTGAGCACAGAATATGCCGTAAATTCAACCGCTCCATGCGCGACGTTGGATTAAAATTAAATCTTCCTCGTTGTCGTAATTTTGATAACAGCTGTTCCACCGAATCTTGGTTTGTCAAGCCAACTGCGTATTGAAAATCGTGCATGGATTCTTCTTTAACAATTGAATCATACACATTCAAAAATGCGCGAAGCGTCATTGTTAGGCCTTTAAAACAAGGTACTCGCGTAACATTTTTTTCTTTTAAATGCCTACTTTCTTCTAATTCACATGGTTTTAAACTCCATTTTTTTTCCATTTCATAAAATCACTTAATGTATCATATACATTTCCATTTTCTGCACATAATGGCTTCTTCTTCGAACTGTTACTGAGATAGTAACAATTACAGTAATCTATTGCTTTGTGTATTTTTTTAATAAATCCCACTGTGTTTTCCCACGATGCACTTCTCATCATTTACTCTTTCGGATCCTGCCCCGCGACTTGTATGGCCGCAGCAAACCGTCTTCCGAAAACTTGAAATGCTCGTTTCAAATTCATAGATTGGAACGCATTCGGATATAAATGAACTTCCGTGATATGCGGCAATAATCTTGACGAATTCATCGTTCTGCCATAATTCCACGTCTCGCACATATCGGAGAATGAAATTGTGTATTGTCAGTGGAACCTTATTTCTTCAGCAAGGAAAAAGAATGCATTGTAGGAAATTTTTCAGGTCGAAGAGCCGATGCAAGGTGAAAGATCCGAACAAATTAGATGAGTTTATGGTGCAGACGGGACACTTAGTCATTTGGAGGGCCTAAAGAAACAGCAACGGGTTTCAAAATTTGTCAAGAGTCCTCCAAGTTTCTATAGTGATAGACACACCATGAACTCTCAGATGGGAAACCTCAAGTGACCGGAGAAAGCGAGAGACGATAGGATTTTCGCGGTCAGGGCCCCTTAGAAGCCAGATTTACCTTTTTTTTACCCTGATAAGCCAAATTACATTTATACCGGAACACTACCGACACGACCGGCTGATGTCAATTTCTTTTCTTTTACATAAATTACATTTATTTTTTGTTCACAACTATATGAAAAGTGATCAATATTCGTTAATAAATATTTAAACATATTTTTTAAATATTTAAGTCTGTAATTTCCTGAAATCGGTTTATTATCTATAAGCCAAATAATATTTTTTTCAAATTTGTCTAGAGATGGGAATAGCGTGAAACCTGCATTTGATATTTTAAGATCAATTATTGTTATATTTATTGATAGTAAATAAAATTATCTTTAGCTTTGTGCTCACAAGATCAAACCAAACGCAGTTAAAATATTACGGTTAAATCAATATTAACGGATGAGCTCGTTTCGTCGGATGTTCCACTAGTTTAAATACTTAAAAAGCCATTGGAAACAATTATCGCTCAAAAATTTCACATAGTTTAGTTTGACGAGAATATTTATAAATGCTGAGTTCAAAATAAGTCGACAATTACGATCGCAATATCTGAGGAATCGTGAAATGGCTAGCGTGGAACCAAACAGGGCGGATTCCTACACGGACGGATTCGATTGGATTCTTGCCTGTGCTAGCGTGGAATAACACAGGGCAGATTCCTCCTATGATGGAACAGAATGGGTTTTTGTACATGCTATTTGTGGAACTAAACAGGGCAGATCCCTGCAATTTATAAGCTGAGGGCAGCACCTCACCTGAGCCAACCAATTCCTATGGCGTGAGCACTCTCATTTCCTCTCTGCACCTACAAAACTCAAACACCTTCCGCGCATAATTCACACACAGATTTTCTACATTCTAAAAAAGTGTATCACCTCCTTCTATTACCCAATAGCCTGGAAGACAGCCAAAATCATCCCCATAAGCAAACCAAAGAAAAATAAATCTGACCCTAGAAATTATAGACCAATCAGCCTGCTGAGTATGCTAAGCAGTCTTTGAAAAATTGCTACACAAATTCTTGCTGGAGTATCTTACCAAGAACAACACCATTATAAATCAGCAATTTGGCTTCATGGAAAATCACTCCACTATACATCAACTCCTAAGAGTGAACGTGTAGCGACCTCCAATTACTGCCACTGGAGGGATTTGGCGCGAGCTGCCACTTTCTCTCGTAACTGCTCTCCCTGACATCAGATCCTATACATATAAACATCCTGCGACTATCCCTTGTCACGTCTGAAGGGCGTGAGAAGGTAGATGGTGGGGGAAGGTCCGTCCCAATGAATGCACCGGGCAAGCGAATATACGCCTCTTCCGGTTTAATTTAGAAGGAACTCCTGGTTGTTGATTAAATTTAATGGAATTTTCATAAACCAAATTGTTTATTATATGTTTCCTCGCACCATTCTAATACAGTTGGTGGAACATCAAAATTCCAAAGAGTATTACTTGTTACAAGTTCTTTCAGAATATTATGCGGTATTTCCGAGTGATTATAAACTTTTGCTGCAGTTTGAGTACAAATTTCCTCTATAGGAGAGGGTTCCACCGTAGACGCAGTTGACTCCGACTCCTCTAATTCTTCTGTTAAATCAATAATAATTGGCTCCTTACTGGTCGTAGATATGGTAGTCTCCCTCAGGTCCTTCTCCAATTTTTCCAGAATAGCCGCTCTTTGCTGCCTAGCTTTAACCTTCTTTCCGCCACGTTTACTTCTTCGCCTATATTTCTTCCCCTAATTGAAGGATTCAAGGTTTTTTTTTGTTAGGAAACAAGAAATTAATCGCTTAACAAGATTCGTTAGTTTTATACCTTAATTTCATTCTCTTTGATTTTCCCAGCAGCAAACATTGCGCTAGTCTTCAAATTGAATGTTCTACGCAAGGGTCTGCGCGATAAAGGTATTTACTAATTTATCTCCTTGTTAATTTCCTCTCGATCCAACTCTTCAATTCTCTGCCAGATGGGCGAGATTTTGCAGAGTTCTTCCTGAGCGGAAAATTTTAAATTTAAGAAATCCTTTTCCTTTTTCCTCCTTCCAAAGGTTGAACACTGCTTCTAACTGACTCTTTTTCACTGAACTTTTCTACTGACTCTTTACTGACCACTGATTCTCTTTCTACTGATGCTCTACTGACTCTTTTTTTTTTTAGTTTAACTGGCTTTATATATATATATTTCCTACCCCTTGATGGTCAATCTGGTAGGGGTTGGAAAGTGGAGGGACCGAGGATGATTTCCAGACACACCATATTTTGTGACTAGGTCCTTGAAAGAAGAGACCTTCGTTTCTTTGCGACAAATATTTTTAAAGTGTTTACGGTCCTATCGATGGGAAGACCCTTGGGTCCTGTTACGATTTATCGCTATTTACGATCCTTCCCGTCGCTATCTCTGGTTTGTTTCATTATATTTCCTAAAGGGCCCTGTCTATTTCCGACTCTTTACAATTTAACCTGGCCACGAACTTAAAGCTATCTAGTTACTACTATTGCGCAATCGCGGGTCAATCAGATGCTTTTAAGAACGAATATCCGGATATAAGAAAAATTGCGTCGAGCCACCTCCTTTCTCCCAGACGTTACACCCTCACTATCTCGACATCTAAGGCAAGGGCCTGTTAGATAGCCTTATTGACGAGTCCTCTAGCAGGCTCAGGACGAAACGCTCTCCTAATACTCCCTACTCCATAATTTTATGCTCAGTTTTTCCACCACTCCTTAACTACTACAATTGAATACACAACTCTCAAAGCAAACAAAAAAAGAACTATACAAATGCTATTGCCAGACATAGAACAAGCCTTCGATTCAGTCTGACATAAGGGACTAATAATGAAACTAGATAAGATTAAGGACCGCCATATACCTCACAAAAATACTGAGCAAGATACCTTGAAGACAGAAAATTTGTACCATCCATAAATGGCACAAAATCAACACTAAGAAACGCAACTTCAGGAGTACCTCCAGAATCTGTACTAGGTCCTTTACTGTTTAACGTATACATAAACAACATTCCTAAACACACAAATACCCAGCTAGCCATATACGTGGACGACAAAGCAATATACACATCTTCTTAGAAACCCGACAGGCGACAAGATAGCTACAAGAGCATACCGATACACTATACAAATACTACACTGACTGGAAAGTCAATATAAAATCATCCAATACTATAGCCATTACCTTTACAAGAAAACTGCAGCAGTCGTGCACTAAAATACAAATATCAAACACAAGCATAGGATGGAACAACAAAGCAAAATACTTAGGAGTCGCATCGGACAACAAACGACTATATGGGTAACTTCTACATATGTACATGTATATCTATACCAAGTATGGGTAGCTGCCGCACCAACACACATTAACGAAATCCAAGTAATGCAAAACAAATTCCTAAGAATCATACTCAACAAACCCTACGATACCCCGATCAGGAAACTTCACAGATTAGCACGGATGCAAACCATCAAAGAATATACAGGGTGTAAACGCAACCCTCTGTAAATATTTTAAGGGGTGATTCTACAGACCAAAACAAAGCGAAAATCAAGAGTGATAATTTTGCGTTTGAGGTTTTGTTTACGAGCTACCGATGTTTAAAAAAACGGCGTTCTGCGTTCAGTAGCAATCATTCGCTACGACGTCGCAGGAACCATCCACATGGGCATATCGAAACCCGCCCAATGGGAACACCACTGAACAACTACCAATGAAGATAAAAATCAAACTACCAAAGCACATTATATTTGGACAAGAAACGTAAAAACTAATACAAAATATGTTCAATACAGGTTATAAGGAGAATCTTCCCCAGCCACTGTATTACACTCACACCGGGGACTAAAAAAAAATATTGCAAGATCAGGTTAATCCCCTTCGAACAGATATTTCCTTCAGCACGTACTTACTGCTTGCTTTTGTACTTTTATAATCTTCACTGGGCCCCCGTATAACCATTGTACGTACAACCCGTACATTCACTATACAGGGTGTAACGTAAAAGGTGTAGGAGCCGGAAATGGGGGATTCCTGAGGCAAAACTGAACAACTTTTTCCTTTGCCAAAATGTCGGCTGAGGCTTTGTTTCTGAATTGTTAACGAAAAACACTGGCCATTCAGAGCGCGCGTAGAGCCCGCGCTCAGGGACGGTCCACGGCGCGTCGTGCTAGGTAGCGACGTTCGACCGGCGCCCCGAATAGTACGCGCCGGTGTAGCACGAAGCAAAAGTTAACATCGAATTATTCATTATTAATTAAAATATAAATGAAATTAATTTGCCGTTATCAATTGAAGAAAAAAGTATTAGAACGGACTGACTAACGTGCCTATCCAGTACAACGTACGTTAAATTTTAAACAATTCGCCAACAACTAAAATTAGACTTACCCGTTTCTCCAAAAATGAACCTGCTTCGACGAAAATAGGTCACTGTGTCATCCTACCGATCCTGACCATTGCAAGTAGGTATCCCGTAGTGCAAGACAGCTGATGTTACGGCCAGGTCAGCGAACTCACTTTATTTGACAAAACCTACTACCTGCACGGCAACTATCACTGGGTTATTCTACCGATCCTGGCCACTCGAAGAACAAACACATGGTGCACAAGAGCCGATGTCTCGGTTGGAACAGTGAAAGAACTTCGTTTCACAAAATCTCCATCATTGCACGATCACTGTCACTTTGTTCTTCAAGATTTGAATTTACGGAATAAGTTGTTCCCACGTATGAATAATTGGTTGCCCCGAAAGGGGCCGATTGTTTATAACTTTGAAAGGGCTCGATATGACCGATGCTACTGCTAAATACACTTTTCCATGTTCGGAAATTTTGTTGTCTTGTTCCCGGGCGGGTAGTAACTCACGAGCTTTGCGTCTTAGAAGTTAACTCCTATTTTATTCAAAGTAAAAACAGTAATTACAGTTTCGGAGAGATCTTTACTGCTGGGCGTTCGGACTAATTCTGTCTTGAGAAATTGAGACGCGCTTTGCAACGGTGTACAAGGGGCTGTTCGAAGAATGTTATAAGGGAGAGTTACGGGTCGTCGCGGGGAGCGCGCTTTATGGTGAAAAGGCCCTTGAGGTCCACGTGCTGGCCAGCAGAGTTTTTCGGTTCCCAGGAACCACGGCCGTGGCGAATTTAATGAAGACACTTTCTAGTCGCTGAGAAAGCGCTGCGGACAGTTCAAGACACTGTTAGATGTCTTTTACTACATCCTTTGTAATGCTATACCTTTTCCGGCGACTGGAAAATGTCTTCGCTAAGTTCATCACGGCCGAGTTTCCTGGGAACCGAAAAACTCTGCTGGCCAGCACGTGGGCCTAAAGGGCCTCTTCACCATAAAGCGCGCTCCCCGCGACGACCCGTAACTCTCCCTTATAACATTCTTCGAACAGCCCCTTGTCCACCGTTGCAAAGCGCGTCACAATTTCTCAAGACAGAATTAGTCCGAATGCCCAGCAGTAAAGATCTCTCCGGTACTGCAATTGCTGTTTTTACTTTCAATAAAATAAGAGTTAACTTCTAAAACGCAAAGCTTGTCAATTACTACTTGCTCGGGAACAAGACAACGAAATTGCCGAACGTGGAAAAGTGTATTCGGTAGTAGCAGCGGCTGTATCCAGCCCCTTCATAGTTAAAAACAATCGGCCCCTTTCGGGGCAACCAATTATTCATACGTGGGAACAACTTATTTCGTAAATTCAAATCTTGAAGAGCAAAGTGACAGTGATCGTGCAATGATGGAGATTTTGTGTAACGAAGTTCTTTCACTGTTCCAACCGAGACATCGGCTCTTGTGCACCATGTGTTTGTTCTTCGAGTGGCCAGGATCGGTAGAATAACCCAGTGATAGTTGCCGTGCAGGTAGTAGGTTTTGTCAAATAAAGTGAGTTCGCTGACCTGGCCGTAACATCAGCTGTCTTGCACTACGGGATACCTACTTGCAATGGTCAGGATCGGTAGGATGACACAGTGACCTATTTTCGTCGAAGCAGGTTCATTTTTGGAGAAACGGGTAAGTCTAATTTTAGTTGTTGGCGAATTGTTTAAAATTTAACGTACGTTGTACTGGATAGACACGTTAGTTAGTCCGTTCTAATACTTTTTTCTTCAATTGATAACGGCAAATTAATTTCATTTATATTTTAATTAATAATGAATAATTCGATGTTAACTTTTGCTTCGTGCTATACCGGCGCGTACTATTCGGGGCGCCGGTCGAACATCGCTACCTAGCACGATGCGCCGTGGACCGTCCCTGAGCGCGGGCTCTACGCGCGCTCTGAATGGCCAGTGTTTTTCGTTAACAATTCAAAAACAAAGCCTCAGCCGACATTTTGGCAAAGGAAAAAGTTGTTCAGTTTCGCCTCAGGAATCCCCCATTTCCGGCTCCTACACCTTTTACGTTACACCCTGTATATCGTTCAACCTTTTGTAACTTCAATTTTATCTTCAATATATCAGCCATAGCTTTACACAAGTCCGTGTTCCCTTACTCCTTGTTCTAGTCCATAGGAAATTCTCGACTGGAACGGGACCCGCAGAATACATCACAGCCGCTCGTGGTATACGCAACTTACGACTTCCTTTTATCAATTCCCAACATCAACCTAGACCATCCGTGTTTATACGGCTATCCGGCATATAAGTCGACTATCTGGAAACACACACCTTCCTTTGATTCTGTTGAGCCAAATAGTCCGGAGATCCGGAATCCTTCCATCTGCGTATATCAGCTACCCGATGATATCCATAGAAGTGTATTCTTTCCCTTAGCCGTGACTTTCAGCTACCCGTCGGTTAGTCCTGGGAGAACACGGACCTCTTCCCACGTCAGTCACTGAAGAGTGAACTGCTAACCTACTACCTCAGTACAAACCCTAGATTTATTGTGTTCTTCCAAGTGGCACCTTGCTGCCCACGCATCAGGTGTGGCCATAAATCATAAGACTTTTCCCGGTCAAACTCGCCAAGCCCTGACTTGTAACACTCCTAAGGAACGTTCCGTCCGGACAAATCCAAAACAGTACATTCCGTACAACTAATTCTATTACATCTAAAAAATGCCTTTGAAACTGAACCAAATTAACACCCCCCTCATCCTCGCTAAAATCATCATATCCTACTTAAAAAACAGAAAATCCACCATATTCATAAACGAATCCTACTCTATCTTCAGGAACATAACCGCTAGAGTACCGCAAGATTCCATACTAGGACGCATATTCTTTCCCATTTACATCAACGACATCCCTTCACACCACAGAACCAGCTTAGCTCTGTGGGCCGACGAGACAGCAATCTTTTCCTCCTGGAAACTGGAGCAATCAACTACAGTAATGTCTCAAAATAAGGCACGACTTTCTGCTTCGAAATAAGGCGACGGCTATCCCCTCTTCTTTGTTTGAAGTCGCCGCGCTCACCGAGAGAGAGGCGTGAAGTCGTAAATCTTGACGATCGAGTGAACAGTGACGTGTTTTTTGTAGAAGGATAGAGAATCTAATGCTTCCTCACTTCCTACTGCGTTATGTATACATACTTTCATTCTCATGAATAGTTTAATAAACAAGTAAATATCCTGTATATACTTTATAACTTATGAACTATAGTAGCAGTAATCGCGCAATACATACATGTCGATCATTTGTTGTAACAATGACATAACTCGAAATTTACAGTTTTTGGGTTATTAAAAAATGATTCCGTGCTTACGTTAATTCCGTATGTTTCATTAGTAAGGCTTCCATAGGTAGTATTTTAAAAGTAAGTACGTGAGAACTGTTATATCGCGGGTGTTTCCTCACATCTGATAACTCGATTTCGCTAATTATTAAAATAATTGTTAAAGAATAAGAGCGTGTGTGACACGGAAAGAGTGAATAGGCGCGTGCTTCATTCATACGATTCTAACTGCTCTGGAATCATTTAGTGTTAAAATGAGAGGGCATGTCATATTCTATCCTCTAAAATATCACATTTCGCCTCGACAGAAGCCTTTAATATTTTGCCGCTATCTCGAGCCCCTCGCTCGTAAACCGTGTTCGCTCACGGCCCCTTCGGAATCAAAGTCATGCCGAATAGTCTATTGATTCGATATAAGAGACTGGCCGGTCCCAAGCCAGTGCCTTATTTCGAGACATTACTGTAAATACCTGCAAGAGCACATAAATACCCTCTCGGAATATTACTCAAATTGAAAACTAAAAATTAACCCACACAAGACCGAAGTACTCACATTCACAAAAAAAATACAGCCCCTACAATTACAGTAAAAATACACAACACACAAAAATACACCGGAAAAATGAAGACAAATACTTACGAATCACTCTGGACAGCAGACTAAACTCGGCACCTGCCATAATCAATAGAACACGTTTTGCCTACCCTGCTCTCAGAGGACTCCACCTGCTTATAGCCCTCGGAAGCAAACTCAAAACTCAAGTCAAACTGGCATTATACACAATCTGTGCCTGCCCTATCATATACAGACACCTGGTTCGCCACTGCCCCCACCCACATAAACAAAGTCCAACAATTCAAAACAGGTTCACCAGAATAATATTAAACCAACAATACGGCACTCCGGTTAAAAAACTCCACGAGTTAGCAGGTATACCAACCGTCAAAAATTACATATAAAAATCCCTTCCAAATATCTTTAATCATTACACACAACCGACTTGTAAGAACCCTCGCAGACTGCAGATTTTCTATCGGCCGATAGTTTGGTCGGGTTAGCGCGCCCACCTTTTTTTTTCTTTTTTTTTCATGTGAGAAAATCTGCAACCAGACGCACCTGCTTGTTGGGGGAAAAGACAGGGCAGTGTGGGGCTTTTACCCACTAAAAACTCACACGGTGTCCTTCCTTGGCGCTCTGTGGCGGGGCCACGGGTACTCTTGCGAACTCTTTACGCGACCCCGCCTAGTGCCATGCCCTTGAGAGGGCACCTCCCGGGAGGGGCAGATGGTCGTCCCCTCCCGTGCCTCCCAACTCCGCCACACTGCCGGACACAAACGGCGCGGCACATCTCGGGAGACTGCTACGTGTTATGGACAGTCGGGGCCCCCACCCCGACTGCCGACAGTCCCCCGGGACTGCAGAGACGCGGCGTACGCCGCCACCTGGGGTCCCTTGCGACCGGTCGCACCGAAGCTCGAAGAGCCGCGGATTTACCGGCCGGCCGCGGCAGCGGTGCTTAACAGGGGGTAGTGTGGACACTCCGCATTCACTGGCACCACTGCCGACTTCCGGGTGGATGGTCACCGCGGGCGGGTGTTCTTCCCGCTCGCCTCAACCACACCTCCCTCGCCATTTAGTCGCCTCTTACGACAAGCAAGGGCTACTGTGGACGTATTCTTTCTCCCCGAGCCACAGGGATATTAGCGAACCCACTGGGCTAACTTAATAGTCGGGTTGGTGGTGAAGCCGCAGACCAGCCTATAGTCGGCCGGTTCCTCTCGAAAAATTTGCTAGTTGGTGGCTCTTGAAGAGAGCGCTTGCATAATGAAAGTTAATAGAATATTGTCCAGAAATGTTTTTATTGCTTTTATATAATGGAGGAGAAGGTATTGGGAAGAGTATTGGGAATACTCTCTCTTCGGAGCGAATTTAACTATCGGCCGATTCGCAAAAAAAAAAAAACAATCGCCGAGTATGCGCGCGGCCTCAAGCCCCTATACTGATTCGCAGTTGGCTGATAGTTCCCCGATAGTTTAGTTTGAATGCAATCGTGTAGCCCATCCAACTTATTTATCGACCGATACGGAATCGTTGTAATAAGCGCACTTGCATACATCTTCATACTGATTAAGAACCTGACAAAACTATCGGCCGATAGAAAGTCTGCAGTCCGCGGGGGCTCTAAGAGAGATTAGAAACTACGGCACGTCAACAGTACCCCTCTAAAAATCATAACCCAATTTCACATACAAACATGTGATACAAGAGCCCAAGAAAATCTACATTCCCAAACTTCTCATAAAACCATGCATACAGGTTGTTGAAATCTTTTCCTGTATCCATTACTAGGTTACTTTAATCACTGGACTGCGAATTTTTATGCATTTATAGGACACTTAAAGATGCTAAATTGCACAAAATACACGTAATATGAAAAAATATGCAAAATATCAAAATTTTATTGCTTTTTAAAATATCTGATAGGTGAAATAATTTGCTACTGAAGCTCTACTGTTTTTATTATATTCTGAAAAATATGAATTTACATAAAAATCCGCAATCTATCAATCAGATCCTGGCCACGTGCCAGAAATAACTAGAACAACTAGAATATCTCCCCTTTTCTGTCAAAATCTTCCGAGAGAGGCAGAATTATGTACATACATACATGTATATACAATATGCATTTCAAATGCATACAAAACATTAATTTAAGATTATTTTTATTTAATAACTGTAAAAACATAAATGCTGGACATATACCGCAGTGCCATGATTTATTTCATAAAATTATAAAAAGGTTTATAGTTCTTAGATTAAGAATCTTTCGCAACAAACATGTAAAAAATTTAAAAATATACAACAGCAAATCAATAGCTATGCATTGTCCGTTTAAATAAACGATATAAAAGTATATCATGTTGTATCGTGCCACAAACGTGATTACAAATAAAATGAAGTGTTTCTACATACTGTATTTCATATTTCAATTCATTCTATTTATTTAATTCATTATTAAATGCAGTTATCTCATTATTGCAATTTTGTGAATATACATATACGCATGTTTCTATTACTGCTGCACATTTTCATAAGCAACTAGAATAGTATAAGGAAACACTTTTTCTTAACTTTGAAACATTTTTCTTTAAAACATTTTTTGTAATTCAGAGAGCATTTAGTAAATCCGTTTGTTTAAAATATGACCGTTTCGTATTTTTGCTTCATAATGATCACACAAGTGCTTCTTAGGATTTATGTCTGCTAGTGGCGGATGTGTTTGTAACCATGAAAATAATGGAACGAACAATAATAATGGAATACAAATATATATACAGCTCCATTTTAAAAAGTGGAGATGACCCCGATTTTTTATTCTGCGAAATGTTTAGTTCAATTTTTAATATTACAATTTCTTAGAAATTTCTTCAGATTTAGTTCTTATTTACATACAGTTCCGGCCAAAAGTCACCGAACGATGTCGATTTTCGAATTTCATGCAATTTCATGTATTCCATTAGGGGTTATAAAAAATCCAACAATGTACATCAATAGAGAATTTATCCGAGGCTCGGATACTGTAAAGTCAAGTATCTACACAAGCAAGGAAATGGGAAAACACCGTGCGGAAATCGTCAGTGTCAGTCAATGCAATACTGGTACTTGGAATTACAGCAGCCGCGACGTTACAGGGGCAAGAGATTCTTGTGGGAGGCCGTTTGGCCAATAATACAAATGCGTGTTGCGCTCTTGTTGTGAATACTCACTCACGTAGGCTCGCTGGTACTGCAGCCAATCAAAACCGACTGCTATCATTCCAGCTTTCAACTTTACATAATAATGTACCGACATTTCGATATTTGGGGGTCACGTATCGTCACAAAATTTCGATATTAGGATTAAAAAGTATCGATATTCCGCTATATCGACACTGTATCGTCCATTACAACGCATACGGCCAAACGGCTTCCCCACTACTTTTGCTACCATGCCCAGGTTGCATGTTTTCCTTCGAAACATTTATAAACAGTTTTCTAATTATATACAATCTTGATCAGCTCTTGAAAGCTTATGCAAAAAAGTAGCAGTTGTTTCTAATTTTGACCATTTAATGGTAAAAATTAAGACATGTTGCTGCGTAAGTGGTGCGGACACGCTCATAGAAATTTCCTATACATTACATGTATATGTTAATTACATCATTTAACTTTTACTATTCTTGTAGTTTCGACTAACATGAAACGCTTATTGGAGTTCTGCCGAACGAGTTTATAGAAACAAATTAACTTTCTGTATCGCTATGCATTAATTTTTATCATTACTTGCTAATTATTGCATAATGTTATGTTATTACATAATTTTCCATTACATTATTACCAGTGAGGCGCTGGTATTAATACGTACCAATCCGGTATCAGTTCCATCACTCATAGAAGATCACGTGAAGAGAGTCTTTCCCTCAGCCACCATTTTCCTAAGAGAAATCCGTCAGCGCCGGTCAATATACCCGCGTCTGCGCATGTGTTTTTCAGGGCCTACGTTCTACGTTTCTCTCGTTCCTTTTGGTTAATAGCTAAAATGTTAAATTTCTTTTGGTTATTTTCATTAGTCTGTCCCCGGATGATCACTCGCTGCATGCAGCCATAAACCCTTCGAAAGTGAAATAGCATCGAACTATCTATTCTTAGGAAACTTCAAAACACATGTTACACAATCGAGTTTTCTTGCTTTGGATTCCATCGACGTCTGTCTCCTAGCTATCGCCAATGGGAGCGGACTGCAGCCCCGGGTAATTTTCTGGGGCACAGCACTCGTTTTTTGCAATTTTCTTCTAAAGGACCGGGGTCGTTGTCGTTTTATCGACAACGACCTACAATTATTCAATTAATTTCAATTTCAATTTTGATATTAGGCGTTTTCAATGTTTCACTCTAGTTCACACTTAGCTTCACTCTTACTTCTAATATTAACTGCAGTGTCAGTGCCAAAGTCCGAGTCCCTACTGTATGTTATTAATATTTTGTCAAAACATTGTACACAATTCAAAATGGAATTAATTGTAGGATTATTATTGAAATTTTGTAACTAATTTAATCATATACCGATGAGGCGGGGCGTGCGATACCATGGCGCCACAAGTACCCAAAATTAGAGGCCCTAAAACTAGCCTCTAAACACTCGAGCGGAGCGTCGATGTTAAAGTTTTAGGAAATGGTTCTTGAGATCCGTTTGAAAACGCATTCGTAAAATAGTCTGACCGAGACGGTTGCTTGAGCAATAGCGAATGGATGTCACGACATTCCGTGTCAATAAGAGCGATCACCATGAAAAAAGGTTTTAATGTTCACCCAGTTCCTACAGTGATAATGTAGGATGCAAACTGAGTTCGTCTACGTACTGAAATAATTGGTGGTCCTGAGAAGGACCGATTGAAATATGCTGCCGCCAATTTACTTCGAGCTAGTATACTTGGTGACAGCCTTGGTACCCTCGGATACAGCGTGCTTAGCTAATTCACCAGGCAGCAGGAGCCTTACGGCAGTTTGGATTTCCCGAGATGTGATGGTAGACCTCTTGTTGTAGTGCGCCAGTCGGGAGGCTTCGGCAGCAATACGCTCAAAAACATCATTGACAAAACTGTTCATGATGCTCATGGCTTTACTGGAAATTCCAGTATCGGGATGGACTTGCTTCAGCACTTTGTAGATATAGATGGCATAACTTTCCTTCCTCTTCCGCTTTTTCTTTTTGTCGGCCTTGCTGATATTCTTCTGGGCCTTGCCAGCCTTCTTTACAGCTTTTCCGCTCGCTTTAGGTGGCATCTTCACAGAGGTTTCGTATTCTAAACACAAACCGTTCGTCAATGGCAGGTCAGAACTGATGGTTCTACCACATTGGAGGCTCCTTATATGCTGGTAAAGCACTGGTGGGGGCGCGCCATTCAGGTTCGAGCTGCAACTCCATTGGTCCCCTCGAGCTATGAGAAACCGCTACAAAAGCGCCTCCATCCTGGGCCGAGCCGCATACTTTAGTTGCATTTGGTTGTGTTCGTATCGTTCTTTTCAACTTTCTAGAGAAAATGTCTGGCCGTGGTAAAGGAGGAAAAGTTAAGGGAAAGGCAAAGTCACGCTCTAATCGAGCTGGTCTTCAATTCCCGGTCGGTCGTATTCATAGACTTCTTCGAAAAGGGAATTATGCCGAACGTGTTGGTGCCGGAGCGCCAGTTTACCTTGCTGCGGTTATGGAGTACTTGGCTGCCGAGGTTTTGGAATTGGCGGGAAACGCTGCACGAGACAACAAGAAGACTAGAATCATTCCACGGCACCTTCAGCTTGCCATCCGCAACGACGAAGAGTTGAACAAATTGCTCTCTGGAGTCACCATTGCTCAAGGTGGAGTCCTACCGAACATCCAAGCGGTTTTGCTACCCAAAAAAACGGAAAAGAAAGCTTAACTCTCGACCAATCCAAATGGCCCTTTTCAGGGCCACAAAATTTTTTAAAACGAAGGAATTGCTTACGCGTTTACATAATTCGGACAGATTTCTCTTTATGGCCGTTTATTAACTGTTAATGTTGACCACCTAGGGAGCTCGGAACCAAAAATTGCAGCCACGCGAATTGAAGGAAGAGAATGTGTACTTTCTATAATTGGCCTTAATTATTTGCGTGAAACATTTATATTAAGAGTAAAGTATAGACTGGTTTATGAAGAAATAAAAGTGCAAAGGGTATACCAATGTGAAACCCATATTAGCAAAAATTATCCAGTACCTGAAATATCCTCATATATTCTGACTTTTACGATACACATTGGGCGACTGCAGGGCCACCATTACTCTCCGCTACAGTGTTTCCTGCATATTTGGTAAACAGGTTCGTGCGATACTCGGTTGTCTTATTTTCTTTACTCTCTCTATCCTATTCTTTTTGGATCTTGTAGAAAAAGCAACTTGGCTTATTGTAACAACAAACGACGGTGGATATACTGATAATGGAATACAAGACAATCTCCATTTTGAGTAGAAATAGAAAGCACATGGTACGATCTGACGAAAACCAGATTCTCCTAGAAGGGACAGCGCTCATTCTTTTCCCGCGCTTTTTACAAGGGGGCTTTGTGGGAATTATTATGATGCCATCATACGACAAAGGGCGACCCATACGGGAAAGCCCAGAGTCCGACCCTTCTTTTCCGTCCAAAAAGCGATGCAGACTTAAAGAATTAACACTCAAATAAAATATCATCGATCTCTCGATAGGGCAGATATTGTGCCTACCTGGCATATCTTCGTTATTTGTAATAAAATCGAAAAACTTTTGAGAAAATTACCTGAATTGAATGTCTAGTTTTTGGTAAACTCATATTTCAACGTATCGAGGCGTAAAAAGTAGGCATTTTCATTTAAAAATGTGGTCCTTTTTAGTGCGGCATCGCGCTCATGAAAATATTATTTATGTAGGATTCAAACCTACATACTTTTTCTACTACGACCTTTTAATAACAAATTAGTTACACGGAGTAATGTCGAATACTTATTCTAGCGCAAAATTTTTACGCCAGTTCTTTAAGCAACGTGAAATCAAAATGAATAATGGATGAAAGGCATGGAAGATACGTGTACTGTGCACGCGTAGAAGGTATTATGAGTTAATCTACGTCAAAATTAATTTTGGCCCTGAAAAGGGCCGATATTGTCTTTTTCATAAGTTTCTTAAGCTCTTTCTCCACGAATACGACGAGCCAATTGAATATCCTTTGGCATGATCGTGACGCGTTTGGCATGGATCGCGCACAAGTTAGTATCTTCGAAAAGACCAACAAGATAAGCCTCACTAGCCTCTTGCAAAGCCATAACAGCGGAACTCTGGAATCTGAGATCCGTCTTGAAATCTTGAGCAATTTCACGAACGAGGCGTTGGAATGGTAATTTCCGGATCAACAATTCGGTGCTTTTCTGGTATCTACGAATCTCACGCAAAGCAACAGTTCCAGGCCTGTAACGATGAGGCTTCTTTACACCGCCGGTAGCGGGCGCACTCTTACGAGCAGCTTTGGTAGCCAATTGTTTACGTGGAGCCTTTCCACCGGTCGATTTACGGGCAGTCTGCTTGGTACGAGCCATTGCTTCTAAAGAAGGTTAAGAACGGCGACACAACGAACGCACGGTCGATCGCAAACTGATTCAACGCGGTCGTGGCAGGGTCTTTTTGTGTCCTTAGGTTCCACGCTGGGCAACTCTGATTGGCCGAGCAAGGTGGTGGGGGATAAATGTTGGGAATGCTATAAAAGGGCGGTAGAGAGTGTTCTGAGCATCATTCGGTAGTTGCATCTCGATCTGTGTTATTCGAGTTTTACAATGACTGGCCGTGGAAAGGGAGGAAAGGGATTGGGAAAGGGAGGAGCCAAGCGCCATAGGAAGGTTCTGCGTGATAACATCCAAGGAATAACGAAGCCAGCCATCCGCCGTCTCGCTCGCCGTGGCGGTGTCAAACGTATATCTGGCTTAATCTACGAAGAAACCCGCGGTGTGCTGAAGGTTTTCCTGGAAAATGTTATCCGAGATGCTGTGACCTACACGGAGCATGCTAAGAGGAAGACCGTTACGGCTATGGATGTAGTCTACGCCCTGAAACGCCAAGGAAGGACGCTTTACGGTTTTGGTGGTTAAGCGTCGCCATTGGAAGATACTACTCACAAACGGCCCTTTTCAGGGCCAACAATCAGTTCAATCGTATGAACGCCTCCTTTCAATATTCTATAAAGTAGTGAGTTTAGATCCGAATAAAGTACTCATTTATTATACTCCCATTCGTTCGCTGGACCTATTGTAGCATTTTTAAGGTACACCTCGCGAACTTTACGTACGTAACGTTGAAAGCTAGAGTAATAGCAATCGGTCTTGATTGGCTATTGTATGAACGAACGTACTGAATATCCAACAACCGACACACGCGCACTTTTGTAATTGGCCAAATGGCATCTCACAAAAATCTGTTGCCTGTGTAACGTCACGGCTGTCATACACTGACCGGCGCTGGCAATTTCCGCTCGGTCTTTGTTTTCTTCTTCGCTTCGGTAGATGTTTTATAGTTGAAGAAATGTTAAATATCCGAATTAGGTTCCCTTTTATATGTACAATACTTGAGGGGAGTTATACATATGCTGCGCGCGGGCTTGTGGGGTTGTTACGGAATGGCGTAACGAGTACAGTAAAAGATCAAAAAAACCTGTGTGCATGGTATTGTGGAAAGTTTGAGAGGATAGATTTTGTTTGGGAAGTTTGGTTATGATTTTTAGAGGGATACTTTTCGTATTTAGTTTCCAATCTCTCTTATGATTGGGTTTTGCGTGTCTCACGATTGTAGATATTTCGTAGGATTTTTGGATGTAAGCTTTGATGGCTGGTATGCTTGCTAACTTGTGGAGTTTTTTAACTGGAGGTGCCGTATTGTTGGTTAGTATTGTGGGGGGTACAATGGCGCATGTGACGCGGCTGCGAAAGGACACCGAGATGCGCTAGGGGATTTTACCCGCGGCACTCTTGGGTCCTCACTAGCCAGAAGTGTGTAGAGAAAGAATCTGGTGTCGCAAGTGTACCGAGACGCAGTAAAATGATATAGCTGCTAAACACGTGCCCAAGTTAATACCCTGCCTAATACCTAGGAACAACCCTACAGTATTATTCTGGTGAACTTGTTTTGAATTATTTGGACATTATTTATGTGGGCAGGGCAGTGGTGGACGAGGTGTCCGTACATCATAATTCGACGGACATAGATTGTGTATAATGCCAGTTTGACCTGAGTTTTTAGTTTGCTTCCGGGGGTTATGAGCAGGTAGTCTTCCGAAAGCGGGGTAGGTAAAACGTATTCTGTTGGTTACGGCAGATGCCCAGTTCAGCCTGCTGTCTATTATACAGGGTGTTCTGCTACTGCATGTCAATATTTTAAGGGATGATTGCTGAGGCAATTCTGAACAACTTTTTCCTTTGCCAAAACGGCGGTTAAAGTTTCGTTTTTGAATGATTAACGAAAAACACTGACCAATCAGAGCGCGTGTAGAGCTCGCGCTTAGCCGAGAAGACGTTCAAGGCTGAAATTAAGCGTATCACGATCTTCTGTTGGCTGAGCGCGCGCTCTACACGCGCTCTGATTGGTCAGTGTTTTTCGTTAATCATTCAAAAACGAAACCTTAACCACCGTTTTGGCAAAGGAAAAAGCTGTTCAAAATTGCCTCAGCAATCGCCCCTTAAAATATTGACATACAGTAGCAGTACACCCTGTAGAGTGATCCCTATATAAATACTTCGTTTTTTAGTAGGTGCATTGGGGTGTATATTTTGACTGATTGTAAGGGCTGTACTTTTTCTTGTGAATGTGAGTACTTCAGTTTTGTGTGGATTAATTTTCAGTTTCCCGTTTGAGTAATATTCCAAGAGGGTATTTATGTGCTCTTGTAGGTATTTAGTTGATTGCTCCAGTTTCCAGGAGGAGAAGATTGCTGTGTCGACTGCGTACATAGCTATGTTGGTTGTATGATATGTAGGGATGTCATTGATGTAAATGGAAAAGAGTATGGGTCCTAATATGCAACCTTGCGGTATTCCGATAATTATGTTCCTGAGGATAGAATACAATCCATTTATGGATGTGGCAAATTTTATGTTTTCTAAGTAGAATATGAGGCTTTTAGCGTGGATCGGAGGAGTGAGGCAATGTTAATTTGGTTCAGTTCCAACATGCGTCCAACGTATCAGACTGAGTCAAAGGCTTTTTCTAAATGTAGTAGAATTAGGTGTATGGAACTATTTTTCTTGTTTTTTTTGTTTTTTCCATGGAGATAAATTCTGTCGGTAGTTTGTTGGGTCAGTTTTACTTTTGCCAGGTTTATTTATGCTATTGTTTTAGCAGTTTTCCAGGAGTTTGAGAACTAGCTCAGTACCAAGCAACTTTTGAATATGTGGTGTATCTGAATTATAATTTTACGGGTGACATGTTTGAGTTTAGACATTATGGCGTGGTCTGTGCCACAGGATTTATTGTTTGGAGGTTACTGATGATGTCATGCAGATCGTTCTGAGTTTGTGCAATGGTAGAGAGAGCTTCTGGTTCATATAAAGACGTTACGTTGCTGATGTTACGAGCCAGGGCTTGGCGAGTTTAGTCTGGAAAGGGTTTATGGTTAAGGGTTGCTGGTTAATAGGTCAACCTTGAATAACTGACCCAGGAAGAGTTCCGTGTTCCTTAGAAGCTCGCTGACGGTTGTGAAGCATCAATTAGTCTGAGGTCACGGCAAAGGGAAGAGTGCGCTTCTCTGGACATCCGACATTATCGGGTAGCCGATAGGCACAGATGGAAGGATTCCAGATTTCCGGACTGTTGGCAGATGTGAAGCACCAAGAAGCCGGCTCACCAGAATCAAGGAAGGTGTGTGTTTCCAGGCAGCTAGCGTACACGCCGGGTTGCTATATAAACATGGAAGGTCTAAGTTTGAGAATGGGAAAAAAGGAACTCATAACTTGTGTACACCACGAGCGGCTATGGTGTACTTTGTGGGTCCCGTTCGATCGAGGATTTTCTATGTACGGATCGAGGTATAATGGAACAACGACTTATGTGGAACTATGGCTGGTATATTCAAGATAAAATTGGAGTTACAAGGATTCAACGATATACTATGAATCTACGGGTTTTACGTACAATGATTATACGGGGGCTCACCGAAGATTGTAGTATGAAAACCAAGCAGTAACTACGTACTGAAGGAGATATCTGCTCGAAGGGGATTAACCCGATTTTGCAATGCCTATGTCAACGAACGAGACGAACGCAACGAACGCTTAACTAGGATTAGCCCGCTTTGGTTGAATTTCGTGGTCCTTATATACTCAAAAATTGGGCTCGCAATTGGGGAAGAGATAGCGGTAGTTGCTTCAGTTTCGTGGGAATGCTACGAGAGCGGCCTTCTGGTTTTCCGGATTCTGTTTATCTCTTCTAGGGCTGGCGCTGTCCGGGAACTTGGTTTGTGTTCTAGAGTCTGAGTTTTTCTCAAGGAGGGGTCTCAAGTGTGCACGTGCAGGTTTGGTTGCAGATGTATCTTATAAACATTTCTAGAAAATTTCCAGCCGTCGTCCCAGATGTCACATTCCCGAGCGAAATTATGAAACCAAATTACAAAACAATTTTACCGTGCGTAACACTGACATTGTCATGGACCTGCTGAAATTTATCTGCTAGTAGTTTGACTTTTTTCTACTCTGTGTAATGGAGGGTATTGAAGTCTTGGTGGATCAGTATGATGGGTTTTTTTGTAAGTAGTTTTTTTGTAGTAGTTGACAGAGTTATTTTGTAAGTAGTTCTCCAGTTTTCATTTCTTATGAAGTGGATTCTGTTTTGGATTTTTCCAGATAGAACATTCCTTAGGAACTTAAAGTATGGGTTTTCCGTGCATTGGTATCGTCTTGGGGCTTTATTTCTGTTTTTTGGGCTTTTGCTTTTGATCGTTCTTTCTAGGATAGTGTCAGTGGGATCTTGGTTACATGCTGTTGGGGAAGGATTTGTGTGTTGTGTTTATGAATTTCTGGAGTCGGAATATACCATGATAGATTTCCTGTTTATTGCGTATGTGTGGGTTTAGAATGTAGGTGTTACATCTGCTCTTGAATTCCTATCAACTGTTGTGTGAGATGTTTATGTGTGTGTTGCATTTTTGATGTTGAAATTGCGTTGGGCGGAAAGCTGGTTGGATGGGAGGTCATCTACTGTGGTACCTGTGTAGGTGTAGGATATACATATTGGTGAGAAATATGTCTATGTTGGATGGGGTTTTGTTGGGCTGTAGGTATACGTAAGTATTGCTAATTTTTTTTCTCAGGAGATTACTGTTTGTATTTTGGATAGTGTTGTTCCAGAGTTGGCGTTTCCAGTTTAAGTCTCCTCCGATTAGGAGGTATTTGGAGTAATTGTGTTGGGCTATTGTATCGTGGTCTTGTTGAGAGATTTTTTATTCGGGATAGAGTATACTGCTCCTACTGTGAATTTGGGCGAAGTCTTCAGCTGTGTTACAATTATTTTTCTGCTAGAATTAGAGGTGGGAGATTACAGTATGTTTTCGTAGAGGATGGAGTTGTGGATTAGTATTGCTACCCCTCCCTTTCCGTCCTTAGGGGGGGGGGGGTCTGTCGGCTCTGATGATGTTGTAGTTTTTGACTGTAGTGTATCTGAGTCGATCTTAGTTGTAGTTCTAATTCTGCGGCTTTGAATATAATGTTGTTGGCGTTCCAGATTAGGAGATTGGTGGGGAAGTTATTCGAGCTGTTCATCAAGTAGTTCTCTATGTGTACGATTGCTCTAACTCTGTCCATGTTGCTGGTGCAGTCAACGTAGTGTTTCTGGAGTAGATTTGGGATCTTGAAAATTATGTTGAGGTCGGCGGATGAGTTGAGAGCTTGAACGTTTTATCTTAGTAGTTTAGGGTTTTCTGGGAACTGGCTTGATGCTTTGGCATATGTTGTGCCTGCCTTTATGGTAGATAGAGGAGGAGGAGGTGAAGCAGTCTTATGTGGATGATGGGAACAGAAGTTTGGGAAGTGGAGTGGGTTTGTTACTTGAGCATTTGTGGGTTGGGTCTGGGTTACAGGTTGCAAAGTTTAGCCTTGTTTCTCTCGGCTAGGAGGGCTGGACATTGGCTGAGTTGGCCGGATGGTTGTTTTTACAGTTTATGCAGGTGGGTGGTGCAACCGCAGTTTTGGTGCAAGTGCGGGTGCCGTGTAATCTTGCGCACTTGAGACTTTTGAACTGTTTGTTACAGTTTGAGGATGTGTGTCCATAGGCCTGGCAGCGGTAACATTGGATGAATGGTTTGCGAGAGTCGTATTTTTCCCAATAGACTCTTAGGTTCTCAAGAAATTAGATTTCTTTTTTGTTTAGAGGAGTGTGGTGCCTGCTTTGAATGTTACCTTGTAAATGGGATTATTTGTGTTGAGTGGGAGTTCTGAGTAGTGGACAGGGTTTAGACCTTGCTTGCGGATGGATTCCAGTAAACAGGATGCAGGGAATCTAATTAATCCCTTGGCTACTACTGTGATTGTTTTATCGAAGCCTAGGGAGTAGGTGTGGAATTGTATGTTTTCTTTTTGGCATGTATGTTTAAAAGATGTGATATCGGCTGGGTGTAGAAAGTTGATTTTCAATTTTCCGTTGTAATTTTTTTGCTAGAAATCTGTTCCCATAGGTTTTTACTAGCGTGTCTATGAATTTAACTGGGTTTACATTAGTCTGGATGCATAGTGGAGGTGGTTTCTGGTCTGGGATATCAGTTAGGGTAGTGTTATTTTCACTTACTGTGATAGTTGTTTTTTTCAGCTGCTACTGCGTGTCGAAGAAGTCAGTGAATATGCCGAATCGGTTGTGCGTGGGTACACTTTTTTGTTAAGCTATCGAATGACCCATGGCAAATCGAATTTGGTGTAGGGGCACTTTTGACCCCCTTATCCAGCTATACCCTTCTTGTGACTTTTATGCGATGTTTTGGCAAAAATAATAGCTTGCGTTCTGCTTACATTGGCTGAAAGTTTCCAATTTTTGAAGAAGGTAAGTATTGCGTTCAGATAACTTTGAGTTTCAGTTATAAGGAAGTTAGTGTTTATTGGTAGATCAACGTTAGCCCTCTTTGCTGATGATACCGCCATACCAACCTCCTCCAATATAATATATGTATAGATGGGTGGCGGCTATTGTATTTCACCCATTGTAGAGTTCGTGGTGCCATTACTGGTCGATTGTGCAACTAGTGTTGTATCGTGATTTGTATTTCTCATAATTGGTGTAGGTTCAAGGCAGTCGACAAATATAGCGAACCTGTTTTGAGTCGGTATGTTAATGTGTTGATTCGTACCTTGTGGTGAATCTGGAATCTTTATTGGCCTTGATGGAGTCCGAGAGTTATATGGATCGGCGTTTGACTACGAGGTAGTGGTTGTCATCCTTCCTGGACTTCCTCCTGGGTTGTGTCCATGGGCAGGGGCCACTTGGTATTCCACCTGGCGGGTCCAGCGTATGTCCGACAGATTCACTGTGCGCTGTTCACTCAACACGTTCTTTGATCACTTTGGACAACAACTCGTTTAGTCCTGGTCCTGTCACTGAAGATTCTCCAGCCAAGAGTTGTCACGTCTGATGAAAGGTAAGGGTGGGGGAAATCCGTCCAAGTGAATGCGCCAGGCAAGCGAATACACGCTCCTTCCGGTTTATTCAAAATGGAACTCTTGATTGATATATGATTGAAGTTAAGTTAGATAAATTTAGAAACCGAATTGTTTATTAAAAACTTCCTCACACAAATTAAATACACTTTGAGGAATGTCGTTATTCCAAAGAGTTGTTTCAGTTACAATTTCCCTTAACACATTATTTGGAATTTCCGCATGGTTAAAAACTTTAAGCGCAATTAACGTACAAATTTCTTCTATGGGGTGTTCTATTATTGGCGGGGATGATTCGGTTTCTTTCGAGTCTTCGGTTAGGTCAATAACAATCGGTGTCTTACTGGATTCGGTAATCGTTGCCTTGCTAAGGTCCTCCTCCAATTGTTCCAGTATGGCCGCTCTCTGTTGCCTGGCTTTCACCTTTTTGACACCTCTCTTACTGCGTCTTCTGTATCTTTTATTCTAATTGAAGGATTGAAACTTTGTTAGAAAAAGAATAAAATAACGAGCAAGATTCCTTAGTCTAATATCTTATTTTCATTCTTTTTTATCTCGCCAGCAGCAGGCATTGCGCTAGTCTCAATTAGAATGTTCAACGCAAGGGACTGCGCGATTTTGGTATTTCTACTAATTTATTTCTTGCCTTTAACTCCTACTCAATCCAGTTCTACAATTATCCGCCTGATGGGCGAGATGTTGATGAACTCTTCCTGCGTAGAGGATTTCTAATTTGAATTTAAAGATTTCCTTTTTTCCTTCAAATAGATGGAATACTGACTCGAAGCTTTTCTCTTGCTGACTTTACTGACTTTACTGGCTTTACTCGCTTTACTGTCTGTTCTTTTTACAATATTCCTGTATATGTATATACTATTTTCTACCCCTTAATGGTCAACCTGGTATGGGTTAGAAAGTGGAGGGACCGAGGACGACTCCCAGACACACCGTGGCTCTGTGACTAATTCCGGTCCTTGAAAGAAAAAGAAACCCACGTTCCTTCGCGCCAAACATTCTTTAGAGTGTTTACGATCTTATTGCTTGGAATCGATGGGAAGACCCTTGGGTCTTGTTACAATTTATGGCTGTTCGCGATATTTCCTTCCCTTCGTCGCTGTATCTGGTTTATTTCGTTTTCTGTTACCTACTTTGTAAAGGGCCCTATTCGTTTCCGACTTGTCTATACAATTTATCGTTGGTGCGAACTAAAATCTATCTGGTTACTTCTATAGCGCAATCGCGAATTAATTTGATGCTTTTAAGAACGAGTATCCGGGTATAAGAAAAATTGTGTCGAGCTACCTCCTTTCTCCCAGACGTTACAGAGTCAGTCACTGTGAATGACCACTCAACTACTCCTGATCTACTTGATAGACCCTGTCCTGATCTCCTGGTCCTGATAAAATATCAGAACTGATCCTGATCCTGTCTCTGTGCCTGTCCTATTGAATGATGAATCCTAATTCAACACGGTCATGGCAGGGTCCTTTTATGTCCTTAGGTTCCACGCTGGGCAACACACACATACAATCGAGCACAGGGGCAGAAGTCATCAAGTTAGACCCAGATGTGAACAGCGATCACATTGAGTCTTGACATTGCAACTAGTGAGAAATGCATCTCCAACTCCAACTCCCGCAACCAGGAAAGTGATGAACCAGGACAACACTTGACCAGCAAGAACCTGCCAGAGAAAAACTGGACTCCCCAAAGGCCCCCAGCCTCTGGACGCTAGCCAAGCGTAAGCGTATCTCAAGGAAGGATGGGGACGCCTACCGCATCGCAAGAAAAAAGTCGATCTCCCTCTCCGATTCACGTGCTCCGCTTTTCATTAACACACCGGCAGCCAACAAACAAGAGGACATGGAAGTCATCAATGTACCATCCCAGAATCGATTTGGCATATTCACGGACTGTTTCGACACGCAGCAGCAACGAGAAAAAACAACCACCATAGTAAGTGATTACAACAATCCCCCAACTGACACTCCAGACCAAAGACCACCTCCAATATACATCCATAGTAATGTCAACCCAATCAAATTCATAGTCACCTTAGCGAAAACAGAAAATCAATTTCCTACACGCAGCAGATTTCACATCCTTCAAAAACATATGCCAAATAGAAAGCATAAAATTCCATACCCACTCCCTAGGCACTGAAAAAACAATAGCAGTAGTAGCCCAGGGATTAATAACATTCCCTACATCCCGCATACTAGATTCCATCCACAAACAAGGCATAGACCCTGTACACTGTTCAGAACTCCCACTGAACTCAAGTCACGCTATCTACAAAGTAACATTTAAAGCAGGCATCACACTCCTCCAAGTAAAAAAATCAGATTCCTTGAAAACCTAAGAGTCTACTTGCAGAAATATAGCTCTCATAAACCATTCCTCCAATGCTACCGCTGCCAGACCCATGGACACAAATCCTCAAACTGTAATAAACAGTTCAAATGTCTCAAGTGCGCAGGAACACATGACACCCGTATTTGCACCAAAACTCCAGAGACTCCAGCCACCTGCATAAACTGCAAAGGCAACCACCCAGCCAACTATAGTAAATGCCCAGTCCTCCTGGCCTTCTTAGCCAAGAGAAGCAAGGCTCAAACCTTGCAACCTGTAACCCAAACCCAATACACAAATGCCCAAGTAACAAACCCACTCCACTTTCCAAACCTGCCTTCCCGTCTCCAACACAAGACTATTCCACCTCCTCCTCTATCTACCATAAAGCCAGGCACAACATATGCCAAAGCAGCTAGCCCATCCCCAAAAAACCCTGAACTACTTAGACAAAACATCCAAGCCCTCAACTCATGCTGCGACCTCAACATAATTTTCAAAATCCTAGACCTACTTCAGAAACACTACGTTGGCTGCACCAACAACATGGACAGAGTAAGAGCAGTTATACATATAGTGCAAGTTTTCGATGAATAGCACAAATAACTTCCCCACCATCGTCCTAACCTGGAACGCCACCAGCTTAATACCCAAAGCCGCAGAACTACAACTACACCTCCAAAAAAACATCTCTCTTGCCTTCATATCTGAAACCTGGCTGAAAAACTTGGATACACTAATAATAAAAAACTACAACATCATCAGTACCAACAGACCCCCTTCTAAGGACAGAAGGGGAGGGGTGACAATACTAATCCACAGCTCCATCCCGTATGAACACATACCTCAACCTCCCACCTCTAACATAGAAATAATCACAGCACGACTTAAAACTTCATCCAAACTCACAGTAGGAGCAGTATACTCTATCCCTAACAACAAAATCTCTCAACAAGATCTCGATACAATAACCCAGCACAACTACTCCAACTACTTCCTAATTGGAGGAGACTTAAACTGGAAACACCAACTCTGGAACAACACTACTCAAAATAGAAATCGTAATCTACTGAAAAAACACCTAGACACAAACAACTATAACCTAATTCATAGCAACACTTACACATACCTACAGCCCAACAAAATCCCATCTAATACAGACATATTCCTCACCAACATACCCTACAGTTACACATGTACCACAATAGATGACCTCTCCCCCAACCACCTTCCCGTGCATCTCAATCTCGATACCAAAAACATAACCCACCCCAATAAACCTCTTACAACAGACTGGAAGGAATTCATGAGAAGATGTAACACCTACCCAATAAACAGGAAATCTATCATGAAATAGGCCGACTCCATAAATTCATAAACACAGCCCACAAACAACCACAAACCCCTCCCCAACACCATGCAACCGAGATCCCACTGACATTACCCTAGAAAGAATGATAAAAAACAGAAACAAAGCCCGCAGACAATATCAACGCACGGGAAACCCATATTTCAAACTCCTAAGGAATGTCCTATCCAGAAAAATCCAAAACAGAATCTACTTCATAAGAAATGAGAGCTGGCAAAAGAAACTGGCATCCATGAAAAACACTGAGAACACGTTATGGACTACCTACAAAATAACCCAGTCCAAGAAACCCATCATACCCATCCTCCCAGACTCCGATTCCTTCCATTATACAGACCAGAAGAAAGTTGAAATACTAGCAGACAAATTTCAAGAAGTCCACGACAAAGCCAGCAACGCGACGTCTCCACATGAACCAGAAGCTGTCTCTACCATCACACAAATCCAGAACTCACTCCTTCCCCTAGAACTTCCAACTTTCTCACCGCAGGACCTGCACGACATTATCAGAAAGCTCCTAAAAAACAAATCTCTTGGCTTAGATCGCATCACAGCCTCTAAGGTCAAACATGTCTCCCACAAAATTATAGTTCAACTATACTACATATTCAAAAGCTGCTTAGCACTGAGCTACTTCCCAAACTCCTAGAAAACAGCTAAAATAATTCCCATTCCCAAAGCTGGCAAAAGCAAAACAGATCCAACAAACTACCCACCAATCAGCCTACTTAACCAATTAAACAGTCTTTGAAAAGCTAATACTTAAGTTCCTCTCACTCAATCTAACAAATAAAAACATCCTCAAAAACGAACAATTCGGCTTTAGAGCGCAACATTCAACCATCCAGCAACTACTACGATTAACAGAATTTATCTCCATGGAAAACAACAAAAACCGCTCCGTACAACTAATACTACTAGACCTAGAAAAAGCCTTCGACTCAGTCTGGCATGCTGCTCTCATACTAAAACTCAACCAAATTAGCACAACCCTCATCCTCACTAAAATTCTCATATCCTACTTAGAAAACAGAAACTTCACCTCATCCATAAATGGAACCTACTCAACCTTAAGGAACATAACAGCTGGAGTACCTCTGGGCTCCATACTAGGACCTACACTCTTTTCCATTTACATCAACGACATCCCTAGACAACACAAAACCAACTTAGCTCTATACGCCAACGAGACAGCAATCTACTCCTCCTGGAAATTGGTACGATCAACCAAATACCTACAAGAGCACATAAATACCCTCTTAGAATACTATACAAAATGGAAATTAAAAATTAACCACCAAAAAACCGAAGCACTCACGTTCACAAGAAAAAGTGCCGCCCCTACAACCACAATCGAAATACACAACACATCAATACACTGGAAAAACGAAGCCAAATACTTAGGAATCACTCTGGACAGCAGACTAAACTCGGCATCTGCCATAACCAATAGAACACGTTTTGCCTACAGGGATCTGCCCTGTTTGGTTCCACGCTAGCATGTACAAAAACCCATTTCGTTCCATCATAGGAAGAATCTGCCCTGTTTCGTTCCACGCTAGCACAGACAAGAATCCATTCGAATCCGTCCGAGTAGAATCTGACCTGTGTGGTTCCACGCTAGTATAACTCCCCACAAGTGAAATACAGGTAAAAGGGAACTAAATCCCCAGGAACTGTAAAACCTCCACCAAGCGAAGAAAAGGAAAAAAAATCTGATCATCATTCGGTAGTTCTATATCGATCTGTGTTGTCTGAGTTTTACAATGACTGGCCGTGGAGAGGGGGGAAAAGGATTGGGAAAGGGAGGAGCCAAGCGGCATAGAAAGGTTGCGTGATAACATCCAAAGCATAACGAAGCCAGCCATCCGTCGTCTCGCTCGCCGTGGCGGTGTCAAGCGTATATCTGGCTTAATCTACGAAGAAACCCGCGGTGTGCTGAAGGTTTTCCTGGAAAATGTTATCCGAGATGCTGTGACCTACACGGAGCATGCTAAGAGGAAGACCGTTACGGCTATGGATGTAGTCTACGCCCTGAAACGTCAAGGAAGGACGCTTTACGGTTTTGGTGGTTAATCGTCGCCATTGGAAGATACTATTCACAAACGGCCCTTTTCAGGGCCAACAATTAGTTCAATCGTAAGAACACTCTTTTCAATATTCTATGACGTAGTGGGTTTAGATCTGACATAAAATATTGATTGATTTTGTTCCCAGTTGGCCGTACAATCGTATTATATGCGTTAACATTATTAGAATATAGTAGTTTTCGACCATACAAACGACCAATATATTTTATGCAGTGTCCAGGTTGCGTAAAAATGCGCTACTTTGCGTCAACTTGATTATAAATAAAAGAATGGAATGTAAATACCGTAAGGCTTAAGCAATTAAAAAAATTAATTGACAAGAGTCCTTGCATTTTCCCGCCACTTTTGCAGCCCACTTGTATGGAGATGCATACGGCTTACAATTAGCTGGAACATCTATGATGCCAATATTTGGTTTTGGCCAGAAATTATTTTTAGCATAACAACGAAATACTCATTTAAAGAGAATGCTCTCCCCGTCTACACTATTATGAAGCGCATCAGTCTATAACGATTTGAGCTTTAAGAGCCCTACAATGCTAGGGAGCATCATAGTGGTTTCATACAATATCGTAGTAAGTATTAGTCCTGGGTATACGGTTGACGGCTATGCACTTCCTATCCGTTAAGTATACCTGCGTAGGTAACTAAATTGGTGTTGCGAGGTACAAATTATTCAGTTACAATTGAGGCGTTTGATTGAGAAAGAGGCAATTACGTCTAAATGCCATCTCGAGAAAATGAGCTTCAAAGTTTTCACTGTGATAGTATTTAATAAAAAGTTGCGCAATCAAATCGAATTTTTGTTTGAAGGATATAGAAACATGTACTTAATACATTATGATAGGAGCAGTTATGATTTGAGGATGATATGCGTTTTTGTTTATAAATTTTAGAAGATGGTTCATGTGCCCTTTTTCCATAAATGAGGTAAAATCGTAAAAAAAAGCTTTTTCCTCTTATTTATTAAATAATAATATTAAATTTAATTTTGTGTACTTGATCTGTTATAAACTTTTATATATTATTTATATAGAATTAATAACAAAAAGTTTAATTTTCCAAGCAAGGACAAAGATATACAATTTTGTCCCTTGCGGTGTCTTACTTTTTTGGATTCTTTGCATCAAGTTGATTTGAAAATTGGTTTCTTCTTTCCTTTTGCTCGTTTCCTTGCAGACTCAACTTCGCTTTCCATATTTCTTTACACAGAATAATATTACAAGACGCGGCCGCGCGATGGAGCGATTGCTGAGCGACAGTGAGCGTCGCGTAACAACAGAACAAAACAGTGTCTAGTTGCTATAACCAACCAAGATTGAATATCTGTGGTATATTATATACATGTGTATAGATGAATCGATTTATGGAAAAAGGGCACATATATAGGCTTATGTGCTCCTTTTTTATCAAGCACCTCAATTACAGTTTGATACGAATGCTAAAAAATAGATCTCTTTCAATTTATTATTATTGGATTATAGTATTAAAAGAAATAATTAATATTATTCTTTTAACTAACTATCTTTTATTAATTGGCTCCGAAGGATGTCTTTATGCTTTGAAAACCGTACACGGAGTGATCAGAAAGAATGTAGGGGTACGACGGCGAGTCGCTGGTATATTTAAGATACAAAGGAGTTCGTGACTTCCATTCACATTCAGTCCTCCACCCAAGCCCCTTTATATAATTATCTTATTCTAACTATACTCGTATTTCTGATCTATAACTAAATTCATTTTTGTATTACAAACTAATGTTGCTATCAATAGCAACAATCCAACAATTATTACTACCAACTGGTAACTTCTACATGTTACATGCATATAAATATAAATCTGTATACAAAATAAAGACGCATGAATCATAGCTTTAGTATTAGTGTGCACAATTCTCTGTATTTTTTATGGCAAAGTGGTGCATGTCTCTCATTCTGTATTTCAATCTAACCTAACAAATTTGCATGCAACATGATTGCAGATTTATCAGGTAGGTATGGTAAATAAGCTTTCCCTTTGAGCAGGAGTAGTCCTCGTACTAAAAATTAGTGGCCCTGAAAAGGGCCATTTGCAGTTTGTTAAATGATTTTGTAAGAGGGCAATTATTTTTTGGCTGTAGATTTGGCTGATTTCGGGACTGAAACCTTTTTCGGCTTGGGAGTCTTCGTTTTCGCGGCAGGAGCTTTAGCACTCTTTTTCGTTTTTGCCATGCTCTTGGCCTCGGTAATCGATTTAGCTTTGGCGGCTGCAGTTTTGGCTGCGCTTTTCTTCGGAGCTGCCGCCTTTTTCTCGGCAACAGCTTTCTTCGGTGCGGCCGCCTTCTTGGTTGGTGCGGCTTTCTTGGAAACTGTCTTCTTCTCAACCGACTGCATTTTCTTTGGAGTCGTCTTCTTAACTGGACGCAGCTGCACTTTCTTGGCCTTAGGAGCTTCCGAATTCTTCGCGGAGGGAAGCTTAAAGGATCCAGATGCCCCCTTGCCCTTTGTTTGGACGACGGCGCCAGATGTAATAGCGGACTTCAAGTACCTCTTAATGAATGGAGCCACTTTCTCACCATCCACTTTATATGTGGAAACAATATATTTCTTGATGGCTTGCAAGGACGAACCCTTCCGATCCTTCAGCTCCTTGATCGCGGCGGTAACCATTTCGGAAGTCGGTGGATGCGAAGACTTCTCGCGTTGCGTTTTCGATTTACTCTTCACTGCCTTTTTCGTAGAGGCTGTTGCACTTTCTGCAACCTCAACAGCAGCGTTTCCAGCGTTAGTCTTTTCCTCCATCGTTGTCAAGCGATAGCAGCGAGTAACAAAATTGTAGATTCTCCACGCAGTTGTAAAGCGCATTATATAGATACGCTGCCCAAACCGCGGACCTTGGAGGGAGACCCAAGCAGAAAGTTGGTTGCGGCGATTCTGACACAGCGATGGAGCGGTTAATAAATTTTTACTTTCAACCATTGTTCTTCTGCTTTCCATGCATAGCGGTAACTAACTAATGTACAACCATATAGCTGCGAGTTTGCAGATTCGGTTTCTAGTGGGTCATCGGGCCTATTCATTCGGTCAACCAGAATATCGCCACATACAGTGAAGTTCGCCTTTTCGACGCGGCGGTACACGCTGTAGAAAAAGTAAAAAATCATCATATTTATTCACAAATTCACGTATTGTCCATTAATGAAATTGTAAAACAAACATTGCTGCTCACGTGCACCCCATTGGTTGTATGTTATACACGGTTAATGTAAAAGGAATTCGTATGATAGTTGGAGGCTTATTGATGCATGTCGTGAAGCACGAGTGTTCTATCGTGGCATCAATATGAATGGTGATGGACACGTAACATATGCAATTTATGAACTTGTAATAATTTGAAGTTGAATTCTTTATGCTTTGGGTACTCTGGAGCGTGTTTGCATCATATTTCGTTTTATTTAATTGAGGTTTATTGTATAAGTTTTCTCTAGGAAGGAAGAATCAATAGCGTACGTGGGATGCCTAGGAGATAAACGCAAATGTCAGTTTTGTTATACCGTTTTCAAGACCATTTTCTTTGTTATAAACTGTACCCGTCATCGATTTAGCTTTCGTTTTCAATTTCATAATATAGTGTTTTTTGTTTAAAATAGTAATTTTTCTTCAAAAATGATCTATATAATAACCCATACCAGCCTTTCTATAGACATGTTTATCATCATAATAATGCTATTGGGTGTTATTTTACTGATACGTATAAATATCGTGCATAAACATTTGGCAACATTTTTTTTGCTTTAATTTGAATTTAATAGATTATAGGTAATGGTTTCACCACTAACGGAGAAATCAAGAAACGTGTTCTGATTCTCTTATACATATCTCTCTGTTCTATGCTGTGAAAGCAATTATTTCAAAACAACTAAATGTAAATATTCAAATATCGATTAAATTCCCCCATATATTAAATAAGGAATGGCGGTTTTAAACGAAGAAAAAGTATTCGTTACTCGTAGGGATGAGGGGCGAATAAAGGTGACGTCACGCGATTATAGTCGGTTCTTAAGAATCGGACCTTAACGGTCAGAACAATCCAATTTTTAGTCCAGGCTCGAAGTGTCAAAACTGCTACAAGAATCTCTGTATTAGACAAATGAATGAGCTAAAAATAGAAAATTAGTCCATTCACATTACTTTTGCAATAAAACATTTCGCGGATCCAGAAATTCAGTTAAACAAGAGAATATCATCATAAGAGATAGCGTAAAATGTTGGTATGTATTTGGACAAAAGACATAGAAAAATTGTATCAAAATGAAAAGAAAAGAACTAAATATGGAATAAGCAAATCGATCTCAACATTTGCAACAGCACACAATTATAAGCTGGACACTTTCTAAAAAACTGGCGAAGAACCTGACACAAACATCAAAGATTCAGAAAACTGAATAGAACGAAGCCAAACGACCTGTTGAAATGATAAATAAGGAAATGGAATGGAAACACTATTAAACACTATTAAATGCAGATGATACTCACATTATCAAATTTGCAAGTTGGTTCAACGGAGCCAGCTGTTATTAAATTTGAGTAAGGAACAACAAAAACATATTAAAAAAATGTTACACAATTTACGTGTTTATTTGTAGCAGTGTACATTAGTTTATACTTCCTTTTAGTAGAACCCTTTTTTCAAACTTGCGATTTGGTAATTCATTCGGCTTCCGGAAAATCGTCATTTTCGCCAAAGAAAAAAAGCCCTAACTGTCACCAGCTTCAGTAGAGGTTCCACTGAACTAGGGCAACGGCGAAATTCCACGCGAGAAACGTGGAGAACATACTAATACGAACGCCGTGTACCTACAGCTATACATGAATATACAAAGTATCTAGTTTATCTAGGGTCTACGTTTCCCATGGCTTAAGCTTTCGTACAGGTTATGTCAAGGCCCTTTCTGGCCCCGATCACCTAACCCAGTCACAAACCCTTCAAGAGCGCCGACCTATCAGCCTTCATGAAACTTCGAAGCACGTGCTCTGTAATGAAAAGATGTAAAGCAGAAGGACGGAAACGTAGGTCCCAAAGACTGCTTAATTTTCGGCGCTTCTCGACATGGGATTTCTGCGATGGCTTAGTTCAGTGGCTATCGTCATCGAGGGCGGACTGTAATTACTGCCAAATATTTGTTGTGTAGAAACTACTTTCATATTTCCAATTTTCTTGTAACTGGTGAAGGTGGGGTGTCAGCAATAACTGACAGTGCTCTGATGACCATTTGATTTGATTGTCCAAGGCAACAGATCTTTATACGCTATAATATTAATATCACTTTCATGAATAATATGCAGAGAATCACAGAATAAATTCCTTCCAATATTGAAATATTGTAACTGGTTTGGGAAATACAGTAACAATGTAGGATACGAAATGAGTTTGGCTACGTTGTGAAATAATTGGTGGTCCTGAGAAGGACCGATTGAAATATGCTGCCGCCAATTTACTTCGAGCTAGTATACTTGGTGACAGCCTTGGTACCCTCGGATACAGCGTGCTTAGCTAATTCACCAGGCAGCAGGAGCCTTACGGCAGTTTGGATTTCCCGAGATGTGATGGTAGACCTCTTGTTGTAGTGCGCCAGTCGGGAGGCTTCGGCAGCAATACGCTCAAAAACATCATTGACAAAACTGTTCATGATGCTCATGGCTTTACTGGAAATTCCAGTATCGGGATGGACTTGCTTCAGCACTTTGTAGATATAGATGGCATAACTTTCCTTCCTCTTCCGCTTTTTCTTTTTGTCGGCCTTGCTGATATTCTTCTGGGCCTTGCCAGCCTTCTTTACAGCTTTTCCGCTCGCTTTAGGTGGCATCTTCACAGAGGTTTCGTATTCTAAACACAAACCGTTCGTCAATGGCAGGTCAGAACTGATGGTTCTACCACATTGGAGGCTCCTTATATGCTGGTAAAGCACTGGTGGGGGCGCGCCATTCAGGTTCGAGCTGCAACTCCATTGGTCCCCTCGAGCTATGAGAAACCGCTACAAAAGCGCCTCCATCCTGGGCCGAGCCGCATACTTTAGTTGCATTTGGTTGTGTTCGTATCGTTCTTTTCAACTTTCTAGAGAAAATGTCTGGCCGTGGTAAAGGAGGAAAAGTTAAGGGAAAGGCAAAGTCACGCTCTAATCGAGCTGGTCTTCAATTCCCGGTCGGTCGTATTCATAGACTTCTTCGAAAAGGGAATTATGCCGAACGTGTTGGTGCCGGAGCGCCAGTTTACCTTGCTGCGGTTATGGAGTACTTGGCTGCCGAGGTTTTGGAATTGGCGGGAAACGCTGCACGAGACAACAAGAAGACTAGAATCATTCCACGGCACCTTCAGCTTGCCATCCGCAACGACGAAGAGTTGAACAAATTGCTCTCTGGAGTCACCATTGCTCAAGGTGGAGTCCTACCGAACATCCAAGCGGTTTTGCTACCCAAAAAAACGGAAAAGAAAGCTTAACTCTCGACCAATCCAAATGGCCCTTTTCAGGGCCACAAAATTTTTTAAAACGAAGGAATTGCTTACGCGTTTACATAATTCGGACAGATTTCTCTTTATGGCCGTTTATTAACTGTTAATGTTGACCACCTAGGGAGCTCGGAACCAAAAATTGCAGCCACGCGAATTGAAGGAAGAGAATGTGTACTTTCTATAATTGGCCTTAATTATTTGCGTGAAACATTTATATTAAGAGTAAAGTATAGACTGGTTTATGAAGAAATAAAAGTGCAAAGGGTATACCAATGTGAAACCCATATTAGCAAAAATTATCCAGTACCTGAAATATCCTCATATATTCTGACTTTTACGATACACATTGGGCGACTGCAGGGCCACCATTACTCTCCGCTACAGTGTTTCCTGCATATTTGGTAAACAGGTTCGTGCGATACTCGGTTGTCTTATTTTCTTTACTCTCTCTATCCTATTCTTTTTGGATCTTGTAGAAAAAGCAACTTGGCTTATTGTAACAACAAACGACGGTGGATATACTGATAATGGAATACAAGACAATCTCCATTTTGAGTAGAAATAGAAAGCACATGGTACGATCTGACGAAAACCAGATTCTCCTAGAAGGGACAGCGCTCATTCTTTTCCCGCGCTTTTTACAAGGGGGCTTTGTGGGAATTATTATGATGCCATCATACGACAAAGGGCGACCCATACGGGAAAGCCCAGAGTCCGACCCTTCTTTTCCGTCCAAAAAGCGATGCAGACTTAAAGAATTAACACTCAAATAAAATATCATCGATCTCTCGATAGGGCAGATATTGTGCCTACCTGGCATATCTTCGTTATTTGTAATAAAATCGAAAAACTTTTGAGAAAATTACCTGAATTGAATGTCTAGTTTTTGGTAAACTCATATTTCAACGTATCGAGGCGTAAAAAGTAGGCATTTTCATTTAAAAATGTGGTCCTTTTTAGTGCGGCATCGCGCTCATGAAAATATTATTTATGTAGGATTCAAACCTACATACTTTTTCTACTACGACCTTTTAATAACAAATTAGTTACACGGAGTAATGTCGAATACTTATTCTAGCGCAAAATTTTTACGCCAGTTCTTTAAGCAACGTGAAATCAAAATGAATAATGGATGAAAGGCATGGAAGATACGTGTACTGTGCACGCGTAGAAGGTATTATGAGTTAATCTACGTCAAAATTAATTTTGGCCCTGAAAAGGGCCGATATTGTCTTTTTCATAAGTTTCTTAAGCTCTTTCTCCACGAATACGACGAGCCAATTGAATATCCTTTGGCATGATCGTGACGCGTTTGGCATGGATCGCGCACAAGTTAGTATCTTCGAAAAGACCAACAAGATAAGCCTCACTAGCCTCTTGCAAAGCCATAACAGCGGAACTCTGGAATCTGAGATCCGTCTTGAAATCTTGAGCAATTTCACGAACGAGGCGTTGGAATGGTAATTTCCGGATCAACAATTCGGTGCTTTTCTGGTATCTACGAATCTCACGCAAAGCAACAGTTCCAGGCCTGTAACGATGAGGCTTCTTTACACCGCCGGTAGCGGGCGCACTCTTACGAGCAGCTTTGGTAGCCAATTGTTTACGTGGAGCCTTTCCACCGGTCGATTTACGGGCAGTCTGCTTGGTACGAGCCATTGCTTCTAAAGAAGGTTAAGAACGGCGACACAACGAACGCACGGTCGATCGCAAACTGATTCAACGCGGTCGTGGCAGGGTCTTTTTGTGTCCTTAGGTTCCACGCTGGGCAACTCTGATTGGCCGAGCAAGGTGGTGGGGGATAAATGTTGGGAATGCTATAAAAGGGCGGTAGAGAGTGTTCTGAGCATCATTCGGTAGTTGCATCTCGATCTGTGTTATTCGAGTTTTACAATGACTGGCCGTGGAAAGGGAGGAAAGGGATTGGGAAAGGGAGGAGCCAAGCGCCATAGGAAGGTTCTGCGTGATAACATCCAAGGAATAACGAAGCCAGCCATCCGCCGTCTCGCTCGCCGTGGCGGTGTCAAACGTATATCTGGCTTAATCTACGAAGAAACCCGCGGTGTGCTGAAGGTTTTCCTGGAAAATGTTATCCGAGATGCTGTGACCTACACGGAGCATGCTAAGAGGAAGACCGTTACGGCTATGGATGTAGTCTACGCCCTGAAACGCCAAGGAAGGACGCTTTACGGTTTTGGTGGTTAAGCGTCGCCATTGGAAGATACTATTCACAAACGGCCCTTTTCAGGGCCAACAATCAGTTCAATCGTATGAACGCTTCCTTCCAATATTCTTTGAAGTAGTGAATTTCTACTTAAGTCAAGTAGTTATTTATTTTATTCCCAGTTATTCACCCAAGTACTTTTCATTTTTGACGTTGTTAAGATGTAACACCTTTTGGCCGTCGGAGGCGGCCAATATATTTTAAGAAGTACCTATTTAGAAAGAAGGTGGGTTTTAAGAACAGTAAAACTACATGCGACTTACTCTGTAATAAACCTATTTGCACATGCTGGTTATTAATAGTGACATGAGCTGTGCAAGAAAAAGAGGTAATTTTTTGCCTCCTAAAACAAACTGTAAGTAAAATGAATTAATTTCACGATTTTGATTACATTTTTTATTATATGTATTACAGTGCACGGCATTTTTATCTTTGGTTGACTTCCTATATCAGCTCAACTTAATGTAATTCCCAACCACCACTGCATAGAATAGAGTCATGGAGGAAGTTCGGATACCAGTCACTTTTCTAAATTTCAGTATGCTCTTCGGAACAGCTTTTTTCGCTTTTCTTCGCTTGTGTGGATGTTTTACGGTACCTAGGGATTTGGTTGCCTTTTACCTGTATTTCACTTGAGGATGGTTATATGTACGGGCAATCTTGTGGGGTGCTTACGAAGTCGCTTGAGTAATAGATGCAGGTAAAGATTTCAAAAGCCTGTATGCATGGTTGAATACAGGGTGTCCCAGAACTATCAGAAGAGCCGAAGAGGGGCGATAGCTGAGGTGATTCTGAACACCTTTTTCCTTTGCGAAAATGTTGTTCGATGCTTCGTTTTTAAATGGTTAACGAAAAACATTGACTAATCAGAGCGCGCGTAGAGCCCGCGCTCAGTGACGGCGCACGACGCGTCGTGCTAGGTAGCGACGTTCGACCGTCGCCCCGAACAGAACGCGCTGGTATAGCACGAAGCAAAAGTTAACGTCGAATTATTCATTATTTATTAATGGAAATTAACTAACGAGTCTATCAAGTACGACGTATGTTACATTTTAAACAATTCACCAACAATTGGAATTAGTCTTACCTGTTTCTCCAGAAATGAACCTGTTTCGACGAAAATGGGTCACTGTCATTCTACCGATCATTCGAAAACGTAACACGAACTACACAACAGCTGATTTTACGATCAGGTCAACGAACTCACTGCACTTGACACAGCTTACTACTTGAACGATAACCGTCACTGGATCATTCTACCGATCCGGATCATTCGAAAACCTAACACGCGGTTCACAACAGCTGATGATCCACAGCCAGGTCGGTCATCTCACTTCACTTCCCGAATTTTACTTTGCTACACGACCGTTGTAATTTTTACGAGGGCGTAACACAACCTTCTGCAAAAATTTTAGTGGGTGATACTACGGGCCAAAATAAAGCGAAAATCAAGAACGACAATTTTGCATTTGAGGCTTTGTTAACAAGATACCGGTGTTTGAAAAACTGGGCAGCTGCGTTCAGTGGCAGTCATTCGCTACATGGAAGAGAAACCATGACCCACCGCACCGTGTAATCTGATACCCAAAAGGCACACGTTTTACGTCGCACAGCATTCAACCTGCTTACTTGTAAAAATCCACATGGGCATATCGAAACCCGCCCAATGGGATTATCAAGTAAAAAGGGTGACGGCCTTCAATCCACAATTTTTTACGAGGGATCCAACTACTAACATCCAAATACTATGCGTACACGCGACTGTCCTATCTGCGAGTGTCCACGATTTGCACTAAACTTATTATTCCACTAGAATGTTTAAATCGTTCTGTATTCAACGTCGTACAAACAGCAACTGTCTCGATCGTCTAGAAATAATGATCAATCGATGCATGCCGAATCGCCGCGAGTCGTGTCTATGGAAAATGTTTGGCGGCATTTGTTATTTTTTCGGCCGTAGAAAGGAGAGGCAGCAGTCAAAGATTAAATTACTTTTTTTCACGCATATGTTTCTCGTCTCCTTACGACTTCCACCTCTTTCGGCCCGTTTCTACGTGTGTAAGAAAGCTAAAATGTGTGCGTATAATGTATGTAAGAACAATTGACGTGCAAAACGATATAATAATATGAGATTTCCCGCGTTGTACGAGTCAGTCTTTCGTGAGCTTTCTAGGCATAATTAATAAGTTGAATTAGTAAGTGTGCTGGACGCTGGGGATTTTCGAAGATTTGTGAGGATTGCGGACTTTCTCGGTGAGGATTAAGCGGGTAATACGGTAAATATGATGTGTATATATATATAAGAGCGGACATATATATAATTAATAATTAAAATATTTGCATACGCAAATATTTGTCAAATATTTGCCATTCTGTTGCGCTACACCCTGTATATATTCATTACAAATGTGAGTTAAAGTATATTTGAAAATGCAGTATCAGGATAGGAGGGCCCGCTATAAAAAGTGCGCTTATCCTAATTGTAGTTTACCCAGCCGCAGTGTGACTGACGGTATTACATTTCATTCCTTTCCCGTAAGGGATAATGATCGATGTATAACGTGGCTGGTTAACTGTGGCTTAGACGATTGCGTAGAAATGGGGAATAGTGAATTAAAGAATAAGTACATTTGCAGCCGGCATTTTACCAAAGATTGTTTTCATGCAGCCGGTCCACTCCGAAGAACCGCCGTGCCGCAAATGTACGATACTGTACGTTCGCATGGCATTAGTAGTAATGTAGATTTTGAAGCCATCTCATCACCTAGAGAATACGGTGAATTACGACAACGGTTGATGGAAACCGAAGAGAAATTGAAGCAAGAAAAGAATACATCAAGTATTCTTCGCCTGCAATTAAGGGCGAAGCGTAGAGTAATAGATCGGTTGAAGATGCAGCTTTCTTCAGGCTGTATTATTGATACATGTTTGAAGAAAGCAATTGCTAGTAGAGTCGAAGGTTACGCTTAACTTTTGTACTCATGTTGGTCTTTAGATTGAAGCATTGCTACTCATCGGCAGAGAAGCAATTATGTATGAGTATGCACTACACTTTCCCTTCCTTGTACAGAAATTTGTGCGAAAATTTCGGTTTCCATCTGCCGGATCGTTCTACGATAGTTCGTTGGTTTGGGAAAATAGACTTTTGGCCGGGGATTTGTCAAAATTTGCTTTCCGCGTTAAAATACAAAGCTGCGCACATGGAAGTCGCAGACAGGAAAACTGCATTCTCGTATTTGATGAGAATGCTGTCACGGCTTTCTCTACATCCTGTGTTAGCATTTGGAGTATGTTCAACATTCTTTCACATGCCAAGTACGGATGCTGATTCTTCTAAATTATGTATTTTTCATATACAATTTTTATTTTCTATGGACTTACTATTACATACATACTTGTCAAGTTGAATAAACATTGAACATACTCTGGGATGGTTAAGACCTTTTTTCACGCCTTCACGTGGCCCATCCTGTTAAGCACTTTTACGTAAATACCTATTTTAATGCGATAATAGCAAATATTTTTTTCTGAAGTAAAAGTGCAACTAAGATGAAAGAAAGGCAGGCTATCATTATTTTATAAATCATAAAAGATACGTGAATGTTTTATGTCTTAGGTTACTAGGAATTTCGTTTTCCAAAGAAAAAATAATCATTAATAATTGTCAAACTGTTTCAGATACAGATGTCAACATGTATTACGCGCCAGAACTAATATCCTACACAGAGTTCAAGAAAATACAGTGGCGATAAAAAAGTTGACAAATAAATATATTTCCATCAACAGAAATTTGTTATTATTTCATTCTTTTATACTCTTATGTATTTTCGCAGTAAGGAACGAAATAAAGTTACATTTACGAAAAATCTCGTTGACGATCCTCTGAATAACTTTCAATTTACGTTGTGAGTTTTTTGTCTTCTTCACAATCTTATTTATATTTTTCATATTTGGAAATCGCATTTTGCAGAAGGGTGAATGAACGCATACTAAGTTTCTATTCTTTTTGCTTCTGACATTCTTAATTGCCTGGCTAATAATCTTATTATCCGATCGAAATTAGAGTTTTAATAATAAACCGAAGGAAAAATTTGGTTTTGGAAATTCGTACGTTAAATCTTAATATTTGTAACACTCTCGAAATTGACCCATCATGTTAAAAAGCACATGTTAAGGAGGAATATTAAACTAATCCAAGTAGTCAAATGCAAATCAATATTTTTTCAAACCGATCAATTTAAAGTGACCAACTAAGTGGCAACAACGCATAATTACAGCTTAAAAATTAGGTCTTAACTATTGCCAAAATGATTGATAACAAACAAAATTTCTGAGCAACGGGAAAACTGTATTTTCTTATATTCCTTTTATATATCTTATATTCCTTTAGCTTTACAATGAACGTAATTACAATGTTTGTATATGTATGTAAATAAATTTGAACACTATGTACGCTGTATACATACGTATGCATGTACATATAACCTCTAAGTATAGCTTGCACATTACGGTCGACATAACCATATGTTGCCTCATTTTATGTAATTTTTCAAAACTTTTGCATTAAGTAACTTTAAATCATCGGGGGCAGAAAGGAAGAATTCTACATGTTTTGTTGGCACGATAGATACTTATGCCAAGTTAAAGAAGAATCAATGTTTACGATTTCTGTTTTTATGCTATTTAACGTGGATTGTCCTATTCATAGTTGCGCATATCTCGCCAATTGCGAGTCTCTCGATACGGATATGTTTTCTGATCCCTTCACTATTGACATCGGTCACAAATGAATGTAATTCCTACGGTCGCCACTCTATAGCCTAGAGGACACTCGAAAACTAGCGAGTATTCTTAGGGTCGGTATTTCAGAACAGGTGACACGCAATCCCGTAAGATGCGCAGTCTATCCTGTACTCTGGTCTGTGCTCTAGTCTGTGGTATTACCTTCAACGCTGATGGTAAAATGGCGCAGTATACCATAAATGCCCCTAACGGAAAATCGATGAACTATGATTGTGCCAAAACGTGTGCAAACGCATTTTTAGTTCTGCGTCCCCAAGAAGTGTTAAATTGACGAAAATCGCATTTCCACGATATTGTACTAGTCCAAGGAATACTAGTCTGGTGTGTTTCAGTGAAAAACCATTAACTCGTGAGATATTTGGAAAATGTGACTTCGGCAGCCATCTTGCTAGGTACAGCAACGTCTGTCTCGTGCTTACAGTTTCCAATTTTATATTTTTCTCAACGTTTAGTGTTTATTGGAGTTTAAACAGACCAGACCAGTTTGTGGTAAAGTGTATCCGTGCATGCTGTACCCGCAAAAAATTCATTTATGCAAGTATCGCGACGAAAAGTTAAAAATACGAAACCGATTGTCTCTCTCGTTCATCGCGTATACGTGCATGACTTTCATTGCTTGTGTGAACGCACGCGCAGTCACGGCACAGTAGTCTGCTGCCCCCTTAACTTAGGACATAGTTAAATGGTAAATTGCTACAATTCAGGATCTGGACTATCTAGTAAGAAATTATGATATTAAGAGTACGAAATAAAAATTTATACAATAAGGGATATCTTCAAGTAATTCTACCCATGGTTCTCTCACTCGTTGACTCACTGGCAAGGAAGTGGCAGCTACAGAAACAGTGACTGGAACAGTGGTGCATGTGTCAACTCAGGCAGTTCAAATGTCACATAGACTGCTTGGGTGTTTCTTGACAGCGCGTCGTCAAGCAGCATTTCATATCAATCAACCAAGGAGAAAGTCATTCTGTATTTTCTAAATTCTTCAAATATATTTTTATCAATGAAGTTTTGGAAGAGATTTCAATATAAAGTTAGTTATTTAATAAAATGAAGTATCAGGTTACCCCCAGGTTCACTTACCTTCTTCCGGATGCTGTAAATGCCCATTCCAATGTAAAAGAACATGATTTGTTTACTCTTCAGTAGGTAAGGACATCTTGTATCTAATTGAGGCTAGCTAGCCCCAATGTATTCTAATATTAATGTTTCATTAATATTACAATTACTCTGTTGTTTTGTAGCTATCGCAGCTACTGTCCTACTGGAAGTACCGTATGTAGTAAAGAGATACATCCTAAGCTGTCTTTGCAGTTGACGTGAACAGTTCGCAAACTACCTGCACCCTTGTTACTTCTCATGATTAACAAATGTAAGTGGAAACTTTTAGCCAGGAGTGAGTAGTTCATAACAACTAAACAGCCTGTACTAAATCTTATGTTATTATACTACTACTAAATCTTATTTTATTCTTGCGAAACTCTATGCCCAAAAAGGACACGGATACGTTTTTCATAATGCTTTTGTACTGTCGTAATCGTACGAAACGAGTTAACAGAAAAGATTGGATACTATCACACTGATGTAGAATTAGTTTTATACCCAAAGGTCAACACAGTACGTGGCTCCGCAATCAAGCCTGTATGAAGCAACAAAAAATACTTAATATAACACTGTTGTTATATAATATTTCACTTAACAATGGTTTTACTTAACAACGGCGTGAAGTTTTTTCATTGTTAACTGAATTACTTTCAGAATGTAACGGATCATTGAACTGGAGAGTCCATGAGTGAAATGTTTGGTGGCCATAAAAAGGGCCATTTGTGATGCAATGATGCAGTAGTAACTGCTTATCCGCCAAATCCGTAAAGCGTTCTTCCCTGACGTTTCAGAGCGTACACGACGTCCATAGCCGTAACGGTCTTCCTCTTAGCATGCTCGGTGTAGGTAACAGCATCGCGAATAACATTTTCCAAGAAGACTTTCAAAACACCGCGTGTTTCTTCGTAGATTAAACCAGATATACGCTTGACTCCACCACGACGGGCAAGACGACGGATGGCTGGTTTCGTTATTCCCTGAATATTATCACGCAGAACCTTCCTGTGACGCTTCGCTCCTCCCTTTCCCAGACCCTTTCCACCCTTTCCACGGCCAGTCATAGCGAAGCACGATCAATAAAACTAAGAACACAACACCGAATGATGTTTCGTGTACCAGACGCCGTCATTTTATACATTTACGACCTTCGCCCCCACCACTCGACGTTCCGCCAATAGAAAGTGACCAACCACGAACCTATTACATAAAACGGCTGTGCCACATGCGCGCCAGCAGTTTACAAACTGTTCATCAATCACGATTCCAAACTAAGGAAAGAACTCCGCATCTCCCTATACAAAGTCTGCTTGAGATCCGTTTTAACATATGGTATTCAAATCTGGTGGTCTGCTGCGAAGACCAACAAGAAAATGCCACAGGTCATGCAAAATAAAATCCTCAAGTTTATACTGAATCGCCCATCAGACTATTCTACTGTTAAATTACACAAAGAAGCAAAAATCGACAAACTTTGCACCTTCACCGGAAAATTGCGCGACAAATACCGTGTATCCAACCATACGAATCCACTCATGCGTCAAACGGGCTTGTACGATATAAAGAAAATTCCATATAGAGTCAAGACTGCGTTTCCCCTCTCTCGCTGAACTCAGCAGCTATTCCACAACCTCGTCCTGGTCAATACCACTGCTTGTAGCCCGAACGCTTTCGCTTTGATCGCCTTGGAGTCCGATCCTTGCATCGCGTTCCCACCCAATCAGTAATAAACAATCATTTACAGACTCTCTGGATGTGTTTCTCCTCCACAGCATAGGATCCACGGATACCGAAAAAGCGACTTCATATTAGTCGCTGGGCTCAAACCTCGATCGTTCTCCCCAAAGAAAGGATAATTCCCATGTATTCGGACTCGTCTGCACTATCAGTTGAAACACGTGCACCGGCACTTGGAAGGGTTTACACAGTGCTCCCACGTTCAAGATTCAACAGTGCTCTTCACAATAACAACCTCGCTGTCACTAAATCATTTCCTGTCCATCCCACTACTACCAATTCTCCTCATGGTTCTATACTAGGATGGCTCCACTGGTCCTGCTGGTCTGTAGACCACTAAAATCTTGAATCCCAAATGCTGCCTCCAGGTTGTTTGAAATTTTTCCTGGATATTAATTATTGGTTTTTATTGTTACTATCTCAATTTATGTCGGTAACACCAATCCTCACCCTAGAAGAAGTCGGTAAGCATGCATTTAGCATCAGGAATGACTCAAGTAATGCTCGTATTAAATAAAAAAAAAAAGCGCCAGCAGTTTACAAACTGATTTTGGATCAATCGAGTTGCTGTGTCTCTCCTTAGTTTTCAAAGGTCATGGCTCGTACCAAACAAACCGCTTGTAAATCAACCGGTGGAAAGGCTCCACGCAGGCAGCTGGCCACCAAGGCTGCTCGTAAGAGTGCTCCTGCCACTGGTGGAGTGAAAAAGCCTCATCGTTACAGACCAGGAACCGTGGCCCTCCGTGAAATTCGACGATACCAGAAGAGCACGGAACTGTTGATTCGAAAATTGCCATTCCAGCGCCTCGTGCGTGAAATTGCTCAAGATTTCAAGACGGACCTCAGGTTCCAAAGCTCCGCCGTTATGGCTCTGCAAGAAGCTAGCGAAGCTTATCTCGTTGGCCTGTTCGAAGATACCAACTTGTGCGCTATTCACGCTAAACGTGTCACCATCATGCCAAAGGATATTCAATTGGCCCGACGCATTCGTGGAGAGAGAGCTTAAACAGTTTCTACTGAAAAAAATGGCCCTTTTTAGGGCCCAAATTAATTTGAACGCAAAATAACTCGCAATTAACACATCTTGCATTGGGCGCAATCTTCCTCACGAGAGACAGGACCTAACTTAGGCTTCTTACTGTTAGTAGTGTGCTTTCGTATAAATCTAATCTATTCTCAAAGTCCAGAATGCAGAATTAATACACTAAAATGTCAATTACGAGGGACAGTATTTTTATAACCGTAAGTCTACAAATTCCGTAGTTTTGCTAAATAGCCGTTCTTTCGCGATGTGCCGAGTATAGCTCCTTACCTGTTCCTTCAATAAGGACGGATGTTGAGTACCTGTTTGTCACGCTGGCTAGTTATTACTAATTGTTCGGACTACCCAACCGTCATAACATTTCATTATTAAAAACACCCTGCTTCCAATTCCCTCAGCAAACACCGCACACAACCACGTTATTCTCTAAGCCTGTACTCCCAATCTATCCACTCAAACAGTTCCGCTTGCGAATTTCAACTTGTTATTTTGCACTATTTTTGTAAGGGTTCCCCATCTTCCAATCAAATGGTCTTCCTAGCGTAACTAAATGTTTATTCAACATACCACGTGTAAAGTCCTGAAACTCGCCACCAAACCACCGTGGGTATTGACACTAATGCCCGGTTCAGACACGGCCAGTAATTTAGTCGAATGCAATCGAATGGCGAGGCACCACTTACCATTGAACGGTTTAGTGCACAAAAAAGTTTCCGGATTAGTACAATCGTGTTTTGGTAGCTGTACAGAGACGTCCAAGGTAAATATGTACAGCCTTAACGTGCTGCCGTGCCGTGGCGCGCCATTCGGGTAGATTGGTTAGTGTTGGGGGAAGCCTACTCGATCAGATAAATCCATTCAAATGAATCTACTTGTCTAAATCGTTCTCTACTAAACTACTCGACTAAATTTTAGTGTCCGCAAACAGCGAGTTACTAAATTACTGGCCGTGTCTGAACCGGACATAACACCGTTTCTACTTTAAACTTTCCTTCCATATACTGGTCCTCAGATCAGGTGGTAAAAACGGGCAAGGGGTGACTATGGGAAAAAATAAGACGAACAAGTAGAATAATTTCTTTCCGTTTGAGGCTCCATTTACGAGAAAATTTCTTTTAAAGATTCACATAGTACACGTGGTTACAATCTACTACAAGTGGAACTCGTGGTACAACAGGAAGGAGCGTGATTCTTGACGTAAAAATCACTCAAAGATTTATCTTTATCAAAGGATAACATTTCTTCACACGACATATCGCTCTAGGGAAAACTAATTTTGAAGGAAATCATTTTAAGCAGATTGTGGCTACTGCAGTACACGAGTACCTAACGAATATTCAGACCCGCTTTCCTGAAATCTCAAACGAAAGAATTTATACTATTTCATTGTTTTATTTTTGCTAACTAAAGTTATGATTTCATACAACTGAAAGTGCCACTTTGATTGCAATTTGCTGTAAAGTGTCAACTTACCACCACGAAAACCAATCATACTTGGTTTTATGCATAATTGATTCTACGCAAGAAGTCGTTCGTATAAGTACACATAAGCGGCTTTCACTTACTACCTGCTATTTCTCATCGTATATCGCAGTTCATTAAAAAGAAAGTAATTGCAGCTCTCGAAATGATAATTTGGCAGTTGTAATATTCATTCAGTAAATATCTCTAGGATAAGCCGCACGCTAGGAGACACAAAAGAAGTTCGAACAAAAGACGCAGAAGAGTTTTCGGATTTCAGCAGAAGAATTGCGTACGAAAATTTACATACATTTAACTTATTACACCTTCTTTAGATTCCGGAGGAAAACAATTGTGGAATTTGTTGCAAGAAGTTGGTGTAAAAAGTTGTAATTATCCCGCTAAAAGCCGAAAACTCTTTTTCGACAACAATACCTGACCCGGGGTCGCGTGGTTGTGCCTGCAGTGTTATTGCCGCGCTGCCCTTTTTTGGCACTAGCACCGTATCACCTAGCCAACGGATCAGTCTATGCAAGGCGAAAGACTGCTTACTCGGAGTGCATACGTACGTGGGACAGGAAAAAAGTAGCGGGTTGCGGGCTATTCCCAAAGCCCCTTCTAAACTCACCCCGTGCAGGTAAAAACTACTTTTCCTAGGTGAATACATCTGATATACATATACATATTGTATATGTATGCCAGGGCAGTGGTACACCTTGCGTACATAACTTCCATGTAGAGCCATGAGGCAATATTCTTACAATGCTAAACGTAGTATACATATTTGAACAGGTAAAAGATTTCTTCGTTTTGACGAATTGGTGGCCCTGAGAAAGGTCGTTTCGTCGGTGCATAGTTAAGCTTTCTTTTCGGTTTTCTTTGGCAGCAAAACTGCTTGCATGTTTGGCAAAACTCCACCTTGAGCAATGATAACTTCAGATAGCAATTTGTTCAACTCTTCGTCGTTACGGATGGCAAGCTGAAGGTGACGGGGGATGATCCTAGTTTTCTTGTTGTCTCGTGTTGCGTTCCCGCCGATTCCAACACCTCAGCACCCAAGTATTCCATAACCGCTGCGAGATAGGCTGGTGCTCCAGCTCCAACACGCTCGGTATAATTTTTCTTGCGAAGAAGCCTGTGTGTACGGCCAACGAGAAATTGAAGACCAGCTCTGTTGGAACGAGACTTGGCCTTTCCCTTCGATTTTCCACCTTTGTCACGGCCAGACACTCTGAATATAAACTTGAATCTAACGAAACAAACTACAAAAGATTCAACTGAATTCTGCTGCTCCGGTTTTTGTTTGTTTGTTTTTTTTTCGTTAGGTTTCCCCGGGGTGAGAGTAGTACAGTGCGTGGGGATGATTCTCCTTATAACCTGTATGTAACATATTTTGTATTCGTTTTTACGTTTCGTGTCAACATGGAATGTGTATTTAGCAAGTGAGGTTTGAACAGGAAAGAGTTTCAGAAAACCTGTTTTCATGGTGGTGGAGCTTGTTTAGATTTTATGTAAGGATATGCTTTGGTAGTTTGATTTTTATCTTCAATGGTAGTTCAGTCACCTTCAGTGGTGTAGTGTATGATGCTTTTTATTAGCGAGTTTTTGTGCCTGTGTTTGCCACTAATCGAAAAAATGTTTAGAAGTGTGTTAATTATGTATTCCTTGATGGTTTGTATCCGCGCTAATCTGTGAAGTTCCCTAATCCGGGTGTTGTAGGGTTTATTTAGTATAATTCTTAGGAATTGTTTTGTATTACTTAAATTTTCGGAATGTGCGTCATTACGGCAGCTGCCCACACTTGTAGCCATATTGTAGTATTATTGGTCTGACGCATGTGGGATACAGTGTGTTTCATGTTAACGTTCAGTTTACTGTTTGGGCAGATTAGTGGGTAGTCTCTTCGGAGCTGGATATGCTAGTCTGATTCTTGTAATTGTAACTCCTAAGTATTTTACTTTGTTTTTCCATTCTATGTTTGTGTTTCATATGTGTATTTTAGTGCGCGGCTGCTGCAGTTTTCCTGTAAAATTAATGGCTTCAGTTTTGGATTGGTTTATATTGATTTTGTAATCGGTGTAGTATTTGTGTAATGCATCGGCATGCTCTTGTAAGTGTTTTGTGGCCTGTTCAGGTTTCCAAGATGTGTATATTGCTGTATCATCCGTGTAGATGATTAACTGGGTGTTTGGGTGTTTACGAATGTCGTTTATGTAAATGTTAAATAGTAAAGGACCTAGTATAGACTCTTGTGGTACACCTGAGATTGCATTCCTTATAGTGGATTTTGTGCCGTTTGTGGATACTAGAAATTTTCTGTCTTCCAGATATCTGCTGAGTATTTTTGTGAGGTACATGGGGCTCTTGATCCTGTCTAATTTCATTATTAGTCCCTTATGCCGGAGTGAGTCAAAGCTTGTTCTGTGTCTAGCAATAGCATTTGTACGGTTCTGTTTTTGTTTAGTTCAAGTGCTGTATACTCTGTCACTCTCAGAAGTTGATGTGTAGTATGTTGTTCCGGTGCCCTGTGGTAAGCCTTTTGTAGCCGTTTTCCGTAGCTCGAGCGGGCCAATAGCATTGCAGCTCGAACGGGATTGGCGCGCTATTGCCCGAGCATTGCGTATATATTAGTGCACCCAGTCTACTGCGCATTCATTGTTGAACTCGTCATTGTTGAGTATTTCTGTTCGCTATTTTTCAACCATTTCGTAGAGATGAAGGATAAGACTAGCTCTGTAAACGCTGTTGTCGAAACGGTGGATTCTACAAAAAAAACGGCGAAAGGTAAATCGAAGACACAACGCCAGGAGTCCTTACATCCACCGACATCTGTGATGGTTACTGCTGCCATTAAGGAGTTGAAGGACCGAAAAGGATCATCCGTGCAAGCCATAAGAAAGTATATTGTTTCCACGTACAAAGTGGATGGCGAGAAAGTGGCTCCATTCATCAAGCGATACTTGAAGTCTGCCGTAACATCTGGTGCTGTCGTACAGACCAAAGGTACGGGAGCATCTGGATCCTTTAAATTGTCCACTGTAAAAAGTTCGGAAGGTTCCAAAGCTAAGAAAGCGCCATCAAGACCAGCAAAGAAGGCTTCGCCGCAGAAAACAGTCGAAAAGAAGGTAGCTCCCAAGAAGTCTGCGGCCATTAAGGAGCCAGCGGTGCCCAAGAAAACTGCTAGCGATAAAAACGCAACAGCACCGAAGAAGAGCGAAACCAAGGTGACTGCTGCAAAGTCCAAAACTGCTACCATTACTAAGGATATATCGAAGGCAAAGAAGAGTGTCAAGGCTCCTGCTGCGAAAACTAAACCCCCCAAGCCGAAGAAAGCTGCAGCATCAAGATCCGCCAAACCCGCAGCAGAAAAATAATTTTTAATTACGATTAACGAACTCCAAATGGCCCTTTTCAGGGCCACCAAATTTTTAATACAAGGAACCTATTCCGTTTCACATACATCTCAGTCAGACAATTGGAGTAACGTATACTTGTATAGGAGGGATTCTCCTAATACCGGATGGTACCTATAGGGTGATTCGCCCGACTTGAAAGATGTGCTGCTGCATAAACTTCTGGAACTCCTACCCCATGCAATCCTATGTAAAAGCTTCGGGCGACATATTTTGCCCTTTTCTGTTCCTCGCTATCACTTGACGTAGTGAATGTCAATCGCCACTTCCTTAGGTTACTGCAGAGCGGACGACTCAGTTTCTGTGTCAAGTGAAAGCGAGAAACAGAAAAGTAAAATCCTATTTTACATGGGATTGCATGAGACCAGACTTCCAAACGTTTAGGCGGTAGCAATTCTTTCCAGTCTACAGGGCGGGCGAATCATCCTGTAGTATCGGAAATTAGCTATATTTAAAAGAACTAATGTACCACAAAGTTCTTTCAACCGTCAAGACAAAGGAGAGGATGAAACAAACGATGTACGGCATTTGCTCGCTTCTACCGCGAATCCATAGGCGGTAAAATCAATCGCTAGTTGGCGTTCGAATCCAAATCAGTGCAACGTTTAAAGAATGTAATATTTATCAAAGGTTTATGAATTAAATCTCAGTAGTGTTATTGTAAATTCTGGTAAGTACTGTTTCATCTACTTTTTGTTTGTTTGTATACAGTGGATTGCTTTCGAGAAAAATATTATTTTATAATGGTTTTACTGTCCCCTAATATCGGACAGAACATTGTCCCCTATTAAATATGTCACTACTGTACGTTCTGTACGTTTTTTTTAATGAAAAACGAATGAAAGAACAGAAGAAAGATTTGAAAAGTTTCTTTAACAGGGTGAATCGAGCAAGAAAACAAAAGAAAACCAGTAAGTTATTTTGTTTTATTTATAGTTTATTAGACCGTCGTGTGCTGGTTAACCATCCGGCGTGGACGCATGGTCTACGTCAACGCTCTTTTCTAGGCCTGACCGCCAGACCCAACAACTTCGAGAGTGAACTAGCGTTGAGCTATTTGCCTTTTAAAAATATCGAAAACAGACTCGGTAATAAAAGAAGCTAATTATAAAGAAACCTACTTATGTCCAGAAAAATGCTTAATTTTCAGTCCCTTTCGCGTGGAATTTAATCGACGCGACGTCTCAATTCGATGGCTATCATCAGTAAGAACAGGTTGTGATCCTTGAGAAATATTTCTAACATAGAAAGTACTGTCGTACTTTGATTTGCAACGTCTTCCGAAATAACAATCAATGTGCAAATTATGGACAATCGCGGATAGGATAATTGCAATACGTCTACACATGAACACTCATGGATGAAACAGTGATTGCAGTGCATGGCTTTTATGGACAAAACGTTGTATTGAAGGCTGCAATTGCCCCCTCTATTTGATAATCTATTGGGTAACTTTCGATATGCCCTTGTGGATTTTTCAAGTAAGCAGGCTAAGGGCCATACAACGTTGTGTGGGACGTTTCATGGGTCAACTTATCGAAACCTTACTCAGTCTCAGATTTTTATGTTTTTTGGATACGTTGTACAAACCACCATTAGGAGCAACTTTTTCCTGTTGCAAAAATATCGGACTCTTCTAGTTTCCGAGATATTCGCAAAAAACTTTCGTTACTGATGCATCGAATCTTCCCCGTACGTGTACACTGCGCCACAGGCGAGCATAGCCGACACTATGCTGCCAGGCGGTATGTTTACATTCAACGCAGCTTGAAGCTTGAAGCTTGAAGCTTTTGTTCACGCCATCATCTGCGGGAAAAAATCAAGTCTATACTGTCAGCGCTATTTGGCAAGTTTGTTACGGTTTATGAATATTTCTGTCATTAAACGTAACTTTTGGCGGCCGCGTCAGTCCGAACCTAACTTAATATATGTTAAGTAATGTTAATTTGGTCAACCTATCCGCTTATTCAAAATGAAAATCATTAATATGTTAAGTTTATTTCGAACTATATTTAATCTGACCGCCGGCAAAAGTCATGAACGGTAAAAAATTTGTAAAATACGGCCGACATTGGCATTAACCCCTATGCACCACGAGGTGTTGGGCGGATTTTGCAGTGTGTGTGTATTATTGCGAAGATGCACTGTAACGGTCATCTTTGTTACTTTGCGAACGAATTTCGAACGTGGCCATTTCATCGAAAACGACATCAATCCTTTCAGGTCGATTTTGCCATTTTTTAAAAAGATAATTGCCAAGGTATGAAGGTAACGAACGTGGCGGAAGAACCAATTGTTTCCCGCATATGCAGATGTGAATGAGAGGCGATGTAAAGTTAAAAGGACCGATCGCCCCTGAATGTAAACATACTGCCGGGTGTATAGTGTTGACTATGCTTGCGCTGTCTCGCAGATGCACACGTACGGGTAGAATTCAGTGTCAGTAACTATAGTTTCTTGCGAATATCTAGGGAACTAGAAGGGTTCGATATTTTTCCAAGCGGAAAAAGTTGTTTGACTTCTACAACAGATCCAAAAATAATCGAAATCGTGGATTGAGTAACGTTTCGACAAGTTCACCGTTTTATGAATTATCGCAAAAATATGGTATCTGCTGTCGGTAAGTATCCACTCCATGCAGCGTATAAGTCACAGACTAGAGTACAGGATAGACTGTGCAGACAATGCTTTTTTTTTGTCACCTGAGACTCGGGTCCTAGAACCCCATTACCACGCTGGTGTCACTCTCGACGTTACCGAGCCAGTAAAGAATAGAACTAAGGCATCAGTAGTGATGGGAACTAACTAAATATGTATATGAAAAGGCATTTCGTAGATGAGGATAATCTTCATAGCTGTATCATGTCCACAGTTATGAAGTTATTCAGGAAAAAGTTCATGTTTTCCTGGGCGATATCATACCAGCCGATCATATGATATAATATACGTATTATGTATGTATGTATATGTATATGTATGTACATATGTATCAGTACTGGCGGCTACAAAACATATAATAATGAATGAGGATAAATAAAAATCAACGTTTGTGAAATACTTGCTTCCTCATTTACGATTTGCTATTTCAAAAAGAGCCTGTAGATTAATAAATACTTCATGTTTTGCATGCAATTCTTTACATGGGCCATAACTTTTAACAGTACATAGTTTAATGTTTTATTTATATTATATTTATTTAATGGAAAATTGAAGTTACAAAAATTGTTTGATATGAAGGGGGACATAATTTGGCATAAACATATTTTTGTAAGTAGAGTAGTCGGCTTAATGTCATGACTGACAATAAATTAACTAACTCGACAACGACTAAAGACTACAGCGAAAACGTTTGTTTAGTTACGTCTGTACAGGCAGGACTCAATGGATTGTATTAAAAGTTTTTAATTAATACGTGTTTCGGAAACTAATAAATCCCCGAACCTAAAATTTTGTGTTTGGAGTTTTCCTTTTTTCGCCCGCCCCCTCCAACCCACCAATTCCGTCGAACTTCATGTCAATTGGCGATTCGATCGACATTCAGCCTATACATGCACACATGTGTATGATGCGGCACTAAAACATTAGATGGGTGGTCGATGACCTATAAACAAACGAGAATCACAACACTGCAGGAAATTTTCCGAGGATTGAAATGCAACGCAGCGGGAGCCGATCGACGCGAGATTTGTATTGAGCAAATCGTACAGATGACAGAAGGCAGTTGGAAGTGCAGAAAGTATAAATTAGCCACAGGTTTATCTCTGGCGTAAGGGAATCATGCAAAGAAAATAGAGATTTCGTGACGAGATAATTAAATGTGTTGCTATCAACCTAAATGCATGTGATGCTGTAAACAATATGACTTTAATACAATTTATACATGCATTGTATCCATATACACCCACCCTTCTTGCCCGATTTCTTGGCTTCTTTGTTTACAGCCGTCATGCTTTCCGAAAAATGTTTAAATCGTTCTGTATTCAACGTCGTACAAACAGCAACTGTCTCGATCGTCTAGAAATAATGATCAACCGATGGCAGAAAGGAGAGGCTGCAGTCAAAGATTAAATTACTTTTTTTCACGCATATGTTTCTCGTCTCCTTACGACTTCCACCTCTTTCGGCCCGTTTCTACGTGTGTAAGAAAGCTAAAATGTGTGCGTATAATGTATGTAAGAACAATTGACGTGCAAAACGATATAATAATATGAGATTTCCCGCGTTGTACGAGTCAGTCTTTCGTGAGCTTTCTAGGCATAATTAATAAGTTGAATTAGTAAGTGTGCTGGACGCTGGGGATTTTCGAAGACTTGTGAGGATTGCGGACTTTCTCGGTGAGGAAGCGTAGAGTAGAGTAATAGAAGCGTAGAGTAATAGATCGGTTGAAGATGCAGCTTTCTTCAGGCTGTATTATTGATACATGTTTGAAGAAAGCAATTGCTAGTAGAGTCGAAGGTTACGCTTAACTTTTGTACTCATGTTGGTCTTTAGATTGAAGCATTGCTACTCATCGGCAGAGAAGCAATTATGTATGAGTATGCACTACACTTTCCCTTCCTTGTACAGAAATTTGTGCGAAAATTTCGGTTTCCATCTGCCGGATCGTTCTACGATAGTTCGTTGGTTTGGGAAAATAGACTTTTGGCCGGGGATTTGTCAAAATTTGCTTTCCGCGTTAAAATACAAAGCTGCGCACATGGAAGTCGCAGACAGGAAAACTGCATTCTCGTATTTGATGAGAATGCTGTCACGGCTTTCTCTACATCCTGTGTTAGCATTTGGAGTATGTTCAACATTCTTTCACATGCCAAGTACGGATGCTGATTCTTCTAAATTATGTATTTTTCATATACAATTTTTATTTTCTATGGACTTACTATTACATACATACTTGTCAAGTTGAATAAACATTGAACATACTCTGGGATGGTTAAGACCTTTTTTCACGCCTTCACGTGGCCCATCCTGTTAAGCACTTTTACGTAAATACCTATTTTAATGCGATAATAGCAAATATTTTTTTCTGAAGTAAAAGTGCAACTAAGATGAAAGAAAGGCAGGCTATCATTATTTTATAAATCATAAAAGATACGTGAATGTTTTATGTCTTAGGTTACTAGGAATTTCGTTTTCCAAAGAAAAAATAATCATTAATAATTGTCAAACTGTTTCAGATACAGATGTCAACATGTATTACGCGCCAGAACTAATATCCTACACAGAGTTCAAGAAAATACAGTGGCGATAAAAAAGTTGACAAATAAATATATTTCCATCAACAGAAATTTGTTATTATTTCATTCTTTTATACTCTTATGTATTTTCGCAGTAAGGAACGAAATAAAGTTACATTTACGAAAAATCTCGTTGACGATCCTCTGAATAACTTTCAATTTACGTTGTGAGTTTTTTGTCTTCTTCACAATCTTATTTATATTTTTCATATTTGGAAATCGCATTTTGCAGAAGGGTGAATGAACGCATACTAAGTTTCTATTCTTTTTGCTTCTGACATTCTTAATTGCCTGGCTAATAATCTTATTATCCAATCGAAATTAGAGTTTTAATAATAAACCGAAGGAAAAATTTGGTTTTGGAAATTCGTACGTTAAATCTTAATATTTGTAACACTCTCGAAATTGACCCATCATGTTAAAAAGCACATGTTAAGGAGGAATATTAAACTAATCCAAGTAGTCAAATGCAAATCAATATTTTTTCAAACCGATCAATTTAAAGTGACCAACTAAGTGGCAACAACGCATAATTACAGCTTAAAAATTAGGTCTTAACTATTGCCAAAATGATTGATAACAAACAAAATTTCTGAGCAACGGGAAAACTGTATTTTCTTATATTCCTTTTATATATCTTATATTCCTTTAGCTTTACAATGAACGTAATTACAATGTTTGTATATGTATGTAAATAAATTTGAACACTATGTACGCTGTATACATACGTATGCATGTACATATAACCTCTAAGTATAGCTTGCACATTACGGTCGACATAACCATATGTTGCCTCATTTTATGTAATTTTTCAAAACTTTTGCATTAAGTAACTTTAAATCATCGGGGGCAGAAAGGAAGAATTCTACATGTTTTGTTGGCACGATAGATACTTATGCCAAGTTAAAGAAGAATCAATGTTTACGATTTCTGTTTTTATGCTATTTAACGTGGATTGTCCTATTCATAGTTGCGCATATCTCGCCAATTGCGAGTCTCTCGATACGAATATGTTTTCTGATCCCTTCACTATTGACATCGGACGCAAATGAATGTAATTCCTACGGTCGCCACTCTATAGCCTAGAGGACGCTCGAAAATTAGCGAGTATTCTTAGGGTCGGTATTTCAGAATAGATGACACGCAATCCCGTAAGATGCGTAGTCTATCCTGTACTGTGGTCTGTGACACGCAATCACGTAAGATGCGCAGTCTATCCTGTACTGTGGTCTGTGACACGCAATCCCGTAAGATGCGCAGTCTATCCTGTACTCTAGGCTGTGTAAGGAACACCAGGGAGGAAATGAGAGTGCTCACGCCATAGGAATTGGTTGGCTCGAGCGAGGTGCTGCCCTCAGCTTGTAATTTGCAGGGATCTGTTCTGTTTGGTTCCACGCTAGCATGTACAAAAACACATCTCGTTCCATCATAGGAGGAATCTGCCCTGTTTGGTTCCACGCTAATCATTTCACGATTCCACAGTTGTTACGGTCATAATTGTCGACTTATTTTGAACTCAGCAATTATTAATATTCTCGCCAAACTAAACTATGTAAAATTTTTGAGCGATAATTGTTTCCAATGGCTTTTTAAGTATTTAAACTATTGAAACATCCGACGAAACGAGCTCATCCGTTAATATTGATTTAACCGTAATATTTTAACTGCGTTCAGTTTGATCTTGTGAGCACAAAGCTAAAGATAATTTTATTTACTATCAATAAATATAACAATAATTGATTTTAAAACATCAAATGCAGGTTTCACGCTATTCCCATCTCTAGACAAATTTGAAAAAAATATTATTTGGCTTATAGATAACAAACTGATTTCAGGAAACTACAGACTTAAATATTTAAAAAATATGTTTAAATATTTATGAACAAATATTGATCATTTTTCATATAGTTATGAAAAAAATAAATGTATTTTATGTAAAAGAAAAGAAATTAACCTCAGGCGGTCGTGTCGGTAGTGTTCCGGCATAAATGTAATTTGGCTTATCAGGGTAAAAAAAATGTAAATCTGGCTTCTAAGGGGCCCTGACCACGAAAATTCTATCGTCCCTCGCTTTCTCCGGTCACTTGAGGTTTCCCATCTGAGAGTTTATGGTGCGTCTATCACTATAGAAACTTGGAGGACTCTTGACAAATTTTGAAACCCGTTGCTGTTTCTTTAGGCCCTCCAACTGACTAAGTGTCCCGTCTGCACCATAAACTCATCTAATTTGTTCGGATTTTTCACCCTGCATCGGCTCTTCGACCTGAAAAATTGCCTACAATGCATTCTTTTTCCTTGCTGAAGAAATAAGGTTCCACTGACAATACACAATTTCATTCTCCAATATGTGCGAGACGTGCAATTACGGCAGAATGATGAATTCGTCAAGATTGTTGCCGCATATCACGGAAGTTCATTTATATCCGAATGGGTTCCAATCTATGAATGTGAAACGAGCATTTCAAGTTTTCGGAAGACGGTTTGCTGCGGCCATACAAGTCGCGGGGCAGGATCCGAAAGGGTTAATGATGGGAAGTGCATCATGGGAAAACACAGTGGAATTTATTTAAAAAAATAGACAAAGCAATAGATTAAGCCATTATGTGCAGATAATGGAAATGTATATGATACATTAAGTAGTTTTATGAAATGGACAAAAAAAATGGAGTTTAAAACCATATGAATTAGAAGAAAGTAGGCATTTAAAAGAAAAAAATGTTACGCGAGTACCTTGTTTTAAGGGCCTAACAATGACGCTTCGCGCATTTTTGAATGTGTATGATTCAAATGTTAAAGAAGAATCCACGCACGATGTTCAATACGCAGTTGGCTTGAGAAACCAAGATTCGGTGGAACAGCTGTTTTCAAAATTACGACAAGGAGGAGGATTTAATTTTAATCCACCTTCGCGCATGGTGCGGTTGAATTTACGGCATGTTCTGTGCTCAAAATTAATTAAACCTGGGAATAGGACCAACTCACAGGAAGAAGATACAGACACACGTTCCTTAATAAGAGAAGAAAGCTACATACCGATACAATTGAATGGGATAGTCACCTACGATGAAGAGGCCGAACAGGACGACGGTGCACTAGATTGTGCAATACATTTAAATAATAACATTGAGAATACAAATATTAATGCCGAGATGGACGAAGATACATCATTTTATGAAGGGACATCAATTGCATACTTTGCAGGTTACACTGTACATCATATAATGAAAACATATGATTGTACTGAATGCCGTGATAAAATGATGAAAACTCCTATGGATTATGTTGAAGCTGTAGAAGAATATTTCGTAGATAGGGAATATTCAGATGACGATGAAGATGCTCTATTCATTACGTAGTTAGCAAGAAGCTACAGAAGAATTTGTTCGCATTATTACGTTGCAGCTAGAAATATTTAAAGGATATTGGAAAAATTTGTGGAGTTCCCGAAATTTATTACAAAATTTATGTATCAAGGGAATAGAGGAAACAAATGCCCAATACCCGGCATGGTTTAACAAAAAACAAAGCTGCTACGATCACGGTGTAGCAGCTTTGAAACATTTATGCAAAGTGGAAATACATGACTACGCACGGAGGAGAAATGAAGAAGAGAAATCCAGAAAGAAGTCATGCAAAAGGCAAAGACTAAAAAATATATTTCATCAGTGAAAACTGTATCATTAGAGACAAGTAAGAGGTATACGGCTCCTGCGGCTCATCTTGCCTCCTGCAGGCACTCCGGGTAGATCGAGTAGCTCGGTACCTGCAGGTGCCCCGGGTGGATCGAGTAGCTTGGGGGGGGGGGGCAAGATGGGACAACCGGATACATAAGTCGCATGTGCTTTTAATTTTGGTCAGCGACATGGATCAATTAGTAGACTACTGTGTGACGACGCGCCATTGCAGATAGTACTGCAAGCGATTACAAGTTCATCCCTCCCTCTTTATTACGCAAAAACCGGGCCACCGTGGAGGTTTTAGTGGATAGGAATCCCACACTACCCCCGCAGTCTTCCTCAAAAGCAAGCGGGGGTGCCTTTTGAAGGTTTCCTCCGCGTAAAAAAAAAAAACGCTAAATGTAAGTACGCACTAAGTCATTAACGTTTTGCGTTTATTTATATTTTTACGTTTTCTTTTGCGTACAGTATAGTACTAAATTTATCGTTTTAACGCTTTTAGTTATAGATTATACAAATCACTACTAATTTAGTTTCCCGAGCATATTAATATTCGCTATGAGTTCGAAATAAGTCGACAATTACGGCCGTAACAACTGTGGAATCGTGAAATGACTAGCGTGGAAGCACACAGGGTAGATCCCTGCAATTTATAAGCTGAGGGCAGTATCTCGCCCGAGCCAACCAATTCCTATGGCGTGAGCACTCTCATTTCCTCTCTGGCCAAAGTAAACGAGATTTAATGTGAAGCATGAAGAAACCATCTTGTATTAATTGAATAAGTTATTTTATAAAAGAAGAAAATGTCAGCTGGTCGTGGCGCTTTGGTAGTTTTCGAAGGATGTGATCGGGCTGGAAAATCCACTCAAGTGAAAATGCTAATCGAAGCATTGACTAAACAAAATATTCCAGTCACATCACGAGCTTTCCCTGGTAAACATAAAATGTTTCTGTACAAATATAAATGCTCGTGTTAGTAACTATCAATAAATTTGAGCTCTCATACTTCATTAATTTTCGAAACGGTGTCAAATATTTGAACTTAAACATATGTTCGCTTTATAATCGTACTATAACAAAGTTAGGTTAATTTCTTTCGTTTATTTAAATGGCCATACTGTCCATAACTTGATGAATCTAAATTATGTTAATCTTAATTCATTTTATTTTGCCTACAGACAGGAAAACTTCCATCGGTAAGATAATAAACAATTTCTTATCTAAAAAGGAAGAGTTTTGTCCTGAAACTGTGCATTTATTGTTTTCTGCAAACCGATGGGAATGCAAGGACGAAATACTAGAAACTCTAAATCGTGGTACTACTGTTGTCGTTGATAGGTAAATGGGAATGAAATTTTGTCTACTCTCTGTCCACTATTAGAATAGACTTGCTTCGCACGTAGCGTCTATGTCTTACATCATCTCAGCACCAGCCTCATTCTTTTGCAACTCTGTCCATTGTAGTGGGAGCTGCACAGGCCCCCCTAAAAATTGGACAGAGGATAATAATGCCTACAAAAGGAACAATAATGAACACATTATATTTGTAATATTAATATAGGTATGCTGCGTCAGGGGCAGCTTACACAGCGGCCACAACCAGTAGGAGTTTAAGTTGGTGCAAAGAACCCGACAGAGGACTACCTTGTCCAGATATCGTTATACTGCTTAAAGTTTCCGAGGAATCGCAACGAGCACGTAGCGATTGGGGAGCAGAACGTTTTGAAAATACTATGCTTCAGCAATACGTTGCTTTGAATTACGAGAAACTGATGGATAATACATGGAGTACTGTTAATGCTAATGGAGATAAGTCAGCGATACACCAACAAGTAATGGACATAGTATCGAATGTTATAAATTGTGTTAAAGATACGCCAGTTCGAAAATTGTATGAGGATACTACGTTATAGCATCTGCTGTACAATAGTAACAGTGTAAATATTGCTTTTTCTATAAGCTATGTTACTCTATACCCTTCATGCGTACCAAAGCCTGCAGTCTAAGTACAGCCGCATTTACCACTAGGCAAAATAGGTACATGCCTAAGGCCCCATAAAAGGAAGGGCACGCATCGGGGGGTTAGTCATTGCTGCATGAAGTAAATAAATCTGCTGGCTTTGTCTTCTAAATTTAATTGAAAAATATATAACAATAATAATACTTTTATTGCAACGCCATTGTCATATTTGAAGGAATCTATTGCTGGCACTTATTCTTGTTTCTGCAAGAAGGGCCTTAATTTTCCTTTGAATGCCAAGGGCCCAAAAAGTTCTAGACGTGGTCCTGGATATGAGTCAGTTATTTTACATGCAATTATTGTACAGTAGATTCTCGATAAAAGAGGATTTCCTGAGGTTAAGTAATCCTCACCACCGGTTCCTCTTGGCCCTTTAGACCCTGTAACACACCACCAAGCTTGAAACGCTTTCGTCAGTGAGCGGACTTTTATGCTCCAGGTACCTTTCAAGTTCGCTTCTTCTACATAATTACTGAGGAATTTGGGGTCCCGATTTTTACTCACTTATCGAGAATCTACTGTATACCCACATAGGGATGATACTTATAAAGTGACAAATTGAGTTTTCTCCAAAATGGAAAGAGGTACGAAAAAGCTGATCGAGTGAAAAACGTTCCAGAGGGAAATCTTTTAATGTATACGACGGCGTTGCAAAGACGTTTAGGTGATCTCAAAGTCAACTTTTTATACATATTTATACCATTCCGACCATTTATTGTTAGTCTCGAGATAATTGGATTGATGTTCGTCTGTGCTAGAAGTAGAGTACTCCGTATAGCCGCGATTTTGTGTTTTTCGTGTCTCTTTAGCTTAGTAGCGTAACCGCGATACATCCGGTACATGTTAATCGAATTGTCTCGAGATTAAATTATTGGAATGGTATAAATATTAACCCTTTGCACTCGGTTGTCTCCTCTGAGGGGGCATCGTAAATCTAGCAAGCAACTGAGATGGGACAACTCGGGACATTCTATGTACTGTTATAACTTAGTGAAAAAAAATCATACAATGCGTGAAACCTTTCTCAATTCTTAGTTCCTTCTTTCTTACGTTAGAATGTTGAGTATCCTCACTTTCTCATGATATACATGATGTAACAATATTTTCGAAGAAATAATGAACTCAGGACTGAGAAAGCGGAGTCTTCACGCTTTAAAATGATCCCAGATGGATTGTCCTACGATTTTTTCTCACAGGGTTGCAATAGTTCAAATACGACAACTATCCATTGAAAGTTTATAAGGAAATTTGATAGAGTTGATAGTAGGTGATCAAGGTAAACAAAGTTTCCGAGTGCAAAGGATTAAGATCGTTGTATTTGTGATTTTACGTTCGACAAGAATATTGACAAAGAAATATTGATAGAATCACCCTGTGCATTAAAAGATTTGTTCAGCTGGAATCAGTGGGATATCTCACGAGGGATTGAAGTGAGGAGAAGAATGTTCTTATAACAATTGTTCGGTAGGGGGGGGGGCTAGAACGCTTCCTTGTGGAACGTCAGCTAATGGTGGAATTATCTTAGAGACCTTGCCCTTTTGTTTGACATGTAAATGTTTTTCGCTTAAGTAGGACTTGAGCAGAGCATAACAATTGTGTGTGAGGTTTTGTTCAATTTTATACAGTAAGCCGGCGTACCAAATTATGAAAAACTTGGCTTACATCTATGAGGATGGCGGAATGTATTTATTCCTTTAAACTTTTTTCGATTTCATTGATTATTTCCCTGATAGCCAAGCTGTTCAGACAAGATTTTACCAAAACTTGCTACAAAATTTTGTCGACAAAGTGGCTGCAAATTCGATACAGTATTTGATATATTCGATGATGTTAATAAATTGACAAGAAAAATATAGCGGAGTCTGTTGAAATAACTTGCGAGCAAATTGACGGTTAGGTTGTATTACAATTGTTGGCTGTCGATTAGCACGTAACAGGTTCGATTTGGCTACCAGGGTTGGCTTATTAGCTTAATCGTGGAGTGGCGTTCCCGCAATCCGAATTAATGTTGTGATATAAGACGATTTTCTTCCATATTCGGTTCAAGTCACTTTAGAAATAGTTTCTCGAATAATTTTGACAGGATAGGCAGTCAAGAAATGGGTCTATCGGAGGTTACCTCCGTTGGAGGTTTGTCTTGTTTTTGAGTAAGAATGATTTCAGCGAATTTCCTATTGTATTGGAAATAATTGGATTTGATTATTGCATTGTATATTTAGGTTGCTGCGACTACTGTTTTCTTTGGTAATTATTATAGAATTCAAAGAGCTCTCTTTACCGGCGAGCGCTGGTGTTATAGATGGGTTGTTAGAGCTGTTCCCTTAGAGCCTCCGCAGAGTGCAGACTTTCTATCGGCCGATAGTTTGGTCGGGTTTTTAATCAGTATGAAGATGTATGCAAGTGCGTATGTTACAACGATTCGGTATCGGTCGATAAATAAGTTGGATGGGCTATACGATTGCATTCAAACTAAACTATCGGCGAACTATCGGCCAACTGCTAATCAGTATGGCGGCTTGAGGCCGCGCGCGCACTCGCCGATTGTCTTTTTTTTTGCGAATCGGCCGATAGTTCAATTCGCTCCGAAGAGAGAGTATTCCCAACACTCTTGGTTTCTCTTCTTGATCCTTTTCCTGCGCTGTATAAAAGCAATAATAATATTTCTGGACAATATTCTATTAATTTTCATTATGCGACCGCACTCTTCAAGAGCCGCCAACTAGCAAATCGTTCGAGAGCAATCGGCCGACTGGCAGCTGGTCTGCGCACTCCGCATCAACCCGACTGCGGGGACTCTTACTTCCAGGATTTAGGATAATTGCGTCCGCATCGCAGGTCCGGTGTTGATGTTCGTGTTAATGATTTTAAAGCAACGGGCATCGTTATTGGGTGTCGGCCCCTGGGTAAAGCACAGATATACCTAACAATAGGACACACAATTGTTAGGTATAAACCATCTTAAAAGCTTGATAATGGATATTATTCCGAAAATCGATATCTATTATGCTCGTTGTCAATACGACTGTGCACCAATGGTTACGATGGACAATGACTAGTTTATTTAGCTCTTCCTGTAACAAGGCATTCAATTTCAAAAGTTTGTGGCTGGTATACTTGGAAGTCTTCCATTCTCACGTTAGTAACTTTGAAGGGTGTTAGTTGCATTGGTGTGATTGCGAAACTTTGAAGGTGTTTCGGGCAGCAATCATCTTTAGCGGTATTATGCGGTGACGGGCTGTCGCTACTGCTGATGATGATCCCTCGTCGACGGGTGTTTCCTAGGACGGCTGTTTCAGTGTAACCATTACACCGAGGGTTGAGAAAAATGATTACAGCGGTGGGTAGCTCTATATCGTCAATGTGGAGTGGCGAGCATATGGGTGTCTGTTGCAAAAAATACACAGCAGCGAAGCGATCATTTATTGTTTTGGATTTAGTACACTTCCCGAAATCTTCTTTGCTTATGTGAATCCGACACGGAGTTACTTTTCTGAGGATGGATGCGTCCAGCGGTTGCCTCACAAGTTGGTTGCCTCATTGCCCAGATTACTTATTTGATCTTACTTAATACTAGTATGATAACCAAGGTTGTCCGGACTAGATTTTGTATCAACCAAGGTCGAACTATAGCCAACAAGCGACAGGCCGTTGGTAATTTTAGTCATTTAAGTCAGGGGTATCAAACTGGCGGCTCGCGATAGTGGGGTTTGTGCAAAGAGAAATTCCGAACTTCTTCTCGATATCCTTGGTTTAAATAGCTGAAGTTGCCAACGTTTGGTCGCTTGTTGGCTACCACGTTGCCAACAACGAATGTTGCAAATACGTCGTTGCTTTCTGGTTACGAATTTTGCGTACGTCAACTATGTATTGTTGCATCTTTTCAAACAGGGCCTTCCAAAAATGTGAGTTCGAGCCCGTGAAGCGCGGGCTTCTTTTAAAACAATTATTGAAATTAATACATTACTAAAGTTATTATCAATATTGAAACGACATAATTAGAGAACGAGAAATCAAACAAAGTTTAATTACTGATTCGATAATACAAGTATACTCTTTGAATGCTTCCAGATTAATAATTACAATTTTAAAAGCTTATACAAAGAACATCAGTATAACAAAACTTATTTTGTTTAACAACTAATAGCAACCCCAATCCAAGTAATGAATACAACGGAAAAGCCACTTAATTGGCTCCCCAGTGCATTTTCACTTATTATAAATGAGCGCTTCATACCCCAGCAATGCATTACATTAAGCTTTGTAATCAACAATCCTTGACCATTTACAATCAAATCATTTGTTTCTATTCGATGAACAAATTTATAAATTCAAATTCGATGTATTTGGCGCCTCCGCTACAAAGAACCATATACAAATCATACTCGCATTTACAAAATATAAAACTAAGTTCATGCGGTAACGTAACAGTATTCTTTACTCGACTTTTGCAACTGTTGCTGCCAACTGACTGCTGACTGGCATCTAACTGGTTATTAGGGCATCTAATCATTCATCAAATCATCGTATTCATTTGGTCCCGATAGACATTTGTTAACTGATAAATGTATGTTAATAACCCTGATGGGGCGCTAAAATGGTAAAAGTATAAACGTAGTTAATTTATTATTTAAATAAAAAATCAACATTTTTTAGCTTTCTTAATTTTTTAAAACTTGATTTTGCAACTTAAAATTCTGAAAAAACTCACAGATATCTGTCTAGTAGGGCAGTATATGCCTGATTTTTTCCATAATTTTCTATTCATTATAACGAAACAAAGCTTAAACTAAAAATTACGTGTCACTCTGTAACTAACGTAATAGGGTACTGGGTTGATACTTGGCAGAATATATTTTCTTTAAGTTGCCAATCAATTAATATGTATCAACTTGAATTTGGTTTGAGGGCAGTTTTACCATGCTTTCTCAACTGTGGCCTTAATGGTGAAATTTGAAAAGCTATTAAATGATTTTATAATTTCGTTAAGCCTATTCTCGCCAGCTCGGAGATTCTGAATGAATTACTTAAAATTTTGAACTCGTTTACTGATGACCGCGACTAGATGTCTTATTAATAATTGGACATTCCTGTCTTCAAAAGGAATCAGTTCTATTGCTATTGCTTCCTTACAAGAGTGCCAAATACCGAATTTGTTCCGTTGTGGAACACGTCGCGACTGTTAGTACGGATTGTTTCCTCGGCAGAGTTGTAAGTTCTGCCTTAACCAAGAGGTATACTATTTCGCGACGTTTACCCGCCAAATTAATCTTGGGTAATTGGTTCGATTGTGATAAAGTCCCGACTGACGGACTTGAGTTATGATGTTCGAAACGTTAACTACTCTCTTGCGATGTTCGAGAAGCTAAGCCTGGTCGATGTGTCTCTTTCGAGGTTTTGAAAAATTGTGTTTTAATTTCGGAAGGAAGTCCGGTCGACGACTTCCTTATTTTTTGGTGTACGCTGATTGGCCAAACGAGACGGTAAATTTGCCAATCAGCGTACTGGTTCCAGGTTCACCACTCTCCCGGTGCGCCCGAAACGCGGTATTTCCGGAAAAAAGTGGGGTGATACCTGGAACCGCGAGGGTCGTGGAAACTTTTGGCTGCGGCAGGAAATTCCTCCAGGTCCGCGGATCGGCTTCGTGTACCGTTACAATATGGTCGGGACCCTTCGGAAATCCAAGTTTATGGCATGTCGTTGACTATTGAGGATGGCGAAAACAATCTAAATGACAATGTTTTGTCCAGCATGTGAAAGAAATTGTTTGCAGACGGCAAGCAATTCTACGAAGTAATTTTCCTCAAAAATAATCTGTTCCCGAGATGCGTGCCATAAACCTTGCTAAAAATTCCCAACGTATTGTTCCGTGTCGGACGGAACATGCTCCCCCCGGTTGATCGACTCAATCGATCAAAATTAATCGCGACGGCTTAGTGGCGCGCGAGTCTTCATTCTTCTTTACTGCCCTGCTGCGGTAGGTCCGGATCGGGAAGCGGCGCCAGTTGTTTCACGTTCCGTTTGTATATTCCCTTCGCAGTTCGAATGGTCACCGCACGGATGATGCCGTCTGCCCCTGGATGCACTTGTTCTACTCGTCCCAAGTGCCAGCAAAGTGGAGGAATATTGTCTTCCTTCAGCACGACCACGGTTCCTTCCTTGATGTGATGGGATCCCTTGGTCCATTTGTGCCGCACGTTTAGTTGATGGACATACTCTTTATGCCATCTGGACCAGAAGTCTTGCTTGACCTTCTGGATGTGCTGCCAAGTAGATAGTCTATTGGCAGGTGTTGCGCTGAAATCAATCTCAGCAGGGCACGTCAAAGAACTGCCAATTAAGAAATGACCCGGAGTGAGGGCGGATGGGTCATTGGGATCTGCGGATAGAGGTGTTAGGGGGCGGGAATTGAGGATCGCCTCGATTTCTGTCACGAAGGTGTTGAATTGCTCGAATGTAAAGAGCTCTTCGCCGACTACACGTTTAAGATGATGTTTAAATGACCGAACTGCTGCCTCCCACAGGCCGCCGAAGTGTGGAGATAACGCTGGTATGAAATGCCATGCGATTTCCTTGTCGGTGAGGAATTTGTGTAGACTGTCGTCTTTAGACAAGGCTTCGTGAACTGCGGTTAGCTCGTTGTCCGCGCCAACGAAATTCGTTGCGTTGTCGGAGTAGATGTTTTTACACAACCCCCGACGGGCGATGAAGCGCTTGAGTGCCGCGATGAACGCCTCGGTAGTCAAATCGCTGACTACTTCAAGGTGTACGGCTTTCGTAGCGAAACAGATGAAGATTGCCACGTAAATTTTGATACGATTTCGATTTCGATACCGTTTTTCCTTTATGTGGAAGGGACCGCAATAGTCAACGCCGCAATTGTAGAATGGTCGACTTTCGGTAACGCGCGCCGCAGGTAGGTTGCCCATGATGTATTCTACCGCAGGTGGATTGACTCGAAAGCACCTTACGCATTGTCGAACAATCTTACGCGTAGCATTCTTCCCGTCGATTGGCCAGTAGCGTTGCCTCACATCGTAGAGTGTGGCTGTTATGCCCGCGTGATGGGTTCGTAGGTGTGATTCGCGAATAATTAGGTCCGTCACATAATTTCTCTTGGGTAGCAGGATCGGATGTTTTTGCGTGAAAGGCAAATCGGAATTTTGTAATCGTCCTCCCACGCGTAAGATTCCCCTTTCGTCGAGGAAGGGATGTAGCGGACGAAGTTTACTCTTGACATGGAGACTTCCGGATTTGATATCGGCGATGTCTTGCTGGAATGCGGTGGATTGAACCAGCTTGATGATACGAGATTCGGCATCTCGCAGTTCTCCGACGGTTAAGGGTCCGGTTTCTCGTTTATGTCGACGAAAACGTAGGCAATAGGCCATGACGCGTGTGAGCTTCTTGATACAGGAATATCGTGTGAGAATCTCGACGTTTTCAACGATGGACGTTGAGAGACAGGTGACCTTTTTCATTTCGGGTAGTCGTTCCGGCATGCTATATTTTGAATCTGGCCACTTGGATTGGTCGGTTGCTAACCATTCGGGTCCGTGAAGCCAGAATTTATTATGTTGAAATTGAGCGGGCATGACTCCTCTTGAGATCAAATCGGCTGGATTGTATCCCGAATTGATGTGGCGCCAAGTAGTGGTATCGGTTTTGTCTTGAATGTCGGCGACGCGGTTGGCCACGAAAGTTTTTAACGCCGAGGGTTGTTTGTTAATCCAGTTGAGAACAATGGTAGAGTCGGTCCAGAAGAACAGTTCGTTGATATCGTGGGTGATTGCCTTTCGTACGGTGGTATATAGTGAAGCGAGTAGTACAGCACCACACAACTCTAGCCGGGCAAGAGTGATGCTCTTTAAGGGTGCGACGCGAGATTTGGCACAGAGAAGGTGGCTTTTTATTTGTCCGGATTCATCTGTGGTGCGTATGTATAAACAGGCGCCGTATGCTCGTTCACTGGCGTCGCAGAATCCGTGTATTTCGATACGTTTGTATGACCGTGTTGTGGTGTGACGTTTGAACTCGATGTTGTTGAGCTCTTGCAGTTGGGCTGCGTACGTGGTCCATTCCGTGTGGATGTCGGCGGGAAGTGACTCGTCCCAATCGATTTTCAGTTGCCAGAGGCGCTGCATCAAAATCTTGGCTATGATGGTGACCGGTACTAGTATCCCTAATGGATCGAAGATTTTGGCTATGGTTGAGAGAATGATCCGTTTGCTGATTTTACTTGTGACGGGTAGTTCAACGGTGTATCGAATGTTGTCGTTCCGCGCGTCCCAGGAAATGCCGAGCGTCTTCATTACGGCGGTACTGCCCAGGATCTTCGGGTGAATTTGATCCTCATTGAGCCCGGTGAGAAGAGATGGCTCATTGGAGGCCCACTGTCGAATGTTGAGGCCTCCTCTTGAGAGCAATTTGCTGATTCGATTTTGTATGTGAACTGCTTCTTCCAATGTATCGGTACCGGTAAGAAGGTCGTCGACGTATAAATCGCGTTTAATCACCGCTGCTGCTTCCGGGAATTGATGCTGCTCGTCGTTCGCAAGTTGCTGGATGCATCTTATCGCGAGATAGGGAGCTGATGATAGTCCGAACGTGACCGTGTTGAGTTGAAAAGTTTTTACAACACCGCGCCCGTCCCGCCATAAAATGCGTTGATATGCGCGATCCTTAGGTTGTACCAAGAATTGCCGGTACATTTTCTCGATGTCGCCGGTTATTACGAACGCGTACATTCGGAAACGGATGAGTAATGAAAACAGGTCATCCTGTATCGTAGGGCCAGTCATCAGCGCGTCGTTCAATGACAAGCCGCTACTCGTTTTCGCTGAACCGTCAAAAACCACGCGGACCTTCGTAGTCGTACTGGAAGGTTTTATGACGGCGTGATGTGGCAGGTAGAAGCCTGGTGTGTCGAAAGTTTCTACCTGTGTCATATGTCCGAGTGCGAGATATTCGTTTAACACCGCGGAGTACTGACTCTTCAATTCCGGATCGCGATCTAATTTTCGTTCGAGTGTAAATAAACGATTTAGGGCCCGCGATCGAGATTCCCCTAGCTGATCCCGCTTGTCGTTGAACGGAAGAGCCACGATGTATCGTCCGGAATTGTCGCGGCGAACGTGTTCTGCGAAATGGTTCTCACACTCGCGTTCTTCTGCTGAAAGATGCTGCACACGGGGCCCTTCTTCAACTTCCCAGAACTTCTGCAAATTGAACTCTATGTTGTTGACGAAGGTCTTGCGGGGGTTCTGCGTGGCTACGGTTGGTATATTTCCTCCGATGATCCATCCTAGCTGTGTTTTTTGTAACACTAGGTCTTGGCCGTTTCGATCAGAGAGATCGTGTTGCCCGATGCTGAAGCATGATAGTGTTGGACCGGCGCCTATCAGCATGTCGATTTCGCCTGGTTGATGGAAATGCGGATCTGCTAGTTTGAGATTTTTGGGTATTCCTAATTTGGACCTGTCTATATGAGTGTCGGGTATTAATCCCGAAATTTGAGGAATTATGAAGAATGTTAATTTTCGTTGATAATTTGCGAGTCTGGATTTGATTGTCGTGGAAACGATTTTGTTCGCGATGGTGTTCAGTTGATTTAGCCCCTGAATTCCTACGGATGTCGGTGTAGATGGTAGTCGTAGTTTTCCTGCAAGTCCTTCGCTTATGAAATTTGCATTCGAACAGGTGTCCATTAGTGTCCGGCACTGTACGGGTTGCCGGTCCTTGTCTAGCACCTGAACGATAGCGGTTGCCAGTAAGCCGTTTGTCTGTCCGTCTGATACCAGTGAGGTGCCTTGTTGTCGTTGTTTCGGCCGTCCTACCCGCGAATGATGTAGTCATCCGCCCCTGGTTTCGATTGGTGGTGCAGCATCCTGGTGGAGTTTTGTATTGTGCCGGTTGTTACAAACGCGGCATCCTCCGGCTTGACAGTTTCCAGTCGCGTGGTCCGCTCGAAGGCAATTTGCGCAGAGTTTTGCTTGTTTCACGGCTTGAACCCGCTGTTCAATCGTCATTCCGTTGAACTTGGGGCATTGATACGCGGCGTGTGAGCCATTGCTGCACATTTTGCAATTCGGCGCGGCGGTTGTCACGTACGTTTGCCTAAACCTACGCGATGGTGGCGGCGACCAGCGAGCCTGCGGTGGGTGTTCTCTAGCTGGCGTTGGTGGGTTTCGCCTCGGAACCGGGGATCGTGGCGAGTGGTACCGCGGAGGATCGCGTGAATCATTCGCCCGTTGATTTGTTGACGGTATGTCAGCATCCTTCGACTGATGGGACGCGATGCGCAAATGCTTCAGGATTTCTATAGCTTTCGGAACCTCGGTATCGGTCAGCGTTCGCTCCCACGCCTTACGCGTTTCCGTTGCCATTTTAGAAATCATCATACTTGTGATGAGATCGCTCGCTATATCCTCCCAAGTCCGGCCGAGTGCTTGGAGGGACCGGATGTGCAGTTGCACGTGATTCACAAAGTCACGAATGGATTCCGGGGAGTCATCCTTCATCGAAGGGGTGTTACGTATTAACGCGGCGTGGCGCAGAACGAGCACGCGTTTGTTATCGTATATTTCCCGTAGCTGAGTCCATGCGGCTTCGTAATTGTCCTCACTTACGGTAAATGCGTCGATGGCCGTTTCTGCGCTCCCGGTTAGCGATAAACGAAGATATTGCAGCTTTTGGACGTTATTCAGTCCTGGCTGCGTGTGGATCATCGTTTGAAACGCGTCTTTAAATGTGATCCATCTTTCGATGCGCCCGTCGAATTTCGGTAAATCTATTTTAGGCAGATGAATCGGTAAGGCAAAGGACGATGTCGTCGGCGTGGGTGAAGATATGCCATGCGCGGTTCCGTTCGATGTTCCGGCGTGATGTGTAATACGCTCTATCCGATTCAATAGCACGGTCGCGGCTGCTATCGCGTCGTCGAACGCTTCTGTGGTCGCTTCGCGTTCCCGTTCTACTTCTTCGACGTCTTCGAGAATCGCGAGCTCATTTTGTATATTCCCGTAATCCTCGAAATGTCTCTGAAGACGGTCGATGCGGTTACGGAGTTTGACTCGACCGTCCGCGGAATCTTGATAATTGTTGGTGTAGTTGGTCAACACTGTAATTTGCCCCTTGAACGCCCGACGTCTTTGTTTCAGCATCTGTATACGCGCTTGAATTTCGCTAGCTCCCTGAGCATTTGTGTTCGCCATTTTGGTATCGAAATGAGACGATTTCGAAGGGAATATAGGAGAGACGGAATTTTAATCAGCAGTTCGATAACGAGCCTACCTTGACTTGATTTTGCTGTTGAGACCGTCCTTGGACCGCACGTTGCCGCTGAAGGTGACGTAGTTGCCTCGAATGTCGTAGCTGCGCTGCTCCCAAACTGCCTCTCAGTACCAGCCTTTAAGTCGGATGGTCGATGAATCACTTTGTTAAGTTATTTAGATCCACTCGCGGAGTTCAACAGTATCGCGTGTCCTGTCTTTCCGTAGATCGCGGATCCGGCTCGAAGGACCAAAAAATGTTCCGTTGTGGAACACGTCGCGACTGTTAGTACGGATTGTTTCCTCGGCAGAGTTGTAAGTTCTGCCTTAACCAAGAGGTATACTATTTCGCGACGTTTACCCGCCAAATTAATCTTGGGTAATTGGTTCGATTGTGATAAAGTCCCGACTGACGGACTTGAGTTATGATGTTCGAAACGTTAACTACTCTCTTGCGATGTTCGAGAAGCTAAGCCTGGTCGATGTGTCTCTTTCGAGGTTTTGAAAAATTGTGTTTTAATTTCGGAAGGAAGTCCGGTCGACGACTTCCTTATTTTTTGGTGTACGCTGATTGGCCAAACGAGACGGTAAATTTGCCAATCAGCGTACTGGTTCCAGGTTCACCACTCTCCCGGTGCGCCCGAAACGCGGTATTTCCGGAAAAAAGTGGGGTGATACCTGGAACCGCGAGGGTCGTGGAAACTTTTGGCTGCGGCAGGAAATTCCTCCAGGTCCGCGGATCGGCTTCGTGTACCGTTACAATATGGTCGGGACCCTTCGGAAATCCAAGTTTATGGCATGTCGTTGACTATTGAGGATGGCGAAAACAATCTAAATGACAATGTTTTGTCCAGCATGTGAAAGAAATTGTTTGCAGACGGCAAGCAATTCTACGAAGTAATTTTCCTCAAAAATAATCTGTTCCCGAGATGCGTGCCATAAACCTTGCTAAAAATTCCCAACGTATTGTTCCGTGTCGGACGGAACAGAATTGTTTCTTTAATTCTGTCCAATTATAGAAATTATGAAGACGGAGTTGTTCTTCAGTCTTTAACGTTGCCGAAAATTAGCGAAAGTATGTACCTACGTAATATTATAACGAAGTGTCGCATGAATAAATTTTATTCTTTACTTTCGGCTTAATTTTACATGAGGAATCATTGCCTTTTTCATCGTACCACGATTGCGGAAATACCCGGCATAAAATTTGTTAGCAAATGTTATCAGTAGCATAGTTTATAAAGAATTTGTCTAACTGGTTAACTGTAATATAAAAAGAACAGATTTCAACAATTATTTTAAAGCAGTCCAAAACCATCAGAAATTTTCATACAAGCAATGATAGATGCGAGGTATAGAGGGGAATATAACAGAAAATAAATAATTTCATATAAGACAAAAATATAAGTACAACGATATTATCATCCCTTGTGGGGATCGAACCCACGACCTTTGGATTAGAAGTCCAACGCGCTATCCTCTGCGCCAAAGGGACTCACTAAATTGTTTTTCTATAATGTAATATCCAGTGAGAGTATCTTTTATTGCAAATAAAATTAGGATATCTTTTAAACTATTGATTTTTCAGCTTAAGTACTTTGACCCTTAGAGGGCCGCGATTTTTCCATAGAAATCTGTATTTTTTCACATGAAATTTATACACATATATATGCAACTTATATGTATGTCTTATAATAGGAACAAGTTTTATGTTGGCCACTTCGGCCCTCTCGAGGTTAATAATTCTGTCAGAGAGGAAATGAGAGTGCTCACGCCATAGGAATTGGTTGGCTCGGGCGAGGTGCAGCCCTCAGCTTGTAAATTGCAGGAATCTGCTCTGTTTGGTTTCACTCTAGCATGTACAAAAACCCATTTCGTTCCATCATAGGAGGAATCTGCCCTGTTTGGTTCCACGCTAGCCATTTCACAATTCCTCCGATGTTGCGGTCGTAATTGTCGACTTATTTTGAACTCAGCAATTATTAATATTCTCGCCAAACTAAACTATGTAACATTTTTAAGCGATAATTGTTTCCAATGGCTTTTTAGGTATTTACACTATTGAAACATCCGACGAAACGCGTTCATCCGTTAATATTGATTTAACCGTAATATTTTGACTGCGTTCAGTTTGATCTTGTGAGCACAAAGCTAAAGATAACTTTATTTACTATCAATAAATATAACAATAATGGATTTTAAAACATCAAATGCAGGTTTCACGCTATTCCCATCTCTAGACAAATTTGAGAAAAATATTATTTGCCTTATAGATAACAAACTGATTTCAGGAAACTACAGACTTAAATATTTAAAAAATATGTTTAAATATTTATGAACAAATATTGATCATTTTTCATATAGTTATGAAAAAAATAAATGTAATTTATGTAAAAGAAAAGAAATTAACCTCAGGCGGTCGTGTCGGTAGTGTTCCGGTAAAAATGTAATTTGGCTTATTAGGGTAAAAAAATGTAAGTCTGGCTTCTAAGGGGCCCTGACCGCGAAAATCCTATCGTCCCTCGCTTTCTCCGGTCACTTGAGGTTTCCCATCTGAGAGTTTATGGTGCGTCTATCACTATAGAAACTTGGAGGACTCTTGACAAATTTTGAAACCCGTTGCTGTTTCTTTAGGCCCTCCAAATGACTAAGTGTCCCGTCTGCACCATAAACTCATCTAATTTGTTCGGATCTTTCACCTTGCATCGGCTCTTCGACCTGAAAAATTTCCTACAATGCATTCTTTTTCCTTGCTGAAGAAATAAGGTTCCACTGACAATACACAATTTCATTCTCCGATATGTGCGAGACGTGGAATTATGGCAGAACGATGAATTCGTCAAGATTATTGCCGCATATCACGGAAGTTCATTTATATCCGAATGCGTTCCAATCTATGAATTTGAAACGAGCATTTCAAGTTTTCGGAAGACGGTTTGCTGCGGCCATACAAGTCGCGGGGCAGGATCCGAAAGAGTAAATGATGAGAAGTGCATCGTGGGAAAACACAGTGGGATTTATTAAAAAAATACACAAAGCAATAGATTACTGTAATTGTTACTATCTCAGTAACAGTTCGAAGAAGAAGCCATTATGTGCAGAAAATGGAAATGTATATGATACATTAAGTGATTTTATGAAATGGAAAAAAAATGGAGTTTAAAACCATGTGAATTAGAAGAAAGTAGGCATTTAAAAGAAAAAAATGTTACGCGAGTACCTTGTTTTAAAGGCCTAACAATGACGCTTCGCGCATTTTTGAATGTGTATGATTCAATTGTTAAAGAAGAATCCATGCACGATTTTCAATACGCAGTTGGCTTGACAAACCAAGATTCGGTGGAACAGCTGTTATCAAAATTACGACAACGAGGAAGATTTAATTTTAATCCAACGTTGCGCATGGAGCGGTTGAATTTACGGCATATTCTGTGCTCAAAATTAATTAAACCTGGGAATAGGACCAACACACAGGAACAGACACACGTTCCTTAATAAGAGAAGAAAGCTGCATACCGATACAATTGAATGGGATGGCCACTCACGATGAAGAGGCCGAACAGGACGACGGTGCACTAGATTGTGCAATATACAAATACTAATGCCGAGATGGACAAAGATACATCATTTTACGAAAGGACATCAATTGCATACTTTGCAGGTTACATTGTACATCATATGATGAAAAAATATGAGTGTACTGAATGCCGTGATAAAATGATGAAAACTCCTATGGATTATGTTGAAGCTGTAGAAGAATATTTCGTAGATAGGGAATATTCAGATGAGGATGAAGATGCCCCATCCATTACGAAGTTAGCAAGAGCTACAGAACAATTTCTTCGTGTTATTACGTTGCAGCTAAAAATATTTAAAGGATACTTGAAAAATTTGTGGAGTTCCCGAAATTTATTACAAAACTGTATATATATAATGTATAATATATATAATATATATCAAGGGAATAGAGGAAGCAAATGCCCAATACCCGGCATGGTTTAACAACGAAGAAAGCTGCTACGATCACCGTGTAGCAGCTTTGAAACATTTATACAAAGTGAAAATACGTGACCACGCACGGAAGAGAAATGAAGAAGAGAAATCCAGGAAGAAGTCATGCAAAAGGCAAAAATTAAAAAATATATTGCACCAGTAAAAACTGTATCATTTGCGACAAGTAAGAGGTATACGGCTCCTGCGGCTCATCTTGCCTCCTGCAAGCACTCCGGGTGGATCGAGTAACTCGGTACCTGCAGGTGCTCCGGGTGGATCGAGTAGCTCGGTGGGCGAGATGGGACCGCGGTGACAACCGAATACATAAGTCGCAGGTGCTTTTAATTTTGGCCAGCTACATGGATCAATTAGTAGACTGCTGTGTGACGACGCGCTATTGCAGATAGTACTGCAAGAGATTACAACCTCTCTCCCCCCCCTCTCCTTTATTACGCAAAAACCGGGCCACCGTGCAGGTTTAGTGCTTTGGAATCCCACACTACCCCCGCAGTCTTCCTCCAAAGCAAGCGGGGGTGCCTTTTAAAGTTTTCCTCCATGTAAAAAAAAAACACCGAATGTAAGTACGCACTAAGTCATTAACGTTTTGCGTTTGTTTATATTTTTACGTTTTCTTTTGCGTACAGTATAGTACTAAATTTATCGTTTTAACGCTTTTAATGATAGATTACACAAATCTCTACTAATTTAGTTTCGCGAGAATATTAATATTCGTTATGAGTTCGAAATAAGTCGACAATTAAGACCGTAACAACTGTGGAATCGTGAAATGACTAGCGTGGAACCACACAGGGCAGATTCTACTCGGACGGATTCGAATGGATTCTTATCTGTGCTAGCGTGGAACCAAAAAGGACAGATTCCTCCTACGATGGTACGAAATGGGTTTTTGTACATGCTAGCGTGGAACCAAACAGGGCAGATTCCTGCAATTTACCTGCTGAGGGCAGCACCTCGCCCGAGTCAAGCAATTTCTATGGCGTGAGCACTCTCATTTCCTCACTGCTTCTGTACAGGGAATAATGAACTGAACCTACCTATGTAATTAATAGTACATGATTCTAATCAAGAGAAAAAGCTGACCTTTAGGTATTTCACGCACCACATACGAAAATGCCAATTGCAGATAGTATTATTATCATTCAATTTTCGTATGAAACATTTTGCGATATAGGGGAATGGCGGATAGCCCCGGATACTTAAATAAAACATAACAGAAGCATATAATTCATCAATTGTAATCCAATTTCTGTTTGAGAAAATAAACATGAACTACAAAACAAATTTCTTGTGTAATTTTACAAAAAAAAAGATCATTAAACTGTAACCTCTGTTTTCACGAAATCAAAAAATGGCGGGTAGTACCGGGCATAATTTTTTATTACTATTTACCTAAGTGTTCGTTTTACATACATAACAATAATAATATAAACTTGATGTATCAACATCTGTTTATTGTTCATGTGGCCAATTTTTACATTTGTTGCATCGTATCCAAACTTGTTTGAAGATTTCTCCGCAAAGGGTACATCGAGTATCTTGATGTTCTTGGCCAAAAAGATTTTTTGACGTTGTCTTGTCTGAATTTTTTTACCTTTAATGGCAATACTTTTCGCAACAAGTTCATCCTTATATGGAAAAGATGTCAAAATTTCGTTCTTCAGTGTATTTCACGAATGAGATGTCATGTGTTTTTGAGAAGTATCAGGCAAAGGTAATAGAAGGTCATTCACTTCTAAAGGAATTTATTTATATTAGTTAATTTTAATACCTTGAAGTAGCATCTTAGTGTAGTATAAGCTGATAAGGAGTCACAATAATGAAATATATTGTTCTCAAAATTTGAGGTTTGCAAAAGTGTCCGGAGATACCCGCCATACTAGTGTCCGGGGGTACCGGATTGACATCATTCATTATTTTTTCCGTTTATTTGTACAATACGAAATAGTTTAGTAAAATTATTAAGGATACTTGAAATATATTTAACAATTAATACAAAAATCAATAAAACATGTAACAACATTTGCATTTAATAGACAAAAGGCGTTGATGAAATTTAATAGCCTCGATAATATCATTTGTAGCGGGATGAAAACTGACAATAATATCCAATTTGCTTGGCGTGCATGCATCTAGTAATTTCCAATTGCTTTTGGGCACAGACAGCTTTGTTACTCTCCGTCATTTATTTTTTATATGACATAGTAACAAAGATATAAAAATGTCCGGGGCTACCCGCCGTCCGTGGCTACCCGCCTTTCCCCTATCTAATAGTTTAAACAAAATTTCCATTTTCAGTCTTAGGCAACTCCCATTGCACATGTATTTAATCACAACCTAAATTTTTATAATTCTCACATTAAAATATTCTATAAACTGATGCCAATTTTACTTGTGTCGAAAATCGACTATCACCGTAGCTCAATTATTATTATTATTATTTTATCTATTACTCCTATCACCTCACAGTAGCGCTATAATCTTTCGTTTATTTTTAATGTTTCAATTTAATTTCAATCTTTTTTGTAGCCTCTTTTGCTGAGTCGATAACGTCACATGCGATAGGAGAATGGTAACAAGGACAAACGTAGACCCAAATTGATATTTGATGATGGGTCTAGTGTATGTTAGTTTCAGTCCATACTTGACAGCTTATAAACCTTTAACTACGTAATAACTATTATCAACGAACTTTTGCCGCAACTCCCGTGAATGTTATTAAATTTATGCATTAAATGGAGGACCAGTACTATACGCTTGCATGACAGCTGTTCATCTCAAACTGCGACTTATTTTTTACATACGATAAGTTATGCAAGAAGCAGTGAAATATGTTACTACTTTATCATATCAACACGCAAAGTGTCATTGAATGAGTGTATGTTCTGTGCAAAAATAATTTTAATGCTTCTGGTAACCTGATATGTGTATGTCGTGTAATAAAGTTGTTGTTTATGTATAAAGAATATTCCTGCAGGAATTTTACGTATATGTGTACAAAATGGAAAGATTAAAACAACGACAGGTAAACATTTATTTTTAGTGCGCCTATTTTTCTATATTTTACTCTTTGTATAAGATTTTGATGTTTATCAGTTGGTTCATAACCTTTAGTACAAATAATTTTCTATGCATTGTCTTTGTTTACATAAGTACAGAGGCCAAAAAAGGCATTCTTACACCCTTTGAAATAGAATAATTAATTAATAATTTAACCAAACGACTCGAGCTTCTGCAAGAAGCTAGGAGGATTAGTTCACTAGCTATCGTGTTGTCATCGTTTTGAAAAGATCACGACCTTCGAAATTACAGAGAAAATAGTGAAGGACAATTTTTCGAACTTTTTCATCTGATGGTGAAAAATCTTATAGCTTTGACTACATTCTTTGCGTTCTGGAAATTTCTTTCAATTCAATAACGTTGTACTGATTCGCTTCACTTTTGATTTAGGCAGCATATAATGTCCCAATATTTACATCTGTGGTTCTCAGGGCCTGATGTAACCTAAACGGAAAGTTTAATATTGGTCCTCATGGACAGGTCTTGCTCTTAACATGTTAAAGATTGTAGAAAGTTCGAACATCGCTGATTTCAGCTTATTTCTGTGATTAAACAAAGTTAAGATCAAAGTTGTAATTAAGCAGTAAAATCTGTGCCTATGTTTTATAGTAGAGTAAAAACTGATTTGTGTAAAAATCGGACTTATTTGTACGTGTTTTTAGAAAAAAGAGAAGAAGAAAGCAAAGTTCTCTATAGAACAAGATATACCAGATGCTCCGACATTGGAAGAGTTTGAACACCTTTTGGAAGAATCTCCGACAAATTATCCAAAGAGAGAGGGTGTCGAAAGTATGGAAAGCGAATTGCGTTCCGCTGCGCTTGACACAGAAGTTTATGATCAGCAGAGATATCAATCAACCACAGAAAAGATAGAATGCAAACCAATGAATGATGTTAAAGTAATTTAATTAAAACTTTTCTGTATCAATAGTAAAACCATTGTTTAATCCATTCACTGCCATGCAAATTTAGAGCGTTTTGCTCTGGGTGCAAACAAAATTTTATTTTAAAGAAAACACATAGATTTTCACAAAATATAATAATATTTAGTTGTAGAAATAGTACTAAAATGGATTTACAGTAATTAAAAAAATACATACTACGAGATATCTCATAGCTGGCATCATTGAATAATAACTTAACTAAACCTGTAGCGCAAAGTACGAAATATCTCGCAGCTGACAGTTTTGGTACAGACGATTATTACGCGATATCTCGTAGTTGGCAGTGAATTGGTTAAACGTTTTTCATATTTGCAACACATAATTGTAACGTATTTCCTAAATGGATTTCAGCTTAAGATCGAAGATGAGATTAGAAACGATTTGACGACACGGAATGATTTAAAGGAAAGTGTGGAACGATTAACAATGTCTATTTCCACAGTACAAGTAGTGGATAAAACATTTGAGTTGATAAGTAATAATGAAAGCGTAGGACCAAACGTATCTCAAGTTATCTCAAGTACATCAGACTCGAAATGTCTCGCAAATCGCAATGATACAAAAAAACAATTAGACTCCGTATCAAAAGCGGTCGACGATACCTCATTTGTAGAAATTGCCCCATTTACAGAGAGTCAATTAGCGTCTCTGTACACGAATCAAGAGTTAACTTTGATCGACTCGTTTATTTCCGAGTTTACAGATGTACAACTCAGAAGTAGCGCCTTTAGACAGCAGCATAAACTGCACGAGCTATTAATGAACTATCTTCGCGTAAGAAACCATTTAATTATCAATTCTCACGAGTTGGAAACGTTGAAAAGATCCTGCAGAGAAATGCAGAAGCAACTGTGGTGTTTAGATAAAGTATGCGTCAGAGAATCTGGAGAATGCCAAGATGGAAATCCGGTTGTAGCTGCTCATGAATATTGCACGGCGCATTTCAATCAACAAGCATTCGGGATATTGGCCCGCAAATTATCAACGATAAAGGACATATTGCACAATACGCAAGCGCTGCATTGTTACGAGGCAGAAGTATTAAAGTTACAAATTGAGCACTATATTCAAAGAGTATGCATGTCTTGCAAAGAATTTATGAACCTGCCGCAAAATGCACCGGTAAATTTATTGCCCATGCACGGATCGTCGCAAACAGTACTGCAGTTGGTAGAGATTCGAATGTGCATAACCATATTGTTTAATTTCCAACGGAAATTATTAAAAGATGGAAAGTTTGTAACGGACACCAGGGAATGGCTATCAAGATTAATAGCAATTTTATTGAGAGTGGCGAACTGGCAAGACCATTTGTTTTTACTGAATCATATTCTGCGGTGCCCCGGCGGGGTAATGAATTGGGCGTGCAGTTACGTTCAAATTCCGCCACCGCAACAACAGCGTAAAATAAGCATATCTCCATTTAACGATCCATATTTAGATCACATAATAGCCACATTGGCCGTAATTCTGTCGCCCATTAAAGAGAGAGATAAATTTCTTGAACAGGTATACGTTTACGAATTTTCTTACAGCTGAACAATGCTCATAAACGTAACGAGATATATGATTTCAAACAGGTACAAAAAACGTTACAAGATACATCGTCCAGTCCAGGAGATACCGTATGGGTAATGCTGGACGAAGAAGGAGAGGAGGACGAGGATATAGCTAATGCCGGTGCAAACCTATTCGAAAGTGATCTTATCTCCTTAATAAATCAAATCCCCTTTAGGGAAGTATTTCAACATGTATTATATATCCAGTATGAGAACGATGATTACTATCAGAACAAAAATTATGTTACGCATCACCATTTGCTACGGATGTTCGCGTTTTTTACGGCTATTGTTAGGATTTTAAAGCGAGGCTTGCAAACGTATGACTCTCCGAGGTATAGACAGTTAGCTAAACGTCTAAGCGCATTGATTAGGGATATTGTGCAGTACGCCAGTGACCAGTGGGAGGAATTCAAAAGCCAGGTTATTATCTTATTAGTACGTATAAAGGTGTATTCCTATACGTTCAATGGGATTGCTTTTGAAAAACTAGAATTTTACAGGTTACTGATCGTTCCGTGCTGCTAAAGCTCCAACTTGAATACGATTGTTTCTTCTTAAGAGCGATCTTGTGCATTTTTTCTTCCCGTCGTTTGGGCGCTTGGCAATATTTAGCTTCTATTTCGTATCATTTGATATCATCCGATACCTTGTGGCAAATATTTTATATTTTGCACACCGATTGTAAACAAGTGGACATGTACACCTCCAAGAGATATATAGACGGTATGCATAGTTATATGTATATTTTTACCACATTAATGGAGAGATGACAAAATATTTAATTATTAAAGATTGGATAAACGACTTGAATTCTGCCGAACTTCGTACCAAATTTGAAGAAAAACTAAGTAGCATGCCTGGAGATGAATCGTATTTCCTCTTAACTACTTTCGCTAATATGGCTATGGCAAGATCTGACGGAGATTATAATTTTATAACGACCACAACAATAGACTTATTTCAAGTGAGTGTCGTTGTTGCATCGGAATGTATAATTTCAGAATAATTAATAATCACGTCATATTTAGATTGGATTTCTTAGCGAAAAGACGCAAGATTCTTGCTCAAAGGATGCTCGATCACTACTTTCAAATTTAACAAATAAACATCCCCATTTGCTGTCAGACATCTTGCGAAAACTAAGAGACAATTTTGTGTCGGCTGGAAAGGTATAAGTGCAAATTATGTCAGAGAGTTTTAAAGTAATGATGAAAGTTTCTAAACGGAGGTTTATTACTGCAGCTAAGTTTGTATCTATTCGCCGACTTGAAGTTACACAAATGGATACCGCATGAGGAAGATATATCTATTCTCTCTACCTGGCTGCATCAGTGTCCGTTGGCGTCAACTGAAAATCATTTGGCGCGTCTAATTCTCACTCACTTGAATTGGGGATTCGATGAGTAAGAGATTTTGTTTTTTATAAATTAAGAAATGCTATATATACATATTTCTGCATATATCAAGAGAAATAACACCAACTTCCATTTTAAAATGTTATATTGTAGCTCATTCTCGATCGTTTTTCCCACATGTCGATAAAATGGTTTCTGTTAATATAAATATTTTGTGACAAGCTGTTGAAATTCAACTTCGATTAAAAACATAAGAAGAAGAATGATAGTTGACTTTCAGTATCTTCAATATTAAATTGAACATATTAATTTGTTAAGGCAAATTAAGTGCTATGAATGCACCCCCAGGTTTTCTCATGATAATTTCTTTCTATAAAATACATAAAAATAGAATTAGCACTTGCGTGTAACGAAAATCGTAATTTCTATATTTATTACAGAGGCGGCCATTTATATTTTCCTATTGAGCTACACAGGCGGATAGCATTGTTAATTGTTGGACTTATAATGAAATATGTACCTGATTTACCAGTACAACCTGCTTCTTTATTAGCGGAAGGTGTTAAACAGGTACGATTCGAACATAATATATTAATATCTATTCTACGAAATCAACGTTAATTTTCTAGGCAATTAAATATGTAGAAAAGGGGGCCTCAACTTGAATTTTGTTGGAATTGCAATATGTTGTAGAGGAAAGGGTCTAGATGGAGCTTGGGAATTAACTGCACTTTTCGGCCGATTTTCCTCCATTTCCCCGCCGTTCGTCTGGACCCCCGCCAGGGCCCAAGTGCTCAAAGGGGCACGGATGCTTTATACCAACCATGCTTTAGCGCGTGTGGTATATCAGGAAAACTTATTGGTACGAGTGTTGCCTTAATGCGCCACGCGCAGTTCGTAGGGTGCGCACTTGAGGCCTTTCGAGCCCCTGGGTTCTTGCGGGGACTCAGATGCGCAGCGAGGAAAAGGAGGCGCCGCTTCTGGAAATTGGCCGAAAAGTGCAGTTAATTCCCAACCCTGGTCTAGAGTAATAGGTACTTTTCCCGAGACTTGGGACGGTCGTACTTATGGCAAATAGATAATACTTGTTACATTACATTTACTCCAGTATAAGTGGTTTCTGTTATTTATTTTCTAAATAACAGATAAGCTGAGTTCGGTTATAATTTAACCTAACGGGATCACGATTTTAATAGTGATAAGGTATGGATAACCTACCTTCTGATCAAAATAAGAAGATAAGACTCGTTTGGCGTATAGGCTGGTCTTACTAGGCGCCGCCAGGCGCGAAACCCTGCTGGGCCACCACCGCCTTTCTCTGTTTAATTTCCCACTGCGCGCTCTCTCTCCTTACGGTTTCACGCGCTACGCCTTCATATACATATACAGTGACCGAATTCATTCCGTATGCATAGACGTCTTACAAAAACTGCCTTCTTTTTGGGGGGGGGGGGGTGGATTATTACAAAAACCACGCATGCAGTACTCTCTGTTTTAATGTATTCAGCTGTGACCCGTAACACCCTAAAAAATACGTAAATAATTAATAAAATTAAGTATGAATTACAATTACAAGCTAACAATTCATGAAAACATGAATACACTTATAAATTAAAGAATGCCTTTTGGCTTTTTTCATTTTGGATGACTTTTCGAATGCATTCTTGTATCGCGACATTGTAACGGGATATTCTATAAATATCTTGCAACGCATTTTTTTCTCGACCATTGTGCACATATACAGCGTGTAACGTAAAAGGTGTAGGCGCCGGAAATGGGGGATTCCTGAGGCAAAACTGAACAACTTTTTCCTTTGCCAAAATGTCGGCTGAGGCTTTGTTTTTGAATTGTTAACGAAAAACACTGGCCATTCAGAGCGCGCGTAGAGCCCGCGCTCAGGGACGGTCCACGGCGCGTCGCGCTAGGTAGCGACGTTCGACCGGCGCCCCGAATAGTACGCGCCGGTATAGCACGAAGCAAAAGCTAACATCGAATTATTCATTATTAATTAATGGAAATTAACTAAAATATAAATGAAATTAATTTGCCGTTATCAATTGAACAAAAAAGTATTAGAACGGACTAACTAACGTGTTTATCCAGTACAGCGTACGTTAAATTTTAAACAATTCGCCAACAACTAAAATTAGACATACCCGTTTCTCCAAAAATGAACCTGCTTCGACGAAAATAGGTCACTGTGTCATCCTACCGATCCTAACCATTGCAAGTAGGTATCCCGTAGTGCAAGACAGCTGATGTTACGGCCAAGTCAGCGAACTCACTTTATTTGACAAAACCTACTACCTGCACGGCAACTATCACTGGGTTATTCTACCGATCCTGGCCACTCGAAGAACAAACACATGGTGCACAAGAGCCGATGTCTCGGTTGGAACAGTGAAAGAACTTCGTTTCACAAAATCTCCATCATTGCACGATCACTGTCACTTTGTTCTTCAAGATTTGAATTTACGGAATAAGTTGTTCCCACGTATGAATAATTGGTTGCCCCGAAAGGGGCCGATTGTTTTTAAGTTTGAAAGGGCTCGATATGGCCGATGCTACTGCTAAATACACTTTTCCATGTTCGGCAATTTCGTTGTCTTGTTCCCGAACGGGTAGTAACTCACGAACTTTGCGTCTTAGAAGTTAATTCTGATTTTATTCAAAGTGAAAACAGCAATTACAGTGTCGGAGAGATCTTTACTGCTGAGCGTTCGGACTGATTGTATCATCGAACCGAAAAACTCTGCTGGCCAGCACGTGGGCCTCAAGGGCCTTTTCACCATAAACCGCTCCTCCCGTGGCGACCCGTAACTCTCCCGTATAACATTCTTCGAACTAGCCCTCGTCCACCGTTGCAAACCGCGTCACTATTTCTCAATACAGAATCAGTCCGAACGCTCAGCAGTAAAGATCTCTCCGACACTGTAATTGCTGTTTTCACTTTGAATAAAATCAGAATTAACTTCTAAGACGCAAAGTTCGTGAGTTACTACCCGTTCGGGAACAAGACAACGAAATTGCCGAACATGGAAAAGTGTATTTAGCAGTAGCATCGGCCATATCGAGCCCTTTCAAACTTAAAAACAATCGGCCCCTTTCGGGGCAACCAATTATTCATACGTGGGAACAACTTATTCCGTAAATTCAAATCTTGAAGAACAAAGTGACAGTGATCGTGCAATGATGGAGATTTTGTGAAACGAAGTTCTTTCACTGTTCCAACCGAGACATCGGCTCTTGTGCACCATGTGTTTGTTCTTCGAGTGGCCAGGATCGGTAGAATAACCCAGTGATAGTTGCCGTGCAGGTAGTAGGTTTTGTCAAATAAAGTGAGTTCGCTGACCTGGCCGTAACATCAGCTGTCCTGCACTACGGGATACCTACTTGCAATGGTCAGGATCGGTAGGATGACACAGTGACCTATTTTCGTCGAAGCAGGTTCATTTTTGGAGAAACGGGTAAGTCTAATTTTAGTTGTTGGCGAATTGTTTAAAATTTAACGTACGTTGTACTGGATAAACACGTTAGTTAGTCCGTTCTAATACTTTTTTGTTCAATTGATAACGGCAAATTAATTTCATTTATATTTTAGTTAATTTCCATTAATTAATAATGAATAATTCGATGTTAACTTTTGCTTCGTGCTATACCGGCGCGTACTATTCGGGGCGCCGGTCGAACGTCGCTACCTAGCACGACGCGCCGTGGACCGTCCCTGAGCGCGGGCTCTACGCGCGCTCTGAATGGCCAGTGTTTTTCGTTAACAATTCAAAAACAAAGCCTCAGCCGACATTTTGGCAAAGGAAAAAGTTGTTCAGTTTCGCCTCAGGAATCCCCCATTTCCGGCTCCTACACCTTTTACGTTACACCCTGTATACACTACGATCTGGGCCCATGGCCATAATTCGCACCCAAGTGCTTTTGTCGTTCATTGCCAGAGGCAGTGTTTGAGCAATCACAAGTGTCAAATCGGTAGGTAGGTGTGGACCTGCGCAGGACGGTCGAAAACATGTCCAAACTTGGGTCTATTCTTATTCTGGACAGAGGATAGGTTGTGACCTTTTTTTTTAACGTGCGGAAAATGCATTATGCACGCCCCGGATCAATTGGGGGTGAGCCGGGGCAGTGTCGGACTCGCACCAACTAAAAACCGCACGGTGTCCTTCCTCGGCGCTCTCGTAGTCGCTTCGGCGCTGATCCGGTGCAGGTACTCACCGAAGCACCCGTGTCCGCCATCATGCGGCGGCGCTATTCTGCGCGAACGCGCTTCCGGATTCGGCGACTGAGGCCCTCGACCGCGGACGTCGACAGGTCCGTGCCCCGCTCGCGTGCTAGGCGGAGGGACCGAAAGAATTCGGCATCCCCCACCGCCAGCAGCTCGAAGGGCACGCTCTCCGCTAGATCGAGAGCCGCGTAGGAGATCCTGTGTTATCCCCTAACGACTCTGATGGCCAACCGTCGCTGGATCCGACGCAGCGAAGCTAGGCTGCGTCGGTTGGCCACCAGGTCGTCGCACCAAACGGCTGATCCATAAAGGATCATAGACCGCACGACTCCTATGTAGAGGCGGCGGACCCTTTCGTCCGGTCTCCCGAGATTGGACAATATGCGGCATAAAGCTACCGCTGCCCGTTCGACTCGAGGGACGAGGCGGTCGAAGTGGGCGTCGAAACGCCACACTCCGTCCAGGCGGAGGCCGAGATAGGGTATGTCGGCCGCCGCCCGGACATGGGCCTCCTCAACGTGGATCCAGGTGGGGGGAGGCTTCCCAGACCGGGAACGTTTGTAGAACCAAATGGCCTCGGTCTTCTGGGGAGCGATCTCGAGCCCCTAACCCTGGATCGCAGCGAAGACGACTGCCACGGCCACCTCGGCGAGGCGGACCGTCCTCGTCCAGTCCCGTCCGCAGGCGAGCACCAACGTGTCATCTGCGTAGCAGGTGACGCTCGTGTCTGCGGGCAGGGCGGCCCGCAGTGTGACATCGTAAGCCATGTCCCACAGGATCTCCTCCGGATGACTTCGTACCGGCCGGGGTACTCTATCCGCCTGTCGGATAGGTAGTCCCGGATGACGTTCCCAAGATAGGGAGGCACGTTGTGGTGTTGAAGTGCCTCCCGTATCCTCGCCCAGGGCAGGGAATTGAAAGCGTTGACTATGTCAAGGCTTACAGCCAACGCTACCCCGCTCCGGGCGGTGGCCGAGTCCACGAGGGCCCTCACACGGCGGATGGCATCCACCGTGGAGCACCCCCGCCGGAAACCGAACTGGGACTGGGCCAGGTCGGGACCAACCCCGGACAGGTGGCTGGAGAGGCGGGAAGCGAGCACACGCTCGAACAGCTTCCCCGCCACATCCAGCAAACAAATCGGCCGGTACGCGAAGGGAGAATCCGCAGGCCTACTCTGCTTCCTGACGAGGACCAGTCTCGCCTTTTTCCACCTCGGTGGAAATACCCCCGCGCTCAGGCAGCCATCGAACAGGCTCCTGAGGCGGGGGCGAGGACGCGCTGGGCCAAGACCAGGGCGCGGCCGGGGATGCCGTCGGGACCCGGTGCCGTGTTCCGGGCCGCGAGGCGCTTCACAGCCCCAGCCAGCTCCTCCTCCGTGACCCCCAGGTCGGCGGACCAGGTGGTCGAGTTCGCCGCGCCGTGAGTGGGCGCTACCCCCGAGAGGGAGAATAGCGCATCCACGACCCCGGCAACGGTCTGGGGGTCCAGGCTCTCCGTCACGGGGGGCGCCCAAGAAAGTTCAGGTAGTAACCTAACTCATAGGTTATAATTTAGTCTTACCTGAACAAATAGTTAAGTCATGACTTAACCTAACAAAACTGATAGTTCTGGTTGTAACTTAATCAAAGTAGTAGTTCGGTTATAATTTACCCCTTACAGCATTGCTCTAAAACTTAACTATTAGAATGACAATAGTTAGATTCTGTTAATCGAAGGTCGGATAATAAAGATCAGGCAATAACCTAACTAATATGGTTAAGTTGTGACTGCACTGAACTCATAGTTAGGTTATGACTTAACCTCTGTAACATTGCTATAAGACTTAACCTAATTATTAGAAGCGCGATAGTTAAGTACGGTTTATCACAGGTCATGTAATAAAGATCATGTAATAATCTCTCTAATAGCTAGGTTGTAATTTAGCTTGACTTAAAACCCTCAGGGCATTGTTTTAAGACTTACTCTGGTGATTAGAATCGAGATCCGATGCGAATGCATATACAATTTTATTATTAATTACTTATATTAGAATTAATGAACTGTAACAAATTCTGTCGCTTCTGCCATAATTTTTAAACCAGGATCGTATCGGATAAAGTGTATTTCACTTAGGATCCTCTCCTCTATGGCATATATCAAGGTTAAGGTCATTATTGTAGTTCAGGCCTCATTTATTATATTTCCGACATTTATTTCACAGGTTTCATCGATGATACGCCCTCAAAATGCCGAGCACGTGTTTTCGTTATGGGCTTGGGATATGATTTCCAAACTTAGATTACATCAGCTCGATCAAGCAGACGCACTTTGTTGCTACGCCCTGCAGAATCCCGCTGCGGCATTTACTGACGTACCAGACATGGATTCCGACCAGCGTTTAGAAATTTTAGTCACTGGTACACGTGAAAAGCAGCCCATTGCATGTTACGTGGCGACGATTATGACATTATGGGGTCACTCGGTGCCTCTGATATGTTCAAAGGGCTTTAGCCAGTTAGAAATATTGCAATATCACTGCAAATACGAACAAGTGCTCATATGCTTGCACAACATTATGCCATTATTCTTGGAGTGCGTTGATTCGTTACTTAAGTGTGATAAATTTATTAATCTTATTGTTTCTTTGATCGTGGCGGACAGATCGTATATGAAAGTCGCTAAAAATCTCATAGTCTCCGAATTTCCGGGAACGATATTGAAACAGCTTTCAAACATGATCCACTCACATTTATATAATTTTAAAAGGTGAATAATTATGTTCTATCGTAGCCCGTTGAATATCTGGATTTCTTGTTAGTGCATGATATATTTATTAATATCGTTATTGCAGGTACGGCTTACAATCTCCGAACGAGTTCGTATATCTTTGGTTGAGTACACTTGTACTAGTACCGGATTGGAACAAAGATCAATGCGTAATGTACTTGATGGATATAGTTATTAGCGCCGCATTTTTTCATGCTGATGCACATATGACAGTGGAGCACATGTTTCAGAATCTCTTTTCCGTAAGATGAAACTTCCTTTCTATCATTATGAAAGTTTAAACAGTTCGTTGACATACTTTTAATTGCAATTATTCGTAATTTAATCGATCGCTAGAAGATCGTATTAGAGTAGATCGAACTTATTTAGTTTTCTTTTTACTATTAGAATAACATTTTGATAACATTAATTAAGCATAAAAACATTTTCTTAGCTTGCCACAGAGGAAAATAATGAGGTGCGTCCTTTGTACATTTTAAATTAGCACACGAGTTGTTTATTATTTTAGTACATCGCTGAAATTATATTTTTGCGGAAGTTCATGTTTCAAATTTAGCTAAGACGCAATAAATTCACAATTCTTTTAATTATTTTCAGAATATGTCTAATCGAAACGTGATATCATCATTTGGGTCATTTTTAAATTGGGCAACTGGTTCCTCGAACTCGGTTAGTCTCCTGGGGAGATCTACGCAGTCGGTTTGGGTTGCTTATCGAGTATTATTAACCGAACAGTATAATAGGGAAATTAAAACTGGACTATGGAACGAGGTTTTGAAGGAATTGTTAGGACAGCCTAAAGTGTCATTGGACAACGCTGTTAAGGTATAATTTCGTTCAGTTCTAACCATTTAATAGGTTTCGATTTTAGCATAGTCGTGAAACACGTTAAAAGTGTTCCTTATTAGAATATGGTTTGCTCTTGAAAGCTTTGATACAAACTTCACCATACCTTTTCAGCGAGCTTGTGCGACGGTAAAAATGCAGCCATTTACAGCTAATGGTTTATCTATATATCGTTGGTCTCAGCAAGCACTCGATACTCCGATAGATCATCCCATTCTCCCCCTCTTGTGGCAAAATTTCTTCGCCTTATTTCTCGCTAGAGTTCCATCGGCATCAGGGTTCGTTTGATAAAAAAATAATATATTCGTAATGCTACTCATTTTATCCGTACACGTGGATTGCAATGTTACGTTTCTTTTAGAGTAATTGATCGCGGTGGCATAGGGGAGAGATTCTTCGAGGGCATGATTAATTTAAGTTACTTAAAAAGACTGAAGAAAAGATTGCAGGATACTACCACATACTTTCAGTTAAAAGGGGAGAGAGATACGGACAACGGAAGGCCCATTAGCGATGACAGACGAATGTTTTATTTCAACGCAGCAAAGTATGTATCATTAATTTGGGAGATTTGAGAATCGCAGTATCGATGATCGTGGATACATCTTCGCAGGTTTTATAAAACTTTGAGCTTGTGGCTCGAAGAGCCGAGGCTGCATGAACCAGGTCTTTATTTACCAGCACTACCGCCGCAATATATGTCGCAAAAATTAGTGCTACTTGTCCAGGGTGATCGGGTAAAATTCATATTCTTATGGCGGGGTGTAGCTCTAACGATTTCCAGACTACAGTAGATTCTCAGCAAGTGATGGTATTTCGACCAGACAAATATCGAACCCTTGATCCCGCATCATAGAGTATTGTCTAACCAGTTGGCGACAAGGAAGGTCTTGCTATAAATAAACAAAATGAATAGAAAAAGGCAGCAATAGCATTCTGTCGTAATTGAATTACCGTTTGGAAATCGTTAGCGTGAATTAGCTTTTAATTAAACGGTCTTAATTTCTACTCACTTCTACTTAGATCCCATGGTTAGAGTACATCGATTATTGGGCAGTCCAACAAAACCAAATAACGGCAGTGCAAGAATGGGAGCGCATTTGTTGTAGAAATCAAGAGGACCAATATCAGTATGAAAGAAACGTATCGGTCTCGTTGCCCGAGATGGCTGAGCCATTGAAAAGAATAGTGAAGAGATTGATCACGTACGAGAATCCTGTTTCACCTCCGTCTTTAAACCGAGTTCAAATAGTATTCAATTGCGTATCTAAGGAGGGCATATATAATTCCAACTCGGTCATTAACCATGTCAAGCCGTGCCTAAAAGTAATATTGGATTATGCACAGACGTACAACTTAATAATTTCCGAACATGTAGCGACGGATTCCAGTTTCTTGGAATTGGTACCCTCCCTTTATAGGGAGACCGAGAATCAGATAACATTGCATGCACTGTGCGATCCAGCATCTCCGAATCAAAAGAAATCTAGATCGGGAACACCGCCCACTGTGCACTGTGCTGGGCCAGCAATAATTACAATAAAGGTACGTTATGTAGCTATACTCTATTTAGAGAGACGAGTCAGTAAACGTGAACGAAACAGCCGCACGCCAAGCGCAAAGGACTGCCGGTATTGGCTGCCAGATGTCGAGCTCAGGAGCGGGTTTACGTGGATGCTTTGCTAAAGTTTCTCACGACTTCTCAGGTTTATGATACGAGCTGCTTTTAGTGATACGAACCGTAATAATGCGAATAAAGGTCGTAGCACTGTTATTTATGTTATTCTTAAGGGGTTACATACCTTTGAGCGGTTTAAAAATAAGTAAAATTTCCCTCGGGAAGTGCTACAGTATTTGAAAGTTGTGAATACGCTTTTGTCCTGGCCACGTGTTCTACTTGCTCGTCTCGCTGAACGGAGTATATGTAGTACTGTTCATCCGCAACATGATGGCTATAGACTGTCCAGAATAAGAATAGACTCTTTTGGCGCATGGGCTGGTTTTCTCTGTCTAATTGCATATTGCGCTCTCTCTTTTTAAGGCTTCACGTGCTACGTACGGGCCCGTGCCTATGATTTGGTCCCAAAGTGATTTTGTCGTTCATTGCCAGGGACAGCGTTTTGTGCCATCACGAGCGTCAAATCAGTAGGTAGGCGTGAACCTGCGCACAACGGTCGAAAACACGTCCTAGTTGGGTCTATTCTTATTTTGGGCAGACAATGGGCAAAGCGTTCATGCTCTCGCAAATAGAATAACAACCTCACAGCATCGGCGTAAAGTAGTGAGATACGCCGATGTGCGAAGTCATTCTATTTCGCTTGGTCTCGCTATGACTGACCGTCGATCTTCATCGCCATCCTCGGCTGATAGGGACAATACGTGTGATAATGAGTGAATTGGCAGAGCGAGAGCGTGTACATTTTGTCTAGCCGCCAAGTCGCGGACGAACAGGAGATAGTCGATAGGTTTTGTTGAACTTATAATCAATCTATGTACTATTTCCATATTTAGGTCCCCGAAGCGCAAATTAGCGAAGGCCTCGATCACATGATAGCACAAAACAGAGCAGAATACGAAAACTTATTGGTAAAAGCTAGTCAACCACCGCCAACTAAAGTTACTCAAGGATGTGTCTTTATAGATCATTTGATTGCGTGTGTATAGGAGTAATTCTTTCATAATACGAGTCAAAATATATATTAATTTAATTATGTAAGTCAGTATGTAAATGTTTCTAATATTCCCTTTCAGCATGTTGGAACATGAAGTATCAATCAATCAAACTAACGAGAACACGACAGTATTGCAGAAAGTTCAAGAAAGTGGCGTCAAGTTGTTTTATTACCTTGTAGAGTGCTATACGGAAGATGCGTCGTTGTATCCGCCGACGAAACAACTTATTACTACCTGCTTGGAGAAGCTGGGGCAAGTAAGTGGTAACTGTTGAGTTAAATGAAACAATTAATGTATTTAGTAGGTTATCATTGCAATGATTGATTAAAAATTACAGTCATTTATCAATGGGGAGGAAAGTCAAGGTCCACAATTGTTAAACACTATCATGTACAAACCGAATCTCGGTGGTTTACTTGGTCCCTATTTTACACCAGTTGCCGGTAGCGCTTCGACATTTTTGCAAATGTATCAGACTGTTGTTGAATTCTCTACAGGCACAAATATCGACCTGTGCTTCGTATTGTTGTCAAAGGTATGTGGTATGAAGCATGCAATACAAAGATTATCAGATAGCGCAAAGATGTACCATGGGCGTCTTAAAGACGTCTGACCACGGTTATTCAGTCGTCTTAAAGACGTGCTGAATGTTCTAGAAACGTCTCGAACACTTCTGAAACATGACTTACTAACGTCCGATGTAACAAAACGAGATGTCCATAGGACGTCTTGTAGGCGCTTTTAAAAACGTTTTAACACTAAATTTACGGAACGTGTCAATTTGACGCGTTTTACATTTCATGTTTCAAGTTGCAGATGTCATAAACATTATTTTCAAGCAGCTTATATTAGCTTTAATTGATGTAATAATATTTACACATATCGTAGCTCATTTCTCCCCGGATCTTTATAATTTTGAACACTTGTATGTGATATGCCTGCTCTTTTTACAAATTCTCATAAATAGATACACAAAAAGGTCCGTAAACCTATGTTATAGACGTCTTATTAACGGCTTGCAGACGTCTTAAAGGTGTCTTACAAACGGTTTTAGATGCCGTAGAAATGTTTTAAATAATAAGATAATGTTATTTTCATGTAAAATGCGTAAACTTCCAGGAAAAACTAAAACGAAAGGATAGGAATTAACCTCCTTTTGAATTCGAAACCAAGCCTTGCCATGTTAGTTGTGTTAATCGGGTTTTCTATGATAGGACAAGGGATATACGATGTACGTTTTGAGACGTCTTAAAGACATAAATTTTAGACGTCCTAACGAGGTCCTGCCGCAGACGTCTTTCGAATGTTGTGTGCTATCTGTATATAGTCATGTTTGGCTAAAAGCCCTTCTTTTTCGCGATTTTCTATATTGTATAATTTATTAATAATTTTGAAATCAGCAAAACGATGGCAATATAAATTCATCATTATTCCACATAAATTGTAATATAATACAATTTCATCAAAATCGGACGACACGCTGCCTGACCTCTTTAAGACGTTCATTTTGTACGGCTTTAGGATATCTGAAAGGCATTATTTTTGAAAGCCTTTAAGACGTTCCACATCAGATGTCCTGGATACGTCCATTTTAGGTCTTCGGACGTTCAGACCTAAAATGCACATAAAATGGATGTCTTTAAGGCGTCGTGTGCTATCTGGGTTTTCATTTGAAAAACTGGTACCGCGACATGACAAATGTTTAATAAACATCGGCATTATGTAGAAAAATAGTCCTTAGAGTGAATTTTGAAACAAGTAAAGAATTAACTTCAAGTACAAAACATTACATTCTTTTTAATACGAATGCAACTTACTTTTTTACTAACCGTCGTTTAATACTGTCACACGGCAATTATCATTTTGATTGTAGTTCGATGTTGGAGTTTGGTTGAACTATAAGCGTCCACGGTTAAGCGAGCGTTCAACGTTTATAGATTTAGTATCTAAAGCTTTGTGTAACATGGGCCTCAAACCAGAAGAAGCAAAACTGGTATTGCACGAGGTATTTATACTTCTTACTATTTATCCTATTTATATTAATACATTTTAAATTGAATTACTAAATTTTAATGTGGACGCAAATTTTTAAGGCCATATTACTGATGTCAAATAAGGCGCCTAACAGCCATTAGGTTATCAATAGCAACACTAATGGCAGCAAGTTTGGCCGTTGACGTGCAGCGCCACATTAAAACCTAAATGGCGATCAACTTTTCGTAGCGTTTTGTTGGTCCTTAACATACAGCCATCTTTAACCGTTTCAATCATGGGTATCGAACCGGCCGTTTTTTCTTAGAACCATAGGAGAACGGCTTCATAGCCACTTGGACGAATTTCTCTATGCACGAAGCCCAAAATCCCGAGCTGCCAGTTCGATACAACGTACGCTGCGAAGAGTTGTCGCCATTTAGGTTTTAATGTGGCGCTGCATGTCGACAATCAAACTTGACTCAACTTTTGCCGGTACAACGTGCTGATCTGTCTGACCTGGCTATCAGGGATACGACTTGATACCTTATACGTCAATCTTAATTGGAAACATATTTTGGCATAACTCGTAGATAAACTGGTTAAAATGTTTACGCACCAAACTTTTAACATTAAATATGTATTCCTTTACAGTTGTTTAGAAATCACTTACGCTTAATACTATTACATGAATTCCCCGAGCACTATGGTGAAGTTTTGAATGTCATATTGAAAAGTAGCGAGAGTCAAAATTTATCGTTGGATGTTTGGCGAGATTTATTGGCAACTCTCAGCGGCAAACCGAAAAATGCATTCTCGGCTCATTCTCTTAAAACTAGGGACGACATTCGTCACTACGCTACCGAGCAAAGACTTCTCTCCCGACAAGAGGTTTGTTTTTTACATTTATTTGATGTATAACTTTTGTAATGACTTAAATTTTATATCTGGCCGTAGATAAATGATACTGCTATATTATTAAGTAGACATTTCATGCAAGAGCGTTTGCAATACGGCCTATATGGATTGTATCCTAAATACAGGATCTACAATGAACCTTTAAGTACTTTTCTCGGCCTCGTGGGCCATGCTCTTGTCGTGCTCACGCTTCAATCTGATAGAGGTTCGTTGGGAGATCAATGTAAGTATCCCAGTACTACATACATACCGGGTGAATCAGTCAAATGGGACGACCCAAATATATGCCTTCCAACTTCGACCTGAGAAATTTTGTTCTAAATATTTTCTCTATGTGCGATGACACGAGAAATATTTCCTACATGATATATATTTCCGAAGAAAAATTTGCGTTTAAATGTCTATTCTGTAATATCTTTAACATCTCTCGTATTATCATAGATAGTGAAGAAGTTTAGGTGACTTGTTTTACGTAACACGCACTGTACAGGATGTAAAGAAATTATAGGTAACGACCACCAGAGCGTGATTCTACACCTTCGGTGCAAAATTGTTCTTGACCTCGAAAATTAAGGTCAACATTTTTTTTTGTCCTATCAGATTCTACTCGTCCTGAGGGTAAAAAGTGTAAAAGAAACCATGGGTCGCAACTCCACCGTTTTCTTGCAATAAATGATGTTAATATTTTGCATTGGTCAGCACGGGTTAGATTACCGAGAGAATGAAAGAGAGTCTTGCTATAGTCTTGCTGCTTTTCGCAGCGCACCGGCCAATCTAGCGTCGCGTCGGCCGTTGCCCTCGTAACCGAGCGTCGCGCAAGACCATCGCTCCCCCTCTCAATCTCTCGCTCTAACCCGTGCTAACCAAGAAAACGGTTGAGTTGCGACCCATGGTTCCTTTCACACTTTTTACCTTCATGATAAGTAAAATCCGATAGGGCAAACAAAAATTTTGATCTTCATTTTCGAGGTCAAGGGCAATTTTGCACGGGATTTTTTTCACAAATTTCCACCGATCCAAAGGTGTAGAATCACGCTGTGGTGGTTGTTACATATAATTTCTTTACACCCTGTACATAACAGTTACATTATTTTCTTTAAAGTGTGCGAGAAGATATGGCCTGTCCTAAGCGAAATGTACTCCCCGTGGATCACACCGTATTGGACACGAAATTTAAAGGAGCCAACAGCTGCTTGGATACAGCAGCTTACAGACGATAGATCTGTTTTACTGCCATGGATCATTACGGACGGTCCATACGCCAACAAAATTGTTGCCATGTTCGTTGAGTGTGTTCGTTTTATTATCGATACATTGCCGGCGTCTAGTAAGATACTCTGTTTCGTCTGGCAGTTTTACGTTGTAAACTTTGCACACGCCTCGGTGAAGGATTATATTTTAAATGTTGTCCATGGCAATCTTCTGTCGCTACCGTGGGATCGTTTCTATCCATGCGCGAACGATGTGGAGTTCATGGTGAAAGTAATTGACCAGTACTTGCCAGACAGTCACTTGTTCCTTGGAAGTGTATTTACGAATATACATTGGTCACTTTGGTTGAACGATTTGCTAGCCACGCAGCCGTTGGTTGTAGCGGGAAGAATGCATATTTGCTTGTTGAATTTATTGGTTAAATTATCGAACGAGCCAAACGTTAGACAGGTGGGCAATACAAATAAGATATACATTTCACTTACTGATTTATCAGTCAGAGTGTTCTCTTCTTAATAATTTCTTGTTTACTGAACTAACGTGCAGATGCGAATAAGCATTCAGTTTAAAAACATATTTCAGAACGATAAAGCGATTTCGTTAATTATGGATGCGGAGAAATTTTCTTGGCACTTGTTGGATGCAATTGCGTATGACCATACAATTAATTGGCACGTTATGAGTTGCGATCCAAGAGTTGTTCTCCATATGGATAACAATCCGTGTCATCCTATAGATATCGCTGTAAATAAGTATGTACAGTTTTATTTTATTTCACCTACATTTAATGAAGAATTGAACATTAATGTCCGTTATCAATAGTTTGTTAAAGGTAGCAGCAGGCTACGATCCTATCGTAAGCCATTTTCATCCAACCACTTTGAAGAAGAGACAACTGTACATACGTTCTGCAGCAAAGCTGTTGGCCACATGCGCGACGCGATACAAAGCTTTATTGTCCACGAACCCAAAGTCTTTCGGCAATACATTGTCAAAAATGTTGGACGATATGGAAGCTGTTATTTTGAATAGTAAGTATAGATTCATCTTGTTTGTTATACGCTATCGTCAAGGCCCTACTGAAAATGAGAAATAATCCTTTTAGCTGTTCCGGAACCACAGCAAGTTGCGGAAGCGAACTTGCTTATAACCGAATTACTTTACGTTTTGAATCAAAGTGGATTTCTTATGGAACATCTTTGTGGTAGTTGGACTTCGTGGCTTCTGCAAAGAACGGCTAATAATCCGATTCTTATAAGTGTATTGAAGGTTATTTGGACAACAGTTACTTCACCGGCGGCACATGGGGAATTAATGGAGGCTGCTTTGGAAGCATATTTTAAGTTTAATGGTATGTAATACAAGCGGATTATTTTGTTAATATCAAAACAGTGCCTTCCAATTACTTTCGTCATTTTGTATAATGCAAAACAGAGATTCAGAGTCCCAAAACAGAAGTCTAGAAAATTAGACATTCTTCGATTTTGGTGAAATGTTCGTTTCGTGCAGTTTTTTCACGGATGAAAGTTGCGTAAATGCCTATAGTCTGCCAGTCTGAAACAAATGCAACAGAAAAAAAACAGTGCAAATCATCCAAATATTTGGATAAAATGTCTTGATAGCCAAGTCAGGGCCGTCAACATGTTGTACCGGCCAAAGTCAAGTCAAGTCCGGCCGTCGACATTCAGCGCGACATTAGCAGCTAAATGGCGATCAGCTGTTGACAGCGTACGTTCTATCGAACTGCTGGCGCGTGAGGTTGGGGTTTGTGCAAAGAGAAATTCGTCTAAGCCATTATGGAAGGTTCCGTTCTCCTACATTATTCTACGGTTTTGAGAAAGAGTCGCCAATTCGATACCCCTGATTCAAGCGGTTAAAGTTGGCTAAACATTGGCACCGGCGAAACGCTGCGAACAGTTGATTGCCATTTAGGTTATAATGTGGCGCTACATATGGACGGCCAAATTTGGCTCAGTTTTGGCCAGTATTGCTGCCATTTGGCTAGCAAATGGTATCCAAATGGATATTAGAGTATATAGGGTGTAACAAAAAAGGTGTAGGAGCCGGAAACCTGAGATTCCTCAGGTGATACTGAACAATTCTTTCCATTGCCAAAATGTGATTTGGGGCTTCATTTTTGAATAAATAACAATAAATATCGAGCAATCAGAGCGTGCGTAGAGCCCCCGCTCAGGGACGGTCCACGGCGTATCGTGCTAGGTAGCGACGTTCGACCGGCGCCCCGAACAGTACGTGCCGATATAGTACGAAGCAAAAGTTAACATCGAAATATTCATCATTCATGAATGGAAATTAACTAAAATAGAAATGAAATCAATTTGCCGTTATTACTTGAACAAAAAAGGATCAGAATGGACTGACTAACGAGTCTATCAAGTACAACGTACGTTAAATTTTAAACAATTCGCCAACAATTAAAATTGGACTTGCCCGTTTCTCCAAAAATGAACCTGCTTCTACGAAAATGGGTTACTGTGTCATTCTACCGACCCTGATTTTTAGAAAAAGTAATGCGTGGTACACAACAACCGATGCCTCGGTTGGAACAGAGGAACAACTTCGTTTCACAGAATTTCTATCATTGCACGATCACTGTCACTTTACACTTCAAGATCTGAAATTATGAAATCAGTTGTTCCCACGTATGGATAATTGGTTGCCCCGAAAGGGACCGATTGTTATGAACTTTGAAGGGGCTCGATATGGCCGCTGCTACTGCCAAATATGCTTTTCCACGTTCGGCAATTTCATTGTCGTGTTGTCGAGCAGGTAATAACTCGCGTGCTTTGCGTTTTAGAACATAACTCTTATTTTATTCAAAATAAAAATAGCAAGTACATTGTCGGAGAGACCTTTACTGCTTGCCGTTCGGACTGCTTCTGTCTTGAGAAATTGTGACGCGGTTTGCTACGGTGGACGAGAGCTAGCTGGAAAAATGGTATAAGGGAGAGTTACGGGTCATCGCGAGGAGAGCGATTTATGGTGGAAGGGCCCTTGAGGCCCACGTGCTGGCCAGCAGAGTTTTTCGATTCCCAGGAAACACGGCCGTGGCGAATTTAGTGAAGACATTTTCCAGTCGCTAGGAAAGCGCTGTGGAAGGTTCAAGACACTGTTAGATATCTTTTATTACATTCTTTGTAATGCTATACCTTTTCCGGCGACTAGAAAATGTCTTCACTGAATTCACCACGCTCGTGTTTTCTGGAAACCAAAAAACTCTGCTGGTCAACACGTGGGCCTCAAGGGCATTTTCACCATAAAGCGTGCCCCCCGCAACTACCCGTAACTCTTCCTTATAACATTCTTCGAACTAGCCCTCAAGACAGAACCAGTCCGAACACCGAGCAGTAAAGATCTCTCCGACGCTGTAACCTCCACGCTATTATTACTTTCAATAAAATAAGAGTTAATTCTAAAACACAAAGCTCGTGAGCTACCCGCTCGGGAACACGACAATGAAATTGCCGAACGTGGAAAAGCGTATTTGGTAGTAGCAACGGCCATATCGAGGCCCTTCGAAGTTAATGACAATCGGTCCCTTTCGGTGCAACCAATTATTCATACGTGGGAACAACTGATTTCATAATTTCAAATCTTGAAGTGTAAAGTGACAGTGATAGTGCAATGATGAAAATTTTATGAAACGAAGTTGTTTCTCTGTTCCAACCGAGACATCGGCTGTTGTGCACCATGTGTTTCTTCTTCGAATGGCCAGGATCTGTAGAATAACCCAGTGACAGTGATCGTGCAGCTAGTAAGTTTTGTCAAATAAAGTGAGTTCGCTGACCTGGCCGTAACATCAGCTGTCCTGCACTGCGGGATACCTACTTGCAATGGTTAGGATCGGTAAGATGACACAGTGACCCATTTTCGTCGAAGCAGGTTCATTTATGGATGCATGGGTGAGTCTAATTTTAATTGTTAGCGAATTGTTTAAAATGTAAGGTACGTTGTACTTGATAGACTCGTTAGTCAGTCCATTCTGATCCTTTTTTGTTCAGTAGATAACGGCAAATTGATTTCATTTCTATTTTAGATAATTTCCATTCATGAATGATGAATAATTCGATGTTAACTTTTGCTCCGTGCTATATCGGCACGTGCTGTTTGGGGCGCCGGTCGAACGTCGCTACCTGGCACGTCGTGCCGTGGCCGTCCCTGAGCGCGGGCTCTACGCGCGCTCTAATTGCTCAGTGTTTTTTGTTAATTATTAAAAAATGAAGCCCCAAATCACATTTTGGCAAAGGAAAAAGTTGTTCAGTATCACCTCAGGAATCTCAGGTTTCCGGCTCCTACACTTTTTTTATTACACCCTGTATAAATAGTATCCCTGATAGTCAAGTCCGTCCGGGCAAGTACGCCAAATATGCATTCAGGTGGCAACCAGTGGTTGTCGACTGACCAACATGGTTGGATTTTTGCTAGTGTTGCTGCTAACTGGCTGCGAATTGGCGCCTAACTGGCTATTAGGCATTCGGACTGCAAAATATTTTACCTAAACGTGTCTTTCTAGATGCGTTCTAGGTCGCTAACGCCGGAAATGATGGGCATTTTCTCGAAGATTAACGATTTTGAACTTTTGAAGCCCTGAACTTTTGCTAGCTTTAGCTTCATATGGGGCCTATTGCCGGCCGGGGATTTATTTAGCTAAAACTTAACCTATACGCCTCTTTAAAAAGAGCTAGCTATTTTTTCGATCATTCATTTCACTTGTGACTATCACAAAGAGACGGAAAAATGTTTCAGACGAAAGTTTTAGGGTACTGAGGTGGCAAGATTGTGGTGAAGCACCTTTGAACCTACGATGACCTTGAAAAATCCATTAAGAAAGTCCAGGTTTAGCGGGTAGGGCGCTCAATCGGATTTCGTGCACCGTAGTGGCCCTGTTTAGAGGTCAATATTTCAATAATGCCTAATGCAAAAACAATAAGTAAGTAGTGGTTTGAAATTGCCCTCATGTCAGCTATATAAATATGTACAAAAAAAGGTAGGGACCGATTTAACTTTCATAGTGATTTTCGAAGTTATCATAAGGTAGAAAAAATTTCAGCGTAAATTTTTCGCCTTAATACCCTACAACTCTCGCCTGAAACATTTTTCCGTATCTTCCGTACATACTTTTCGAAATATTTAGCTTTCCGAAGATAAACCGGACACACTGTACATACATATAGAGCTTCCCATTTTAGGCTTCTATAACCTTAAAAACATCTGAAAGCTGCATTTTAGGTGAATATTTTGCAGTCTATATACTGTATTTCGGCCAAATATTTATTCCACATTTATTACCATTTCCTGTTACTTTTTGGTATTATTGGTAAGATGGTAATATTTTCTTCGAAAGTTATATTTATTGTGCCCTTTTTTATTTTCTAACGCATTCAACAGCATCTGAAGAAGTTTCGCCAACTTGGGCTTCAGCTTTAACAATTCTGCAAGCTGTGATACCTCGACAGCCACCCCTGGAGTCGTTCTTAATTTCTGAGGGGAAGCTTCTTTCCTTGTACTCTCATTTGCTTAAAAGACTTCCACTGTGCCAGGACATTCGAGAAGAAGGAGTACTTCTCATAAATCTAGTTGACTGGATATCTGCCATCAGACCAACGTAAGTGATATATTACTACAGGGTGTCCCAGAACTATCCATAGAGCCGAAGAGGGGTGATAGCTGAGGTGATTTTGAACACCTTTTTCCTTTGCGAAAATGTTGTTTGAGGCTTTGTTTTTAAATGGTTAACGAAAAACATTGACCAATCAGAGCACGCGTAGAGCCTACGCTCAGCCGCGGGAGTGTTGTGCTCGAGCTTGACGCTCGGCCGAGGCCGTGAATGTGAACAAGTCACTCGGTCTAATAGGAGGCATTTGCCAAAAGGTATATTGAATAAGGAATAAACAAATTATGAATAATATCAAATTATTCGTTATTCCTCAAGAAGGAATAAACTAATTAGTCGTTATTCGTGTAGAATCAATGAATCGATTGACTAATAAACTTATCAATTGCAGCCCGCGTTCAATTAAGAAAGATTGACAGAAGATTCAAATTAGACTCACCCATGCATCCATAAATGAACCTGCTTCGACGAAAATAGGTCACTGTGTCAGCCTACCGATCTTGAGCATTGCAAGTAGGTATCCCGTAGTGCAAGACAGCTGATGTTAGGGCTAGGTCAGCGAACTCACTTTATTTGACAAAACCTACTACCTGCACGACAACTATCACTGAGTTATTCTACCGATCCTGGCCACTCGAAGAACAAACACATGGTGCACAACAGCCGATGTCTCGGTTGGAACAGTGAAAAAACTTCGATTCACAAAATTTCCATCATTGCACGATCACTGTCACTTTACACTTCATGATTCGAATTTATGAAATCAGTTGTTCCCACTTATACGGGATACCTACTTGCAATGGTCAGGATCGGTAGGATGACACAGTGACCTATTTTCGTCGAAGCAGGTTCATTTTTGGAGAAACCGGTAAGTCTAATTTTAGTTGTTGGCGAATTGTTTAAAATTTAACGTACGTTGTTAATTCCTCACGTTGAGTTTAACGGGAGGTGGGAAGCTCAATGGTGCACTGATTTCCCAAAATACTGATAGTGCAGATGTACAGGTCGTACATGCACCTTAATATATTTATACAAATTTTTATAAAGATTTGTACAAGGGAAACGGTTCGGCGACTAATGCGAAGTGCGACGGTTATCAGTTTGATTCGAGTTTTTGGGGTTGTTTCTCCTCGACTACTATAGATGCTACTGACTTCTATTTTACATTCTAAAAATTTGTTGTAGGCGCGATAGATAAGAAGAGGGGACTTTTTGATTATTTGAAAATTGGTAGAGGGGAACTATTGGTGTTTATTGGCAGGAAGTGATTAGGAAGGAGTTGGAGGCGTGTATTATAACGTCTCGCGGAAGGGGCGAAGTTTAGGGGGTGTTCGGATTCGGGTTTTTCCCGATCCTCAGGTACGCGAGTGGCATCGGCCTGGTCCGCAATAAATGGATTTGCGCGGTTTATCGTCTGCAGCTAACTAGGGACTGTTTATAGTATAATTGCTGCTATCCAACATACGTTGTACTGGATAAACACGTTAGCTAGTCCGTTCTAATACTTTTTTGTTCAATTGATAACGGCAAATTAATTCCATTTATATTTGAGTTAATTTCCATTAATTAATAATGAATAATTCGATGTTAACTTTTGCTCCGTGCTAGACCGGCGCGTACTATTCGCGGCGCCGGTCGAACGTCGCTACCTAGCACGACGTGCCGTGGACCGTCCCTGAGCGCGGGCTCTACGCGCGCTCTGAATGGCCAGTGTTTTTCGTTAACAATTCAAAAACAAAGCTTCAGACGACATTTTGGCGAAGGAAAAAGTTGTTCAGTTTCGCCTCAGGAATCTCTCATTTCCGGCTCCTACACCTTTTATGTTACACCCTGTATACAGTAATATCTTGTTTTGAAGTCAATATTTTTGCAGAAATCTTTAGTGATAATAATTAATCGACATGCAAACAGAAACATGGTATCACGCAAAAGTATCTAATTCAAATTCCTGTTCAAAATCTCTAACATTCGAACTGTCCATATATTTTATGCGTTTCTTTTGGTGAGAGCTCGCGGCTTGCCAATTTATAATACAATAATATAACTTTTTCAACTTTTTTTGTTTACAATTTTTTAACATAATGGTGAGATTCTTTCGATTAAATCCAGACCAAGCACGATGTAATCTAGACGCAGTTACTTGTCTCATACTTGTTGTATAATTCATTTCACTACATTTTCGCCTTAATTACCTTAGAAGAGTGCGTTTTTAATCAAATTTGAAATAATTATCAATTGTCAATTAACATTACCACGGAGCAGCCACCTAGTCTTGAGTTTATCTTTAACGATCGTTCTGACTTGTATTTATGACTCTTTTACATGTTGTTCGAACTTACATTTAGTTAGTCACTCGAACAGTTAAATTTTCATAGTACATTTTCTTATACAGGCTGCCCCGCTATAGGTAGCAAATATTTTAAGGGGTGATTGCTGTGACGTTTCTGAACAACTTCTTCCTTTGTAGCGGTTAAAAAGTGGTGGAAGGACTGAGCGGAAAATTATGGAGTAGGGTTTTAGGAGAGCGTTTCGTCCTGGGCCTGCTAGAGGACTCGTCAGTAAGGCTACCTATCAGGCCCTTGCCTTAGACGTCGCAATAGTAAGGGATTGTCGCAGGATGTTTATATAGGTCTTGATGTTGAAGCGAGTACTTTCGAGAGAAAGAGGCAGCTCGCGCCAAATCCCTCTAGTGGCAGGAGTTCGAGGTCGCTCCACCTTTGCCAAAATGTTGGCGAAGACTTCGTTTTTCAATGATTAACGAAAAACACTGTCCAATCGGAGCATGCGCCAAGCGAATGTCGCCTCAGCAATCATCCTTTACAATATTTGTAACCTGTAGCGGGATATCCTGCATTTGGTCCACTCCGAAGCAGTTCACTCCTTTATTTATTATTAGTTATATAAAAGTTGTTCGCACAAATTGGGCTAAATCAATGAAGAATGTGTTCTGGAACACGTGAGTTGTGGCTCCTCATTGGCCATGGAAACGTAAGCCGTGCATCACATTGCGTATAGTAACGTAATCCTGCCTTCACGTTGTCACAGTATAGGAATAACCAGTAGCGGCACTCCCTTAAAATCGTTCCCGAGAAATGCTACAGCGCATGTCCCATATTACTACTGACAAGTTGACGTCAGTTTCTCTCTATAGCATCTATGTTTTCCTCGTGCGTACCCACGCCACGCAGCGTAATTTTGTAGCGTAGCAACAACCAATCACAACATCTAGCGCTACTACACCAACAACATGGCCGCCTGTCACGTGATCTCGGACACCGGCATCAAATGGACGGACACGGAGTGCCGCAACTGGTTATTCTTATACTGTGACGTTATCCATAGCAACGTTACCCGTGCCTCCACATTCTCCATGGCAACATAATCGGTGTCTCCACATTGATCAGGCACAGCTTACATATTTCATGAACAATGTAGAGGCTTAACTAACATTCGACGAACATGTATACAGACACATACTTCATGCAGTTTTCTAACAATCTGTTTTGTTATTTATCGAAAGCAATGACAAAATGGAATGTTATTCGATAAATACTAATAGGTAACCGTTGTCCACATTATGTCGTGTTTGGTATCATTTTAATCGACAGAATCCCATCTGTATATTATCAGTATATAAACAAATTTCATGCAGCAGAAATTAAAAATAAAAGAACTGCACCCTCCTTGTTATTATAAGATCATTGTGTGCTTCGATTGTCAATCGATACGGGTACCTCTATCCTTATTTCATCCTTCTCTTGTACGACCAATTGACAACTTCAAAGTCATGCCGCGAGGCTCGAGAAATAGTCTCTAGTTGGGTTAGGTCTTTAAAATTACCCTCATAGCCAAGTCAGACAGACGGCACCTTGTACCGGCCGAAGTTGTGCCAAGTTTAGCCGTTGACAGGCAGCGTCACATTAAAATCTAAATGGCGGTCATCTGTTCGCAGTGTACGTTGTATCGAATTGGTGGCTCGCGATTCTGGGGTTCGTGTAAAGAGAAATTTGTCCAAGTGAAGTGGGTATGAAAGAAGACGTTCTCTTATGTTCTCCTACGGCTTAGGGAAAAAGCCGGCCAGTTCGATAGCCGTGATTCAAACAGTTAAAGTTGGTTGCCTTTTGGCAACCTCGATTTTGGCCGATGTTGCTGCCATTAGTCTCGCTAATGGTAACCTAGTGGTTATTAGAGTAAATCAGGCTTGGAAATTAACAGCACTTTTTGGCCGATTTTCAGAGGCGACGCCTCCTTTTCCTCGCCGCGCCTCTGGGCCCTCGCAAGAACTCAAGTGCTCGAAGGGCCTCAGGTGCGTACCTTATGAACTGTGCGTGGCGCATTAGTTCGACACTCGTATCAATAGGTTTTGCTGATGCGCCTCACGCGCTAAAGCATGGTAACGCATGGAATCTGTGTCCCTTCGAGCAATTGGGCCCTTGCGGTGGTCCAGACGTGCGGCGGGGAAAGGAGGCGTCGCCTCTGAAAATCGGCCGAAAAGTGCAGTTAATTCCCAAGCCTGCGGTAAGTCCACCTAAGCGATCTTAGAGCTGCTCTACCCAAACTGTCCATTTTCGGTTCCGACCGGAGGAACAATGCTAGAAACATTACTGTATTTTTGTAATACTACGCATTAAATTTTCATAAAAAAAGAAATTCTTATTTAGGAACATTAATGAAGAGAAGCTGCCTCTTCTATTGGCGAAAGCTTGCGAATTAGCCTACAGACAATGCCAGTATAACGAAAACACGAAAATTTCTGCGAGAGCACTCAAAAGTTTGGCACGTTCGTTATTCACAATTGCCGATGATGGAGGACAAGGTTGGGGTATATTGGGCGCGATTGGACTTAGGAAGGGCCCGTATCTTTCAATCAGGTAAGTGAAACGAGTAATTGCAAAGATACTGTAAAACTTAGAATGAAACTATCGTTACTCCAAAAAATGTAAGCGTGAGGTATGACCACGTGTATTATTACACCCAAGGTTGAAGCTTTGTGTTTTATATAGGTGCAAATTCTTGTGCCGTGCAATCGGGGTATATTGTTTAGCGCAATTACCCGAATCGAAATCGGACGAACAATTAGTAAGGCATACGCCTCATTCGCCTGGAGTTGCAGTTCCAAGAACAACTGAGCAAGACGTAACGGAAATTCGACCTAGTATAGAAGCTATCAAAGCTATGCAGGTTTTAGAAGGACTGTTATTGAACAAACAATACGCGGATCTTAAAGGCGACATAGAACGATCTATTAAATTAATTAAAGATCCGGCTAACTCCTTACACAATGCAAAGACGATTATAGGTGTATTGACTACAGAGCTTTATAATCAGAGATATTTGCATGTTTTATTAGATTAATGTGATCGGTTACACTTCGGCAGAGTAATATATAATAGTACAGAAATATGTTAATTTATTTATATGTACTATATTTTGTTACGCAAAAGATCATTAGATGCTTTCTGGGTTAGCGTAACACTTTAAATGACAATTTGTCGCAGCACCAACGAAGCCGCACTTGACTTTGTTCCCTTATGAAACATCGGTACTGAATACGGACAAGAATTGTGACGATGGCAGTTTCTCTTACGCTTGCTTACAATCAATGCAATTTTGCTATCGCGAATATCGTTACATTAACCCGTGAAAAACTGTACCTTTTCTATAAGTACTGTAGTCCAGTTTAAAGAAATTCGTAATTCTTATCAAATTCTAGTCATAAATATTCAACTGTATATGTTACCGGCAATGCGCGAAACGCAGGCAGTGTATGATGAGGAAATGTATAAAATGCCTAATGTTGTTAGGCAAAGTATGAAATGAGAGTCACGAAGGGGCCTTTATCGAAAAGACGTATATGAAATTGAAAGAATATGTATAAAATAAAGTACAGGACTTTTTTTACTGAAAGGACAAAAGGAAAAGGCCAGCATTGACCCTCTTGTAGTAAGAAGAAAGGCGAAAGTGGCATTTTGAATACAGTGAAAGTGCAATAAGCGAGCGGAACGGACCTGCACCAAGAGGGGCATTGATTTGTGGTGTTGCCAAAACCCGAATGTTCGAGTAGCTCCAGATTGAGACGAGCTTAGGCTCGAAGGACCGAGCCCAGCCGTGTTTCGGAGTCCCCCCACCTAAACGAGTTGCTTCGGGAACTCGGAACTAGATGAGAAGTCTGGTAACTATACTCCGCCCAACTTTAGAATAGACTCACGTTTAGGCGAGGTTTTGTCTGACCTGCACTACTGCCACTACAATGGACAGAGTTGGCAAAAGGGGTGAGGCTGGCGGTGACACAGAGAAAAACGTGAGCGCTATGCGCGAAGCGAGTCTATTCTAAACGTGGACGGAGGATAGACGGAAATCTTGGAACGATTCCGTGTAGCTATAGTATGCGTTGAGATATATTCTGATTAATCTGACAAATATTGGCGATACTTCCGAAAACCAGTCGCTCTTGACTTTTCATATTACACCTACGCGGAGTTGTTTCGACATTCCCGTCTATAGTCCGGCGAACGAAGCGGGGCAGTAAACATAAACAAGTAATACGAGCGATGCATGAGTAAGACAGGGTCCACCTATGAAGATTGACAAGAGACACTCAATCAGCAGCAATTTATATTTACTGCCTCCTCTCGCCGGATGGACTTTAGTTCCCACATTTCTCGTGTAGTACCGAGATTCCCCGCGAATATCAGGATCCCGAAGCACTTCGCGTTCTCATCTATCATGGACCTGAAGGGTGATGTTTAAGCTTGAGTTGTGAACCAGAGGAATGAAACAGCTGAAGGTTGAGAGGAATGCTTGTCAGCCATCTTGTGCCATCAATCCAGTGCTGCTATCTGTCTAACAGACAATCATGCAGACAATGAATACATGAGTCTATGTAGCAGCTGCGGTCAACTTTAAAAGTACACATTTGAATTATTTTAGTCGTCATATATAGAATGAATAAAAATGCATTATATTTAATTTCCAGAAAATAGTATAACTTTATTGAAAAAATGTCTTTTGCTTATTTCCCTGTAAGATAATTCTTTGCATACATAATGCAATCTACAATGTATATATGATTGTATAATCGTTTTAATTAAGTGTATTCTGTAGCTTTCCAACAAACCTTGGTAATACTTAAACTCGACTATACAGGGTGTACCAAAAAAGGTGTAGGAGCCGGAAACCTGTGATTCCTGAGGTGATATTGGACAACTTTTTCCTTTGCCAAAATGTGATTTGGGGCTTCATTTTCATATAATTAACAAAAAACACTGAGCAATTAGAGGGACGGCCACGGCACGACGTACCAGGTAGCGACGTTCGACTGGCGCCCCAAACAGCACGTGCCGATATAGCACGGAGCAAAAGTTAACATCGAATTATTCATCATTCATGAATGGAAATTATCTAAAATAGAAATGAAATCAATTTGCCGTTATCTACTGAACAAAAAAAAGGATCAGAACGGACTGACTAACGAGTCTATGAAGCACAACGTACGTTAAATTTTAAACAATTCGCTAACAATTAAAATTAGACTTGCCCGTTTCTCCAAAAATGAACCTGCTTCGACGAAAATGGGTCACTGTGTGATAATTTCCATTCATGAATGATGAATAAATCGATGTTAACTTTTTCTGCGTACTATATCAGCACGTACTGTTCGGGGCGCCGGTCGAACGTCTCCTAACTAGCACGTTGCGCCGTGGCCGTCCCTGAGCGCGAGCTCTACGCGTGCTCTGATTGCTCAGTGTTTTTTGTTAATTATTAAAAAACGAAGCCCCAAATCAAATTTTCGTAAAGGAAAAAGTTGTTCAGAATCATCTTAGGAATCTCAGGTTTCAGGCTCCTACAGCTTTTCTGTTACATCCTGTAGAGTGCACTACTAAATTGGCGGTTGAAGATGGCTGATAACGTTTTGCCCTTCCGCCACCAGTTGCTAGTTAGAGGAACTATGCACCGTCCATCAGGTTCATGTCGTCTATTCTCCGTCCAAATGAAGAATAGACATGCCGATAGGGGTTGCGTGGACGAGTTTCGTCTTATTTCTGCGCAGTTCCCCTACGATAAACAGAGTTGACAAGAGAGTGAGGCAAGCGTTTAAATAGAGAAAAACATAAACGCCTTCCGCGAAGCTGGTTTGTTTTTATTCTGGACAGAGAATAGTTTCGAGTTTTCGAAGCGGTTCGTTTAGGCCGGGGAACTTCAAAACTCGGCTCGGATCTTTGAGCTCTAGTAGTTTGCAGCTCTAGTATCAGTTCCATGTAATAAAAAGACCGTGACTCTAGCGCCACATTATTCCAGTGGCGGTGGCCAATATGGTGCACTGTGGTGCATCCATATGAGTAAGTTAAGATATGATTTTTAATTTGATAATATTCATGGCAGAAAATAAAGATTTGTACAAATATGTGGAACCAAAATAGGATTTGATTTTGAAGGCTTCCTTTTTTCAAAAGATTATACTTTTTATGGTCAACTAAATTCCAGAAATTTTCATCCGTATCGTGAGATTTTAATGTGGTCATTTTGAAAATCTAAAATCTCTTCTTCAATTTTCGATCTTTCTCCTTAAAGAAGTTCTGCTATAGATTTAGCAGTTTCAGTAATGTCTACTTGTGCGGTAAAAGGATTTACAAAAGATAAAATGGATTTACACAAAAAATGTAGCCACGGGTTCGATAATGGTAAATTTCTGGAGCACGATTTTAAAAACTAAAGTAACTTATCATTTTCATTAATTTTTAAATTTATTTTTTGTTTATTCTTTCAACAATGCCGCGGGCTCATGTGTGCCCACGGGCACAAGGTTGGGAACCCCTGCTTTAGAAATTAGAATATGACACATCCTCTCATTTTAACACTCAGCGATTCCGGAGCAGGTAGAATCGTATGAATGAAGCATGCTCCTATTCACTAATTTTGTGTCACGCACGCTCTTATTCTTTGACCATTATTTTAATAATTAAGGAAATCGAGTTATCACATGTGAGGAAACAACTGCGATATAACAGTTTTCACGTACTTACTTTTAAAAGTCCATTTATGAAGCCCTACTAATGAAACATACAAGCACGGAATCATTTTTGAATAACCCAACAAACTGTAAATTTGGAGGTATATCATTGTTACAACAAATGATCGACATGTATGTATTGCGTGATTATTGCTACTATAGTTCATAAGTTATGAAGTTTACATAGGACATTTAGTTAAATGTACGTTTAATGTTTATTAAACTATCCATGTGAATGAAAATATAATATGCTTCGAGTGGCATAAATGTTTTCCGGACTCAGGTAAAATTTGTAGCAGGTACATGTACAGAGTATCCAAGAAGGTTGGGACCACACTTATACAGCGTATTACTGAGGTGAAATAGATGAAAAAAGTTCATATACGCTTATGTCCGAAAATGCTTTATTGAAAAGATATGTGCTTTTAAAGATGTTTATGATTTTATTGTGGCAGTTATAAGAGATGTTCGAAAATTCCTCCCTCTGCAAGAATTGGAGGCTTTCATTCATCGAATTAGTGATTGCTGAATTCTTTCAAATATTCCAACTGTATTAGAAATAATAGCAAATGCATTTTAAATAGATCCCCGAAGTTCATCTTCTGTTTCTATCGTATTTTTATAAGTCAACTCTTTTGTGTGACCCCATAATTAGAAGCCCAGATGCGTTAGAACAACTGATCCTGGAGGCCATCTGAGTGGTCCGCTGCTGCTGATCCAACGTTTCAATTCTGTACAACGTACTCTTAACATGAATTTTGCCCTAAGTCTATGAATGCTTATATCTTTCCAATAAAGCATTTTGAGATATAAGTTTATATGAACTTTTTGTTCGTATGAATGAAGCACGCGTCTATTCACTAATTCCGTGTCTCAGACGCTCTTATTCTTTAACAATTATTTTAATAATTAGGGAACTCGAGTTATCAGATGTGAGGAAACACCCGCGATATAACAGTTCTCACGTACTTACTTTTAAAATACCACTTATGGAAGCCTTACTAATGAAACATACGGAGTTAACAGAAGCACGGAATCATCTTTTAATAACCCAAAAACCGTAAATTTCGAGTTGTCATTGTTACAACAAATGATCGACATGTATGTATTACGCGATTACTGCTACTATAGTTCATAAGTTATAAAGTATATACAGGATATTTACTTGTTTATTAAACTATTCATGTGAATGAAGGTATGTATACATAACGCGGTAGGAAGTGAGGAAGCATTAGATTTTCTATCCTTCTGCTAAAAAAAATGTCACTGTTCACTCGACCGTCAAGATTTACGACTTCACGCCTCTCTCTCGTTCTCCGATCTCTCTCTCAGCGCGGCGACTTCAAACATAGAAGTAGGGGTAGCGATCCGCTTGCATTGAGTCAGAAGACAGTCGCTTATATTGGAACATTACTGTAAAGGGACCAACTTTATGGAAGAGCCATTCATTTTGCATCGCCATCAAGTGATCTCCGAATAATATGTAAGAAATTCCTTTGGCGAAAATTTTCCCGCAATTTCTTATATTGACCAAATCCATCGAGAAAATTTGAATGTTTTCTAAATGAATTCAGACAATATGAGAAATTATGAGAAAATTTTCGACAAATGTATGTATTGCCACTGATTGATCTTTAGAGGCAGGTGATACAAATATCATGTATTGCATGTTAAGATATAAATATTACAAGTTTATATTAACATAAGATATTACAAAAAATAGGAAAGTAATGAGGGTATAATGGTCGGTTTTTATATTTTTTTCTATAAATGCGCAATTCTTGTGTGTTGTACCGGCATTGTGATGTTATAGCTTCGTGGTGAATTCCGGAAGATCGAGCAAATCGTATGAAATTTTTGACGTTGAAAAGGACATTCCCCCTTCCTCCTAGGAATTTCCCATCATTGTTTTTGTCAATGTTATTTATTATCAGCGTTTTAAAGAAAGCTTCAAATTACAAACGTGTCAGATTAGTGTTTTTATATCCATGGCTCTTAATTTGTGAATTATATGCTGCGATTCTTTTTTTTCAACTCTTCTCTTTTTCCCATAGTCCCTGAATCCCAGCTGTCCAAAGTTGAGATCCAACTTATGAGTTGCGGAATATAGACCACTTTGTTATCTTGCGTAAACCGCATTTTACTCAATTTATTTTGCGCGAATCGTCAAAATCGGGCATGCTCGTTGTCTTTTGTAATTGCTGCCTTTCAATCGTTCTCTTTAATTGGCCCACAATTCGGGACTGTTAATATACCTTGTCGGCTTGCTTTTGGCATTGTATAGAGTGTCCAGAAAATGCACGAAATATTGTACATTTGATGTTTCACATAGAAACATCAGGCATTGTATAGATTCATTTAAACATTACCGGTAACATATACATATATTGTTTACACAATAGCGGTTATTTGCAATGGAGGTAAATTATTTATTGAAACTTATATTTTTGTATAATTAGTATCTTTGTGACGAAATTATATATTTGTTTGTGGGGTTGAGTCACAAAATATAGTCTTCGATGTGTTCAACTTATCGATGAAGAACCTGACATTGATCTCAAATCTCGTAAATGAATTTGACACTGCCTGCACATCATATTCTTTAGCCGTTGTGGTTGCATAATTCCCTTGTTCGAATTTCCGAATAAGCTACTTCTCTCTATTGCAGAGATTGTTTATGACTAATTTTCAATACTTACGGAAAGTATATACAGGGTGTTTCCAGTTTGATGGAAACAAAAAGGAATGAATCCACATGAAAACAAGTCGAAAATGTGGAGAGATATTATTCCATACGTTGCTTCGTTTCCCTATGAATCGATGTTGAAGATTCGTATACGTATGCGTATACAAAGTAGGTACAAAACTTATAGGTGATTTGAAATGGTAATGACTCTGTCGTTTATTGACTTTCCGGGAGTTTTATTTACACAAAAATTATACAAATCGTGTAATTTTTTTACATCACGTTTGTAAAATAACAACCTTTAAATGTTTTCAGTGTCACACAATTCGTCCCGACATACATAGAGTACTTTCCATAACAGCTTTGAGACTCTGTTACGGTATGTCTTCTGCAAGGTGTATTGAAAGACCGAAGTGTATCGAAATAAACCGCAAACACTTCAGCAGTTGCAGCACAGTATCCGAGAAAAAATTCAAGATATATCGTAACGGACTCTCAAAGCTGTTATGTAGTAACCTACGTCAGGCTGAATTGTATGAAGTGGAAACGTTTAAGTGATCTTATATTCAAACATGATGTAAAAAATCTCAATTCTTTGTATAATTTTTTTTGTGGAAATAATATTCCGAAGAGTTAATGGACACCAGAATTATTATTATTTCAAATCATCTAGAAACTTTTAGCCCACCTTGTATTATTATACAGGGTATCCCGTTACAGGTTGCAAATATTTTAAGGCAGGCCTGTCCTAATCGCAGCGCGCGAGTCGCACACGATTCTTTCCCCTCTTGTCTTCTATTAACCTTTTGCACTCGAGAGGTGAGTCTCACTCACCATGCGGTTTGATGCCTCAACTCGAGAGGTGACTGTCGCTCACCACTTGGTTCGCTGCGGTAACTTGATGCGCGGAGGTAATTGTTTACGTTTTGTTTCTTCGACGCGGGTTCCTACGCTCTGTTTGTATAATCTTATGAAGTGTAAAATGACATCCCTTCAAATGAAGATAAGAATTTGTTATCTGAAATTAGTACGCAACCACGAACCGAACTGCGTTTTCGGTCTCAGTTCGAATTTGACAGTCGTGGCAACAAAACTAGAAAAGTTGAAGTTTCTGATCCCCATTACCATGGAACATAGTAATGAAATAAGCTCGAGTGAAGATGAGTTTGATTTAGAGTTGCTAAACGAGGAAATTACAGCTATACACAGAGAGCTTAACGATAGAGGGAACACGAGTAGTGATGATGATAGTGATGAAGTAAGAGGTGTAAGAAGACCAAAGATTGGAATAATAGACAGTGAAGGTGACAGTGATAGTGATGCTGCAGAAGACCCACGATCCCACAGTTCTGAATGGATTAGTTGTCCAGAATCCGACGAAATACCCTCGAGAATACCGTTTATAGCCGGCAACACTCCTGCAGGACCGCACATACTCGCAGACAAGAAAGAACCGTTGGATTTTTTAAAACTGTTTTTTACTGATGAACTCGTGAATGAGGTAGGTACTGAAACAAATAATTACGCTAGAAGAAAGTTAGGGAACAAAACGCTATAACCGTACTCGATATGGCGAACTTGGAACAGTGTGACTACCGAAGAAATGTGGGCATTTATTGGAGTCATAATAAATATGGGGACAATGCCGTTGGCGAATTTGCAAGAGTACTGGTCACGGAGTGATGTCAGTTACATATCTTTTTATTCAAACAAATTTACCAGAGACAGATTCAGCCAGACTTTTTGGATGCTTTATCTAAAAACAATCCCAACAACAGATGCAGGTCCAAGAACACGTTTGCAGCTAGTAAGCTGCTTTCTTGAGTATATCAATTCCAAACTTTTGAAGTATTTTACACCGGGAGAAGAAAGGGCATAGCCGGATAAGGGGGTCAAAAGTGCCCCTAAACCAAATTCGATTTGCCATGGGTCATTCGATAGCTTGTCGAGAAAGTACAATATGTGCCAAGTTTCAGCTCCGTATCTCGACTAGGGGGGGAGTAATTGCCAAAAATAAAAAATCACGTTTTTGACCAATTTCTCTCATCTGCGTGGATGGAAAATTCTGAAAAAAATCAGAGACCCTTTAATTAATCAACCACACATTATAGAATTTTTTCGGATTTTTAAATTAGAAAACCAACATGTGAAAAATAAAAACCAAAAAAAAATGATGAAAAATGCCGGTTTGGGAATGAAGGAGTCACGGTACTAGATTCACATTTTTTGAGTAAGTACATATTATTGGTACTATTGTACTATATTTTTTTCAGATTTTTCGGTTTGGTGCATCATAGTTAAAAAAATCAAAAACTAACTTTTTCCTTGTTTCTTGCGTGCCACAGTCACTTATACAGCGATTTTTCGTACATTCTTGATCAGATAAATGCTTTATGCAATGCTCAATGTTTTTACGCATAGCAAACAAACACAGGAACTAATGAAACTAAATAAATCGACCATTTGTCATTACGTCATGTGGGTTACATTCTATAATACGTAAAAGATTTTTCAAGAGCGTCGGTGGTCCTGCGGCAAAGTACCTGACTGTTAAGCCGCTGCGCTGACTTTTCGTAGGTTCGAGCCCTTTTTAGGTAATTTTTTTTGCTTTTTTTTTTTTAATTCCTAACTATATCAAGGTGTTCAATGTTTGTTTAAAAATGTTTTAATAATATTTTTTTTAAATATTTTAGTCTGTTGTGTGCGTAAATATGGTTTTGGGTGCTCTTTATGCTACCGTTTTAAATACGGTATTGCTTCCTACGCTTCCTACGCTAAAGTAATATCTGTGAAGGATTTTCGAATCTCTTTAATTGAATTTCTTTAAACTTTAACAATTGTATATGAAGTGCAGCGAAAATCGTGTAATGTTTTGCTACTAATATGTATAATTTTGTCTTTTTTACAAATAATTGCATGTTGCAATGATATAGATAAATCATGTTTTATCAAGTCGAAAGCATGTTGCTACGCATGTTTATCTTACCTATGTTTCCATTTCCACTTACTTTATTAGTCGTTCTAGGTATATGTAACTTAGAGTTTCATGATACTGTTATTACTGGAAAAGCTCATCCTGTGTCTATGTGGGCCTATTTACAGTTACCAGGTCGCTTCGGAATTATCACTGAATGTTGATCTTTCGTACTTGATTACTCTAATAACTAGCGAAACAAATGGATTATACCGAAAGCCATTTTTACTAAAGTAACAAATTCATAAAGAGGACCTTGGCAGAGTTTGCTGCACTTTGGTCTTAGCGTTTTTATTATATGCGCAATACAAAAAAGACAAAATTATACATATTAGTAGCAAAACATTACACGATTTTCGCTGCACTTCATATACAATTGTTAAAGTTTAAAGAAATTCAATTAAAGAGATTCGAAAATCCTTCACAGATATTACTTTAGCGTAGGAAGCGTAGGAAGCAATACCGTATTTAAAACGGTAGCATAAAGAGCACCCAAAACCATATTTACGCACACAACAGACTAAAATATTAAAAAAAAATATTATTAAAACATTTTTAAACAAACATTGAACACCTTGATATAGTTAGGAATTAAAAAAAAAAAGCAAAAAAAAAATTACCTAAAAAGGGCTCGAACCTACGAAAAGTCAGCGCAGCGGCTTAGCAGTCAGGTACTTTGCCGCAGGACCACCGACGCTCTTGAAAAATCTTTTACGTATTATAGAATGTATCCCACATGACGTAATGACAAATGGTCGATTTATTTAGTTTCATTAGTTCCTGTGTTTGTTTGCTATGCGTAAAAACATTGAGCATTGCATAAAGCATTTATCTGATCAAGAATGTACGAAAAATCGCTGTATAAGTGACTGTGGCACGCAAGAAACAAGGAAAAAGTTAGTTTTTGATTTTTTTAACTATGATGCACCAAACCGAAAAATCTGAAAAAAATATAGTACAATAGTACCAATAATATGTACTTACTCAAAAAATGTGAATCTAGTACCGTGACTCCTTCATTCCCAAACCGGCATTTTTCATCATTTTTTTTTGGTTTTTATTTTTCACATGTTGGTTTTCTAATTTAAAAATCCGAGAAAATTCTATAATGTGTGGTTGATTAATTAAAGGGTCTCTGATTTTTTTCAGAATTTTCCATCCACGCCGATGAGAGAAATTGGTCAAAAAAGTGATTTTTTATTTTTGGCAATTACTCCCCCCCTAGTCGAGATACGGAGCTGAAACTTGGCACATATTGTACTTTCTCGACAAGCTATCGAAAGACCCATGGCAAATCGAATTTGGTTTAGGGGCACTTTTGACCCCCTTATCCGGCTATGCCCTTTGTGTGAATAAGTCCACTATCAAATTCAAAGGTCGGTTTTCTTTTATTACATATAACCCGAAAAAACCAACTAAATGGGGTATTAGAGTTTACACAATGGCAGACTCAAATACTGGCTATATCTGTGGTATTCTTCCTTATTATGGAAGTCTTACCACGGAGAAATTGAGAAGGTCTGACCTTCCGATATCAGCAAGAATACCGCTGCACCTTTATCCGATGCTCCTGCAGAAAGTGCCTGGTAGTCAAGGACATCATATGTTCACCGATCGGTATTACACCAGCTTTATCTTGGCTGAAGAGTTATTCAAATTGAAATGCCACTTGACAGGAACAATCCTAACGAATAGGAAGCATTTGCCAAATCAAGTAGAAAAATCAAAATTCGGCACGAAATTGACAGTAGCATTCCGCAAAAGAAATACCTTAGTTTTATTATGGAAAGACAAGAGGGTTGTTACGCTCTTGACGAATTGGAATAATGCAGGAATGACTCCTGTGAGAAGAATGTTACGAGGTGGTGTTGAAGTTATCGTCAAGAAGCCTAATGCTGTAATAAATTATGTAAAACATATGGGTGATGTTGATCGTACAGATCAATTAGCCGCAACATACTGTTTCTTACGAAAATCCTTGAAATGGTGGCGTAAACTGTTTTTTTGGGGTCTGGAAATGTAGGATCGGGTGGGTAAATGACAACACAATCAACACAACTCTACGGAAACTACGAATATATTAACAAAAGTTACATAAATCTTTACACCTAATTCCATCTAATTCTGAACACCTCTCGTTTACGCCGAACTGTCAACAACTGTCTTTTTTTCAATTCGCGGCTGCTGCGCCTCGCTCGCCGCGTTTACCAAAAAGAACGCGGTTCTTGTTTGCGCCTACATTCATTGGCTTAATTGCCTTGTCCGACCACTCGTGAATGCACCGAGCATACACCCCTTCCCATAGTCGGCCATCCTGATCTAGCATCTGCCCTCAGATGCTATGTCTTCAGGCTCGCTCTCGTCACTGCTCATATCATGATCCACTTGGGCCCATAGTTTCATGTAGTCCGCTACAGTAGTTGTCTGTTTCGGCCCTTCTTGATTTCCAATTTTTTCTATCACGTACCGGTTATTTCGCAACGCTCTTATGATTCGATAAGGGCCTAAATATTTCGCCGCTAAATTCATACCCGGTCCCGATTGTGTTCTCCTGATCACCACTAATTCGTTATCACGATAGGTTCGTGCTTCTTTTCTCGTTTTGTCATACGTCTTCCGATTTTCTTTGTCACATCTAATAGATGTGAAAGGTAAGGGTGGAGGAGATCCGTCGAAGTGAATGCACCGGGCAAGCGAATTCACGCTTCTTCCGGTTTAATTCAAATGGATCTCTTGGTTGTAGATTTAAGTCAGTTGGTTAAATTTTAAAAACCAAATTGTTTATTGAAAATTTCTTCGCACCATTTGAATACAGTAGGGGGAATATCGTAATTCCAATGGGTATTTCCCGTCACAACTTCCTTTAGAACATTATTTGGTATCTCCGCGTGATTGTATACCTTTGCTGCTGTGAGTGTACAAATTTCCTCAATGGGGGAGGGTTCGACTATAGGTAAGGGTTGCTCTACTTCCAAATCCTCGGTTAAATCAATTATAATGGGTTCCTTACTAGTCCCAGAAATGGTGGCCTCCCTCAGATCTTTCTGCAATTGTTCTAGTATGGCTGCTCGTTGCTGTCTGGCCTTCACTTTCTTGCCACCACGTTTACTTCGTCGTCTGTATTTTTTTCTCTAGTTGAAGGATTCGAATATTGTTAAAAAAAAAGAATAAATTGATGACAAGATTCCTTAGTTTTATACCTTAATTACATTCACCTTGATTTCACCAGCAGCAAACATTGCGCTAGATTCAATTTGAATGCTCAACGCAAGGGTCTGCGCGATACAGGTATTTTAACTAATTTTTTTCTTGTTTTTGTTCCTTCTCGATCTAGTTCCCCAATTCTCTGCCTGATGGGCGAGATGTTGTAGAACTCTTTTTGAGTGGAAAAATTTTTAATTTTAAGGATTCTCCTTTTTTTCCCTTCAACGAGAAAGAGCACTGACCAAATGATTTTACTGATTTCTGGAAACTATTCTCTAACTCTGAACTCGGCTAACTCTCAACTCGACTAACTCTCAACCAACTACTGAACTTTTAACTGAACTGCACTTTTTAGCTTAAACTGACTTTGTATATATACTATTTCCTACCCCTCAATGGTCAACCTGGTAGGGGTTGGAAAGTGGAGGGACCGAGGACGATTTCCGGACACACCATAGCTTTTGTGACTAGGTCCTTGAAAGAAAGGAAACCCACGTTCCTTCGCACTAAATATTCTTTAGAGTGTTTACAGTCTTATTGCTTGGAATCGATGGGAAGACCCTTGGGTCTTGTTACGATTTATGACTGTTCGCGATATTTTCTTCCCTTCGTCGCTATCTCTGGTTATGTTTTTTTCCCTCTGCTATCTGCTTTCTAAAGTACCTAATTCATTTCTGACTTCTATATAATTTAACTTGGGCGCGAACTAAAATCTATCTGGTTACTTCTATTGCGCAATCGCGAATCAATTAGATACTTTTACGAACGAATATCCGGGTATAAGAAAAATTGCGTCGAGCCACCTCCTTTCTCCCAGACGTTACATCTTCTTGGATCTTCGCAATATTTTTTCTGGCTTCCATTCTCTCTTCGTCTCGCTTTTCTCCAAACATCGCCGTTCACTCTTGTTCAAGCGTTTCTTTAACCGGAGCGTTGTCTCTAGTCCGCATCCTTGTTCCAAAAAATAATTGAAATGGTGTGGTATTTATGCTTCGGTGGTGTGTCGCGTTGAGGTATTTCTGCACCGCCTCTAAATACCTGTACCACTCTTCAGGTTTAGGTGCTGCCAGTTTCGTTAGTAGCGGGATGAGTTAACCCGCTCCACCTGTCTGTTGCCTCGCGGGACTCCGGTCGCGATAAGTAGATGTTCAATTCCTTCTCTCGAACAATACTCCTTAAATTCTCCGGAAGTGAATGCAGTACCTCTGTCGGAGATGATGCGCCGCGGATTTCCGAACGTGACTGCTTGCTTTTCCAGATGTCGTACCACCTCACTGGTATTCGTCGTTTTTGTTGTATAGAGCCATACGAATTTGGTGAATAAATCGACGACGACCAGAATGTAACGATAGCTTTTCTTCGTTAATGCTAATGGTCCTAAGTGGTCAATGTGTTACGTGTCGAGTGAAACCTCACCTTTAACGATTGGTGTAAGAAAACCGTCCTGCTTCCCTGTCTTTATTTCCGCCAATATGCAGTCAACACAGTTTCGTATTGTTTTCTCGACCTTGGATCTCATGCCTTGGAACCAGTAATCTCTCTTCAACGCTAATTCCGTCTTAGCAACGGAGAAGTGTCCTTTCTCGTGTGTTCGTCGTATAAATTGTGATTGTAAGCTTTTCGGAAGAACCAAACAAATGTTGTCATTTACTATTTTAAAAAGCACGCCCCCTCTTATCAGATACCCATCCATCTTTCCTTCTTTGGCTAACTCCCAAATTCTCCGCACTTTTTCGTCCTTTCGCTGCGCTCTTTGAATTTTTTCTGTCATATTGTTCTCGTCTTCACTGATGATCAAGCATGTTGACAAAGGGTACCTGCTCAGTGCATCCACGTGCGACATTCGCTTGCCGGATCTATGCTCAATAACGTAGTCGAACAATTCCAATAATAACGCCCATTTCGCCACACGCACGCACAAATCACGCTTGCACATTGTTAACGAAAACGCTTTACAGTCCGTTACAATCTTAAAACGATTCCCTAACAAATAGACTTGGAATTTCCTGAGTGATCGAATAATTGCAAGAACTTCAAGCTCGTAACTCGTGTATCTCGCTTCCGCCGGCGTTGTTTTTCCGCTCGCAAAATACACAGGATGCATTTCTCCGTCGTCGTCACGCTGTAGCAAAACTGCTCCGAAACCAAACATCGACGCGTCAGTATGCAATTCAGTTTGCGCTCCTGCTTTATATAATTTAAGTACCGGCTGCCTACTAAGACTGGACTTTAGCTCCTCGAACGCTTTTGATTCTTCATGACTGAATTTAAACTTTACATGCGCTCGCAGTAAATTTGTCAACGGCCTTGCGATCAGTGAATACCCTTGTACAAATTTGCGAAAATACCCGGTTAAACCTAGAAAACTTTGTACTTGCTTAACATTCGTCGGTTTCGGGAACTTTAGAACGGCGTTCGTTTTACATTCAGAGGGTCGGACACTGCCGTTGTCCAAAATGTGGCCGAGAAATTCAACTTTGGTTTGCAATATTTTACATTTCTTCCAATTAATTTCTAATCCGGCGTCCCTCGCCACAGTTAACACCATTCTAAGTTTCTGTATTCCGCTTGTAATGTCATTCGACGGTACAATCAGGTCATGTATGTACACTAATACAACTCCTTTGTTAATAAGCTTTCTGAAAACCGCGTGAATGAATTTCATGAAGACGGCAGGCGAATTACACAGCCCAAACGGTACGCGTAGAAATTCATATTGTCCGTCGGGTACAATAAACGAAGTAAATTTGCGACTACTTTCGCTTACTGCTTCGTGAAAGAAACCGTTCCGCAAGTCAAGTGTGCTGTACACTTTAGCACCCTGTAACGCATCCAGTTGATCCTCCACAAGTGGCAGAGGATACCGGTCTCTTACAATTTTCTCGTTTAATTTTCGGTATTCAACGTACAGACGCGCCGAGCCATCTTTCATCTTTACCAAGACGATGGGCCTTGCGTATTCAGAGAGCGATGGCTGTATAATACCATCTCGCAGCCACTCGTTAATTTGTGCATTGACCTTCTCTCTCTCTCTCTCTCTCTCTCTCTCTCTCTCTCTACCGGAGATAGACGCTGCACTCTCTGATAGACAGGCTCATCATTTTTCAGTACAAGATGCATTTTTACACCTCCCTCACGCTTCTTTTCGGGAGTATATCCACCGATCACCGCTTGTACCTCTTGCCTTACCGCGTCGTCTGTGAGGTGTGACAAATCTACACCAGACCAATTTTCGTCGCACTCAATGTGAAATATTTCCGGTATACCCTCGCTATCGATACAATCCTGCTCCGTTTTCCCGATTGTGACTGCACCTTGCCTTACCGTGAGATTTACCGAATTTAAGAAGTCCGTCCCTATAAGTAAGTCGTATTTTAACAGTAAGTCCGACACTACGTTTATCCCAATCGAATAGACGTTACCATCAACGCGGAGATTCGCTACAAATTTCCCTAGTGTCTTATTTACACCCGTTCCGACACTCCGAAACGCAATTTCGCCAGTCTGTAAACGCGGTGCACCCATTTTAAAGTAAAACCCCGCCCCCATCAACGTTATATCGCTACCCGTGTCGATAAGCGCTACTACATTTAAACCATTTAATCTTACTGCTTTGTATGTTTTTTTTCCCAAGGCCCGCTCCACCAGGTTTGTATTTTTGGTCGCCTCACCATCACGTTTCGGGCATATCGTAGAAATGTGTCCGTGTTCCCCGCAGCTATAGCACCTCGTACCCTGGTCTTTGGTTGGACACATTCTGCTGAGATGGCCCCTCGCTCCACAGTTATAACACTTCGCCTCATCCCTTCTGATTGCCCTTGCACCATTTTGTTGAAACCTCTCCTGACTTGTTGACACCGGTGGTTTTGCCTGGATCCCCCTGAGGCTATTCCCATGGACAATCGTCGGCATTATTAATCGTTCAAAAGCTCGTAGTAGTGCTTTTGGTGTACGGAAGCAGTGCATCCTCGCCTGGTTTCGTAATATCTGATCTGGTATTCCTTCTACTAAATAATCAACCAGTTCGATATGATCTTCAATTCGGATGCGGTTCGCTTTTATTACTTTGTCATGGTAATAATCTTCAAAAGGCTCGCCCCGCTTCCAAGTGCGCTCTTGGAACCGTTGACGTGCGACAATGGTGCTCGGTCTGTGGTGAAACATGCTTTCGAATTCCACCAATAACGCGTCAACACTCAGTTCGATGAACTGAGGGCAAGAGTGCATCCATTCACGGGCTTTTCCTCGAAGTCTCATTCCCATTAAGATCTTTGTTTCATCGTCTTTTAAGTGATAAGTCGCTTGCAGAACCCGTACCTGTTTTGACCAACTCGGAAAATCCTCCGACGTAACAGTAGCTCAGTTTTTGTGCTAGCCGTGCTTAAACCGCGAACTCTTAAAAGTTTTTTTAGATCGGTCACAGTATAGTTACTCACGTCTTTCGGCATTTTCAACTATATATTTTTGCACCGTCACTGAAATTCGCTCGCGATTCGTATCGTCACTACCCGACCCGTGTTGATCTTGATCCCGGACGAGCCCCTAAAATTTGTAGGATCGTGTGGGTAAATGACAACACAATCAACACAACTCTACGGAAACTACGAATATATTAACAAAAGTTACATAAATCTTTACACCTGATTCCACCTAATTCTGAACACCTCTCGTTTACGCCGAATTGTCAACAACTGTCTTTTTTTCAATTCGCGGCTGCTGCGCCTCGCACGCCGCGTTTACCAAAAAGAACTCGCGAATGCACCGAGCATGCACCCCTTCCCACACTCCCGGTGCACACTTGAAGTATGCATGCTCGGTGCATTCGCGAGTGTTCGGACAAGGCAATTAAGCCAATGAATGTGGGCGCAAACAAGAACCGCGTTCTTTTTGGTAAACGCGGCGAGCGAGGCGCAGCAGCCGCGAATTGAAAAAAAGACAGTTGTTTACAGTTCGGCGTAAACGAGAGGTGTTCAGAATTAGGTGGAATTAGGTGTAAAGATTTATGTAACTTTTGTTAATATATTCGTAGTTGCCGTAGAGTTATGTTGATTGTGTTGTCATTTACCCACACGATCCTACAGAAATTTGTTCAATAACTTCATATATACTTTATAAAATGACTAAACAGCAGAGAGAACAGCCGCTTAGTCACTTGCGGTATGTGAAAATCTTAGTTCAGCAATTGACTGGAGATTTTCGTCAGACACGTCCTCGATCTTCAACTTCAACCTCCAATTCCGAAAACAACCGCTTAGATGGAAAGCTGCATAACATTCTAACGGGAGTTAGGAAGGATTGCAAAGTCTGCTCTCAAAGAAATAAACATGGTAAAAGACATCAGACGACATACTATTGTGATACTGGTCCTGAAAAGCCGGGCATACATCTCGGCAATTGTTTCATGAAATACCATACAAAGCAAAGTTACAAAGACTAATTGTTTAAGAAATTACCTTTGTAAAGATGTAAAGATACATTAAATATTAAAATATAAAAGTTTTGTGTACTACTTTGTGTGTGTAATTATTTTACGTTAGAGGTAGTAAATTCACCAAAAGCACTGTGAAACGTCTCGAGTTGCTGGTTTGTTTGCGCGGAAACGGCCTCGAGTGCAAAGGATTAATAGCTATTCCCACAAATGCTTCAAGCACGAGAGAAGTGGCAGATCCCGCCGTGATAATTGCTGGCCGCACACCCCATGCATACGGTCAGTATGTCTCTGTGTGGGACCTGGGAGAAATAATAATAGTGGGAGAATTAGAAAGCTAGTAGCGAGGATCGATTAGCAGTGACGCGGAAGAGGTAAGCCGGGCCTGTTTTAAGAGTTGATTGCTTAGGCGATTCTGAATAACTTCTGAATAACGATTCTGAATAAAGCGCGTGGTTAACCGCGAGCACGACCACGGCACAGTATAAGAATAACCAATAGCGCAGCACTCTGTGTCGGTCCTTTTGAAGTTGACATCTGAGGTCACGTGACAGGCGTCTATGTTTGTGGGGATAGTAGCGCGCGATGTTCTGATTGGTTGTTGCTACGCTACAAAATGACGCTGTGTGGCGTTAGTGCGCACGAGGAAAACATAGAAGCTATGGAGGGAAACTTGCGCGATCTTGTCAGTAATAATATGGGGCATGCGCTGTAGTTTCTCTCGGCCATGATTTCGAGGGAGTATCCCTATTGGCTATTCCTATACTATTACCACGGTCGAATGGCACGATCGAACCCACGCTTGTGCTCGCGGTTGGGAACGCGCTCAATGCGCACTCTGATTGGTCAGCGTTTTTCGTTAACAACTCAAAAACGAAGCCTGAGTCGACATTTCGGTAAAGAAAAAAAGTTGTTCGGAATAGCCTCAACAATCACTCCTTAAAATATTTGCACCCCGTAGTGGGACAGCCTGTATGTGCAGTCAAAAAGACGTTATTATAGGAAGGAATGCGGGACTAATTAGCCTGAGTAGTTATTAACTAAAGCGGTTATACACGAAGAAAGTGGATGAGGACACGAAAGATGGGGACATGCGGATCGAGTGAAAGACAGACCCCTTTTGGCCCTGGGTCATCATAGTAACAGTGTTTTCATACCTTTCACAGTCTGTGAGACTGCGTTTCCAGTTAAAAGAAACATCCTGTATATCATACCACTTCCCCAAGGTACAGTAAAAGCTCGATAAGTGAACAAATTCGGGACCCGAGTGCGTCGTTAATTGTGTGGTGGTAGCGATTTTTGGTTGGTTCCGCATAAGTCACGTGGCCCGTCATGGGGATCGAGGGACGAAAGCGAGGTAGTGGAGGAGATGATTTCCCCTCGTTTAACGTGTAACATTGTTCTGCTCGCTTATTGAATTCTTACTGTACCGTGTCGGTCGGCCACTGACGCCTTTCGGAGTCACAGCCTTTCGGTTTCTAGGGTGAGTTATGTTGAAATTTTTTTTAATAGCAGTAATAGCGCATTTTACTCACGTACTGCGAGTTGTTCTTATCAATACGTAATTCGTTACTTTCCATTTTATTCCACATGTTACATCTATGTTATTATTACGTTATACTACCGCCATAATTATATTTTTCATATGTGCAATATTGATAGAATGCAAAATTACATTCCATTCCATATTTTTTCACACGTTTGATGATTACATAAAAGTTCACGAAAAATAGTAGTATGGGAAACATTTATACACAGTGTTTTTTTACCCCATGTCGATAGTATAAGGGGTGATTCTACAAGTCAAAATAAAGCGGAAATCAAGAATGGCAATTTTCCGTTTGAGGCTTTGTTTACGAGATATCGATGTTTAAAAAAACGGCGTTGGAACGCCTGCCAATGGGCAATCTGACGCGTGAGGCTCGAGTCAAACAGCTGTGTTCAGTGGTAGTCATTCGCTACGACGCCGCAGGAACCATGAAATCTGGCACTCAGAAGGCACACGCATTACGATGTATAGCATTCAACCTGCTTACTCGTAAAAATCCACATGGGCATATCGAAACCCGCCCAATGGGATTATCAAGTAAAAAGGGTGACGGCAGCCTTCAATACTCAATTTTGTTCCCAAGAACCAAATATGCGATTGGCCAGTCCTCGGTTGTTCACAATACATCCATCAACACAGAAATTTGCAGCACACGAGGATCACGATTGCACGATTTGCATTAAACTAATTATTCCAGGGATGTTCCTCGTGTCCACCACTCGCTTGAATGCAGTGATTCAATCTTTGACGCAAGTCGTGTCACAGTTTTCGGATGTCTGTTATTATTGTCAGAGAACATCGCCATGTAGTCGTATTCCGCAAATGGACACGACCCTTTGCACACTTGGCACCACCATCACCGCACGTAACCGATTGTAACAAAAAGTAGCTTTTAAATTGAGATTGCGTATCTATAAATTGAAATAATCAAGTTCTGAGAGTTAGACTAAATTAAAAATCGGGAGTAATAATAATAGAACTAAATGCAATATTAAATCTATGTCGAATAGTAAAATTCAAAGTACAACTGGAATGTTTAAACCATTCCGTATTCAACAGCGTACAAACTGCAACTGCCTCGACTGTCTACAGGTATCCCAAAACTCATCATAGAGCTGAAAAGGGGTGATAGCTGAGGTGATTCTGAATACCTTTTTCCTTTGCGAAAATGTTGTTTGAGGCTTCGTTTTTAAATGGTTAACGAAAAACATTGAGCAGACAGAGCGCGCGTAGAGCCCGCGCTCAGCCGAGGCGGTGAATGTGAACAAGTCGCTCGGTCTAATAAGAGGCGTTTGCCAAAAGTTATATCGAATAAAGTATAAGCAAATTAAGAACAATATCAAATTATTCGTTATTCGTGTAGAATCAATTAATCGATTGACTAATAAACCTATCAATTGCAGCCCGCGTTAAATTAAAAAAGATTGACAGAAGATTCAAATTAGACTCACCCATGCATCCAGAAATGAACCTGCATCGACGAAAATGGGTCACTGTGTCAGCCTACCGATCTTGAGCATTGCAAGTAGGTATCCCGTAGTGCAAGACAGCTGATGTTAGGGCCAGGTCAGCGAACTCACTTTATTTGACAAAACCTACTACCTGCACGACAACTATCACTGAGTTATTCTACCGATCCTGGCCACTCGAAGAACAAACACATGGTGCACAAGAGCCGATGTCTCGGTTGGAACAGTGAAAAAACTTCGATTCACAAAATTTCCATCATTGCACGATCACTGTCACTTTACACTTCATGATTTGAATTTATGAAATCAGTTGTTCCCATATATGAATAATTGGTTTCCCCGAAAGGGGCCGATTGTTATTAACTTTGAAGGGGCTCGATATGGCCGCTGCTACTGCCAAATATGCTTTTCCACGTTCGGCAATTTCATTGTCGTGTTCCCGAGCGGGTAATCACTCGCGAGCTTCGCGTTTTAAAACTTAACTTTTATTTTATTGAATGTAAAAACAAAAATTCCAGTGTCAGAGAGATCTTTACTGTATGGCGTTCAAATTGATTCTGTCTTGAGAAACTATGACGCGGTTTACAACGGTGGACGAGGGCTAGCTTGAAAAACGTTATAAGGGAGAGTTACGGGTCCTTACGGGGGGCGCGCTTTAGGGTGAAAGGCCCTTGAGGCCCACGTGCTGGCCAGTAGAGTTTTCGGTTCCCAGAAAACACGGCCTTGGTGAATTTAGTGAAAACATTTTCCAGTCCCCGGAAAAGGTATAGCATTACAAAGAATGTAATAAAAGATGTAGCATCTCGGAGAATGTAACAGTGTCTTGAACACTCCGCAGTGCCTTCCCGGCAACTGGAAAATGTCTCCATTAAATTCGCCACGGCCGTGTTTCCTGGGAACCGAAAAACTCTGCTGGCCAGCACGTGGGCCTCAAGGGCCCTTCCACCATAAATCGCTCTCCTCGCGATGACCCGTCACTCTCTCTTATACCATTTTTACCAGCTAGCTCTCGTCCACCGTAGCAAACCGCGTTACAATTTCTCAACACAGAATCAGTCCGAACGGCAAGCAGTAAAGGTCTCTCCGACAATGTACTTGCTGTTTTTACTTTCAATAAAATAAGAGTTATGTTCTAAAACGCAAAGCACGCGAGTTATTACCTGCTCGGGAACAAGACAACGAAATTGCCGAGCGTGGAAAACTGTATCCGGTAGTAGCAGCGGCCGTATCCAGCCCCTTCAAAGTTAAAAACAATCGGTCCCTTTCGGGGCAACCAATTATTCATACGAGGGAACAACTTATTCCGTAAATTCAAATCTTGAAGAACAAAGTGACAGTGATCGTGCAATGATGGAGATTTTGTGAAACGAAGTTCTTTCACTGTTCCAACCGAGACATCGGCTCTTGTGCACCATGTGTTTGTTCTTCGAGTGGCCAGGATCGGTAGAATAACCCAGTGATAGTTGCCGTGCAGGTAGTAGGTTTTGTTAAATAAAGTGAGTTCGCTGACCTGACCGTAACATCAGCTGTCTTGCACTACGGGATACCTACTTGCAATGGTCAGGATCGGTAGGATGACACAGTGACCTATTTTCGTCGAAGCAGGTTCATTTTTGGATGCATGGGTGAGTCTAATTTGAATCTTCTGTCAATCTTTTTTAATTTAACGCGGGCTGCAATTGATCCTCATCTAGTACGTCGGTAAAATAGAATATAATTTTACCAATTGTAGATGTCGTTTGCACGCACGGATTGCCACATGGATGTTGTATACCTACATATATACCGTACCGTCGTATACCGGCACTCGTCACACAGGTCATCAGATGGATGCCTGATATATCCCGCGCTCGTCTACACAGGCCATCAGATAGATGCCGGATATATCCGGCTCTCGCCCACACAAGTCATCAGATAGACGCCGAATATATCCGGCACCCTTGCCGAAAGGGTTAATGTTTACATGCCTCTCGCTTAATATATCGACCGCATCGAAGAACTTTCTCGAATGCTAGCGCACTTCGTCACTTTCACGCAGACGGTATACAGTACTTCGCTGAAATAAGCAACTGGCTCGGGACCGGTCCGTTGCTTGTATCGGATAGGTCTACTACTTCGGCTTGGCTTTAATATCCAAGGTGTCAAAAGCGAACACGGTCAACGAGCGAGGGGCTCGAGATAATGGCAACCTATAAAGGCTTCCGTCGAGGTGAAATGTTATACTTTAGAGGATAGAAAATGCATGCTCTCTCATTTTAACACTAAGCGATTCAAGTCGCTTGCAGACTTCCTTCCGGAACAGGAAGACAAGATGTTCCGTCCGAGGCGGAACAATACGTTGGGAATTTTTGGCAAGGTTTATGGCACACATTTCGGGAACAGATTATTTTTTAGACAAATTATTGCATAGAATTGCTTGCCATCTGCAAGATGCAAGATTAAAGCCAAGCCGAAATAGTAGACCTATCCGATACAAGCAACCGGTCCCGAGCCAGTCGCCTATTTCAGCGAAGTACTATGTACATAACACGCCAGAAAGCGAGAGAACATTACATTTCCTATCCTTCTACTAGATAACGTCACTGTTCGCTCGACCGTAAAGATTTACGACTTCACGCTTCTCTCTCGCTCAGCGCGGCTACTTCAAACAAAGAAGGGGGGATGATAGCGATTCTCGTATTTCAAATAGTCAGCCAGTCGCGTATTTCAGCGAAATACTGTAATACCAAATGTTTCAGGAGAGTCTGTTTGAGTTCCGATGCACTGATTGATAATACAATGTCCGACTTCGCCTTCGAATCACTGAGGATCCAAGCATCGTATGCCTCCTGTGAATTTGCATCGCCGGCGATTAATTCTGGCTTCGCCTTCTGGCCATTTACTAAATCCCAGGAATTCGTCTTGATGAGAACTGCCTCCATGTGTATCTTCCAGGTGTCGTAATTTTCCCTCGACAATGTGTCGATTCTCACAACGCCCGTTGTGGCCATCGTTCCGTGATCCGCGTGGGCAACGCGACAGAAGAGAAGAAAAAAGGATACCGATGCGCACAGTTAACCTCACTCACGCGTACGAACTTGTCGAGACAATTCAATCGAGTCGTTTTAATCGTTTTGGGCCCATAACCTCTTAGAGGTTACAGATCGAACAAACTCGACTTTGTTGTAGAAACTATTTATTATATACCAAACGAATTATGCAAAGAAAAATAATATGCATATTAAAACTACGTACAAACGAATACAGTAATGTCTCGAAATAAGGGACGACTTTCTGCTTCCAAATGAGGCGACGGCTATCCCCTCTTCTTTGTTTGAAGTCGCCGCGCTCATCGAGAAATCGGAGAACGAGAGAGAGAGACGTGAAATCGTAAATCTTGACGGTCGAGTGAACAGTGACGTTTTTTTTTAGTAGAAGGATAGAAAAACTAATGCTTCCTCACTTCCTACCGCGTTATGTATACATACCTTCATTCACATGAATAGTTTAATAAACAAGTAAATATCCTGTATAAAATTTATAACTTATGAACTATAGTAGCAGTAATCGCGCAATACATACATGTCGATCATTTGTTGTAACAATGACAGCTCGAAATTTACAGTGTTTGGGTTAATAAAAAATGATTCCGTGCTTACGTTAACTCCGTATGTTTCATTAGCAAGGCTTCCATAAGTGATATTTTAAAAGTAAGTACGTGGTAACTGTTATATCGCGGTTGTTTCTTCACATCTGATAACTCAAGTTTCCTAATTATTAAAATAATTGTTAAAGAATAAGAACGTCTGAGACACGGAATTAGTGAATAGGCGCGTGCTTCATTCATACGATTCTACCTGCTCTGGAATCGTTTAGTGTTAAAATTGGAGGGCATATTATATTCTATCCTCTAAAGTATCACATTTCACCTCGACGGAAGCCTTTAATATTTTGCCGCTATCTCGAGCCCCTCACCCGTAAACCGTGTTCTCTCACGGCCCCTTCGGAATCAAAGTCATGCCGAATGGTCTACTGATTCGTTATAAGAGACTAGCCGGCCCTGAGCCAGCGCCTTATTTCGAGACATTACTGTACATGTTTTTGATAACGCTTACGAGAGAGTGCGTTACACGATGAAGGCGCCTGAAGCGCCAAGTTATAATGTGCACGTGCAACGCATACAAGACGCGCCAGATTCAAAGCGCCGATAGTATGTGTGTATATTACATTGTGTTGTGAGACGTGAACCGACTTTCTTTGTTTTTCAAATGTTGCTTTCGAATTTATCATATAAAAAACAATGGTTGTATGATTTTTAAATGTATTCATAAACTTTTGACATATTATGTCAAGTAAATCATTCTGCATTTCCTAGTTTTGAATTTTGTAAAATGGTTCGGAAAGTGTATTATGCATTTGACATTATAACGGTTCTATCAGTTCAAGTAACGAGTATTATAAATCAAATGATTATTGAATACAGTTTTATGGTTTTGTATTTTTTAATCACATATTCAATAGCCCCATGGAGCTAGAGATACATAACTTTTACATTTTTAGCATTCATTACTTTTTTGCAGCTGTTTGTTCATTTTACGTATCGCATACAGATATTTATATTATTAGATATTTCTAAATAACGAAAGAAATTGTAATATATGATATACTGTACAAGAAGCTTTTATAGATATGCTGATAATGAGTATTCATCGGTTTTTACTAAAAATGGAAGCAACTGAAGTAAAGCAGAATCAAGCATATGCTCAAAATATTTCTAAATACCAAAACTGCTCAAACGTCACTTTCATTCCTCGTATTTGTTGCGTAGGTCTGTCGATTTTCTTTCACAGAACCGGAATGCTAAAGAGCGCCACCGGATTTTATTGAATGCCGCAGTGTTTAGTAGCTTTTCCTACCGCCCAAGTAGCGCTCTAGTGCTTTTTTTATACTAAATCGATAACGTTGAGCGTGACATGATGATAAGGGGGATCCGTAGCTCCCGAAACGCGTGACACAAATTTGCAGTGGATAATACGTCTATTCTACATGTATATCTCGGCTGTGGCTATTGTGCACGATCGATAATATAACTTTGAAACTCTTAAATTTTGCTAGTTACGATTAGATGGCGCGACTATTACCATTTTTGAGGCGACTTCGTACTTCATAGCCACCTGCTTTACCGACCGGTCTTTCAGAGGGACGCTTGGCGGATACACATGTAGGGTATTCGGCTACATGTGGGTAAAAATAAAAGGAGTGATTCTATGGGCTAAGGCAAAATTAAAAAAAAAACTGAGTTTGGAAATTCATCGGTTGCAGGTGTGCTAAAGAAGGTGTCCTACAACCTGGTAAAACCGGAAATCGCAGTAGAACCAAATAGAGGATGATTCTTCATGTCAAAATAAAATTTCTTTTCGTTGCTTCAATTGTTGCGGTGATATAAATTGGTGGCTGGATCGGTAAACAATTTGTTTTACTGCTCCCCACAGGAAGAAAACTAGTGGTGATAAATTTGGTAACCGAGGTGGCCACGAGTGTGAAGTTGAGTCACGTTCTATCTACTATGGTACAAACATTTCGTTTAAAAAATGACGAACCGGCTGGCTGCAGTGTGGTGGAGCATCGTCATGTATGAAATAAGTGGTGCGGCGTCTATATCTCGGTATAGCTGGACGTAGCTCGCTTATGAGGTGTGAACATAGAAACTGAAGTGTAGGTAAATAAATGGGTCCAATCATATGGTTCCCAATAATTCCAGTCCAAACGTTGACAGAAAAGTTTCCTTAACACAATCTTCCAATCATTGCGTGAGGATTTCTGTAAGCCCAAATTCTGGCGTTTTGTTAGTTCAAGATGTTAGTACTCGAAAAGTTGCACTCGTCCGTAAATAATACGCGTTTCAAAAAGCGTGGTCGCATTGTAATTTAAGTAGCATCCAACGGTAGAAATGCCGCTGCGCAGCACGGTCATTTGGACGCGGTGCTTAAACCCGTTGAACTATATAAGGTCGTAAACCATCTTCACGAATTATCCGCCGCACCGTCGTATGACTGATTCCTATTCGTCGAGCTATAATGCGTAGCCCATTCGTAAGCAATTTTAATTAATTATTAAGTGAATTAAATTATTTTTTATTTCTGGTCTCTAAATCGCATTGCCTTGAAATCTCTTCTGCACGTAGAGGTCTTCCATTATCCCGTACTGTAGCTTCCTGCTGCTTCTTCAATAGGATCACTAGCATTATTTTTAAAGGGGACTTTTAACGTACGCCCATGGTTTCTTTTATCCTTAATCCGCGTAAAATATTGTAATAATAAAACATTTGTAATGGGCCAAGGCTGATCCGAGGTTCGTCGTAGCAAGACCGACCGCGGAGTCGTTTCACCGACGTCATAATCGAATAGGGGACGATACTGCGCTATTACTACACTACTGAACTGACAGATTGTCGCACATCATACGCACACTAGAGTTTAGAGCCTGCTGACACAGTATAGAAATAACGAGTAGCGACACTCCCTCAAAACCGTGTCCGAGAAATGCTACAGCGCTCCATATTACTACGGACAAGATGGTGTCAGTAATTCAAAACGGAATACCTTTTTTATAATTGACTCAAATGATTGAGTTTTTGTAAGAAGATAGAAGAACTACTTTACTACATATCTTGTTTTCGTCGTTCTGAAAAAAATTGGGATTTTTGAAGCTACCAAGAAAATAGTAAGAGCCATTTTTGCAACTTTTTTATCTGAGCTTCTAATGAAAATTTCAAAAATGGCTTTCATTTTGAAAATTTCGTCCAAATCGGTTAACGTTGCTCTGAGCTATAAACGTTTAAAGATCGCAAAATATGTTTGAAATCACTGAATTTGTTCGATTTCTACGATTTTTGACCTTTCTTTGCGATCTTTAAACATTTATGGCTCCGATGAACGTTAACCGATTTGGATGAAATTGTATAAAAGACATTTTTTAAATTTCCATTATAAGCTCAGATAAAATAGTTGAAAAAATAATTTTTACTATTTGTTTTATAACTTTGAAAGTTTCGATTTTTTCAAAATGGCAGAAACAGGATGTTTAGTAAACTAGTCCTTCTACACCCTGGTAAAAACTTAAGTCGTTTCGGTCAGTTGTAACTAAGATATTCTGTTTTGAAGGGTGGACGAATACTTTCTACACCCACTGCATGTTTTCCTCGTGCGCATCCACGCCACGTAGTGTCTTTTTTAGAGTAGCAATAACCAATTAGAACATCGCGCGCTACTACACCAACAGCATGGCCGCCTGTCACGTGATCTCGGATACCAACATCAAAGGTACCAACACGGAGTGCCGCTACTGGTTATTATTATACTGTGCTGCTAATTTGTTTCTGCCCAAGCAGCCTGAAACACTGGGCGTACAGAGAAACGCTCAACAGCGTTGGTTTAGAATATATTTGGTTGTGTATTAATCTATGGACAAAGCCTTTAATCGATTGAATAAACTTTACTTATTAGTGCAGGCTAAGATACCACCAAATATATTCTGAACTATATCACGTTCGGTCTCCTTCTAATCAGAAAATCTCACATCTCAATACTTTAGACAAATATCTATTAAAACAAGGCAAAAATAAAAAAGTTTCAACATTGCATCAATATTCGTAGATCGCACCGATATGTTTCTTATCTACTCTTCGATATTCGTACCTCTTATATTTTGATTGTCTTCCTCTTCTACGGTCGAATCGAATGTTGACCTCGGCTGGATTAACCAAGGTCTGCATTTTTATGACAGTACTGGATTCTGTAGATGTTTCTGGTAAAGAAACCATTCACGAAGAGTATCTGTATGGGTTGGTAATTGGGCCGGTCGACCCGTCAGCGCCGTAACTATGCGTAAGGAACATTTGTACCACTAAAACAGATCTTCGCTTTGTATGAATATAATATTCGAATATCTTTGTGTTTTTGGATACCAATTATTTCGCGAAATTATAAAAATTCGAAATGTGTTTGTAGCGGTTACTTTCGAGAGAAAGCGCTCGCTCTGACATCAGGCCCTACACAGGGTGTAACAAAAAAGGTGTAGGAGCCGGAAACCTGAGATTCCTGAGGTGATACTGAACAACTTCTTTTGTCAACATGTGATTTGGGGCTTCATTTTTAAATAATTAACAATAAACACTGAGCAATCAGAGCGCGCGTGGAGCCCGCAAACAGGGACGCTCCATGGCCAGTTGTGTTATGTAGCGATATTCGACCGGCGCCCCGAACAGTACGTGTCGGTATAGCACGGAGCAAAGATTAACATCGAATTATTCATTATTCATGAATGGAAATTAACTAAAATACAAATGAAATCAATTTGCTGCTACCAATTGAACAAAAAAAAATTAGAATCAACTGACTAATGAGTCTATCAAGTACGACGTACGTTAAATTTTAAACGATTCGCCAACCATTAAAATTAGACTTACCCGTTTCTCCAAAAATGAACCAGCTTCGACGAAAATGAGTCACAGTGTCATCCTACTGATCCTGACCATTGCAAGTAGATATCCCGCAGTGCAAGACAGCTGATGTTACGGCCAGATCAGCGAACTCACTTTATTTGACAAAAATTGCAACCTGTACGGCAACTATCACTGGGTTATTCTACAGATCTTGGTGATTCGAAGAAGAAACACATAGTGCACAACAGCCGATTTCTCGGCTGTATCAGTGAAATAACTTCGTTTCACAAAATTTCCATCATTGCACGATCACGGTTACTTTACACTTCAAGATTTGAATTTATGAAATTAGTTGTTCGCACGTATGAATAATTGGTTGCCCGGAAGGGACCGATTGTTATTAACTTTGAAGGGGCTCGGCATGGCCGCTACTACTGCCAAATACGCTTTTCCACGTTCGGCAATTTCATTGCCATGTTGCCGAGCGGGTAGTAACTCGCGAGCTTTGCATTTTAGAACTCTTATTTTATTGAAAGTAAAAACAGCAATTACAGTGTCGGAGAGATCTTTACTACTCGGTGTTCAGACTGGTTCTGTTTTGAGAAATTGTGAAGCGGTTTGCAGCGGTGGATGAGAGCTGGCTGGAAAAATGTTATAATGGAGAGTTGCGGGTCGTCGCGAGGGGACCGATTTATGGTGGAAAGGTCTTTGAGGCCCACGTGTTAGCCAGCAGAGTTTTTCGATTCCCAGGAAACACGGCCGTGACGAATTTAATGAAGAAAGACATTTTCCAGTCGCTGGGAAAACGCTGCGAAAGGTTCAAGACAGAGTTAGATATCTTTTATTACATTCTTTGTAATGCTATACTTTTTGCGGCGACTGGAAAATGTCTTCACTAAATTCACCATGGCCATGTTTTCTGGAAACCAAAAAACTGCTGGCCAGCACGTAGGCCTTAAAGGCCTTTTCACCATAAAGCGCGCCCCCCGTGTCGTCCCGTAACTCTCCCGTATAACATTCTTTGAACTAGCCCTCATCCACCGTTGCAAACCGCGTCACAGTTGCTCAAGACGGAACCAGTCTGAATACCGAGCAGTAAAGATCTCTCCGATTCTGCAATTGCTGCTTTTACTTTCAATAAAATCAGAGCTCTAGAACGCAAAGCTCGCGAGTTACTACCCGCTCGGCAACACGGCAATGAAATTGCCGAACGCGGGAAAGCGTATTTGGCAGCAGCAGTGACTATATCGAGCCCCTTCAAAGTTAATAACAAGCGGTCCCTTTCGGGACAACCAATTATTCATACGTGCTAACAACTAATTTGATAAATTCAAATCTTGAAGTGTAAAGTGACTGTGATCGTGCAATGATGGTTTAGTGGAACGAAGTGGTTTTCTGTTCCAACCAAAACATCGGCTCTTGTACACCATGTGTTTCTTCTTCGAATAGCCAAGATTTGTAGAATAACCCAGTGACAGTTGCCGTGCAGGTAGTAAGTTTTGTCAAATAAATTGAGTTAGCTGGTTCCGACGAGGTTGCCTAAATAAGTCCGGTGCTTGCTGAACTCGTTATATTATGTGGATTCCTTCTTACAGCTCTCTTGCTTATTACATACGCGTATTTTTTTTATCTTACGCACACGCACGCACCCGCGCGCGCACAGACACACACACACACAAAACTGTGATTGAAGCATGTACGATGATATATCCAAAGTGAAAAGGTGTAAATTCGGCTTTAGGAGAAGGAAGAATCAGGAGAATGCAAAAAGGAAGAAAGTGTAATATACGGGGTGTAACGTAAAAGGTGTAGGAGCCGGAAATGGGGGATTCCTGAGGCGAAACTGAACAACTTTTTCCTTCGCCAAAATGTCGGCTGAGGCTTTGTTTTTGAATTGTTAACGAAAAACACTGGCCATTCAGAGCGCGCGTAGAGCCCGCGCTCAGGGACGGTCCATGGCGCATCGTGCTAGGTACCGACGTTCGACCGGCGCCCCGAATAGTACACGCCGGTATAGCACGAAGCAAAAGGTAACATCGAATTATTCATTATTAATTAATGGAAATTAACTAAAATATAAATGAAATTAATTTGCCATTATCAATTGAACAAAAAAGTATTAGAACGGACTAACTAACATGTCTATCCAGTACAACGTACGTTAAATTTTAAACAATTCGCCAACAACTAAAATTAGACTTACCCGTTTCTCCAAAAATGAACCTGCTTCGACGAAAATAGATCACTGTGTCATCCTACCGATCCTGACCATTGCAAGTAGGTATCCCGTAGTGCAAGACAGCTGATGTTACGGCCAGTAAAGGGGCTGATTGTTTTTAACTTTGAAAGAGAATATAAATACACTTTTCCATGTTCGGCAATTTTGTTGTCTTGTTTCCGGGCGGGTAGTAACTCACGAGCTTTGCGTCTTAGAAGTTAATTCCTATTTTATTCAAAGTAAAAATAGTAATTACAGTTTCGGAGAGGTCTTTACTGCTGGGCGTTCGGACTAATTCTGTCTTGAGAAATTGTGACGCGCTTTGCAAGGGTGGACAACAAGGGGCTGTTCGAAGAATGTTATAAGGGAGAGTTACGGGTCGTCGCGGGGAGCGCGCTTTATGGCGAAAAGGCCCTTGAGGCCCACGTGCTGGCCAGCAGAGTTTTTCGGTTCCCAGGAACCACGGCCGTGGCGAATTTAATGAAGACACTTTCTAGTCGCTGGCAAAGCGCTGCGGACAGTTCAAGACACTGTTAGATGTCTTTTACTACATCCTTTGTAATGCTATACCTTTTCCGGCGGCTGGAAAATGTCTTCACTAAGTTCATCACGGCCGAGTTTCCTGGGAACCGAAAAAATCTGCTGGTTAGCACGTGGGCCTCAAGGGCCTTTTCACCATAAAGCGCGCTCCCCGCGACGACCCGTAACTCTCCCTTATAACATTCTTCGAACAGCCCCTTGTCCACCGTGCAAAGCGCGTCACAATTTCTCAAGACAGAATTAGTCCGAACGCCCAGCAGTAAAGACCTCTCCGAAACTGTAATTACTGTTTTTACTTTTAATAAAATAGGAGTTAACTTCTAAGACGCAAAGCTCGTGAGTTACTACCCGCCCGGGAACAAGACAACAAAATTGCCGAACATGGGAAAGTGTATTTAGCAGTAGCATCGGCCATATCGAGCCCTTTCAAAGTTAAAAACAATCGGCCCCTTTCGGGGCAACCAATTATTCATACGAGGGAACAACTTATTCCGTAAATTCAAATCTTGAAGAACAAAGTGACAGTGATCGTGCAATGATGGAGATTTTGTGAAACGAAGTTCTTTCACTGTTCCAACCGAGACATCGGCTCTTGTGCACCATGTGTTTGTTCTTCGAGTGGCCAGGATCGGTAGAATAACCCAGTGATAGTTGCCGTGCAGGTAGTAGGTTTTGTCAAATAAAGCGAGTTCGCTGACCTGGCCGTAACATCAGCTGTCTTGCACTACGGGATACCTACTTGCAATGGTCAGGATCGGTAGGATGACACAGTGAACTATTTTCGTCGAAGCAGGTTCATTTTTGGAGAAACGGGTAAGTCTAATTTTAGTTGTTGGCGAATTGTTTAAAATTTAACGTACGGTGTACTGGATAGACACGTTAGTTAGTCCGTTCTAATACTTTTTTGTTCAATTGATAATGGCAAATTAATTTCATTTATATTTTATTTAATTTCCATTAATTAATAATGAATAATTCGATGTTAACTTTTGCTTCGTGCTATACCGGCGCGTACTATTCGGGGCGCCGGTCGAACGTCGGTACCTAGCGCGATGCGCCGTGGACCGTCCCTGAGCGCGGGCTCTACGCGCGCTCTGAATGGCCAGTGTTTTTCGTTAACAATTCAAAAACAAAGCCTCAGCCGACATTTTGGCAAAGGAAAAAGTTGTTCAGTTTCGCCTCAGAAATCCCCCATTTCCGGCTCCTATACCTTTTACGTTACACCCTGTATAAGATGTAGGTGGTTAGGAGTTGCGAGAGAGCGCCACAGGGCGACTGTAGGAAAAGAGCCGTGAACTAACTGCGCTAGTTGTACCGCGTGTCACGATCCGAACTCGAGCCTAGGGTTCGCCGCTTTGACTTTGACGTGCAATTAAAAGTGCATTTTCCGCTCAGCAGTAATTTCGCGGACTTGACGTACCGTTGGAAAATGTCTGCCCGAACGGCCACGGCGTACTGTGCACCGCTTACCCTGAACTCCTGACGTCCGTGAAAATGTTCAGACGATTCCACTTAACGCGCACCTGTCGCAACTATAAGAGGTCGGTGGGGCGCGCTGCGAGCGAGCTGCGAGCGAGCTGGCGTGCGTCGTCGAACTGGTTGAAGAGTCATCGTAAACACGAGTTTGAGTGGACGGAGAGAGCGAAACAAGTAGTGAGTGGACGAGTAAAGAGGGGAGCAAAGGTCAGATGGAAAAGGAAGGAAATAGAAAAACGAGGATGGAGGAGGAAAAGAATGAAAGAAAGAGGTTAAGGGCAAAGGAAGAGGTGAACAGGGTGTCGACAAGAAGGTGCTGCAGGCGGAGGATGGAGGAATGCACATGCCTTTGATATTTCTTCGAGCGCGTGGCTCGTCTAAATAAGTACCTTTACGCAGGAAACGGTCTGGCGCAAAGCATGAAAATCAGTGGTGGGAAGAATTTTTATTTTACACCCTCTTTTCGCTTTCTCACTCCTTGCGTTGCATCCCCCTTTAACTTTCACTCTACATTTCCGTTACTTTTTTGCCCGCCTATCACCTTGCACGGCTATCCTGCTCCCCATCCGTACTTTTGTTTCTTTTTTCGGTCCTCTTTGCTTTCCTTTTCGTTCGAAGGCATAGACGAGAAGTCGATGCGTCCTACGGCTCATTCGTAGCGCGTGCACGACAAAACTAGTTTTTCATCGTATAAGCTAGAGACAGTACAGTATTTCAAAAATTATCTTCACACAATTTATGATTTCAAAGTCAAGAACATCCAGAACTCAGTTCATATTTGAAATCCAATGTATTGGGTTTTCAATTGATAATACAAGGGGGATCAAAAATTGCGAAGTGGTTTGAATGTTTAATAAATAAACCAATGAATGTTTCAGCATCATATAATTTAAAAGAAAATTATTGTAGCTTCAAACTCCTTCGCGACTCTTGGCACACCTTTTATGTCCAGATTACTGTTTTTGACGTATGCCCAGAGATTCTAAGATATTCGATCTCTTTTTATTATTTAAATATTCGTACAACATTTATTCCACATTGAGAAAGACATATTTTTGTTCAAATGTACTATACACAATTGTTTTGTATTGTGGAAAAATATATTTTTTCAAAGATAAAATAAACATTCATTCAATATTAGAAACAAAATATTTACTTGTTTTATCACTTAACGTATAAAGTCGTATCACACATTAATAAACCGATGAATTTTGAAACTCAATTTTCTCGAAGACGAAACCTCGAACGATAAAAATTATTCTAATTTTTTCACCTTATTTTGGTTTGATTTTACTATAATAAATCAATATTAAAATCAATAACAAAATCATATATACGTATATACATATATAGTTTAATGAGGAGGGAGATTTGCATATACAGGGTGTCCCAGAACTACCTCAAGAGCCGAAAAGGGGTGATAGCTGAGGTGATTCTGAACACCTTTTTCCTTTGCGAAAATGTTGTTTGAGGCTTCGTTTTTAAATAGTTAACGAAAAACACTGAGCAATCAGAGCGCGCGTAGAGCCCGCGCTCAGGGACGGCGCACGGCGTGTCATGCTAGGTAGCGACGTTCGAACCATCGCCCCGAACAAAACGCGTCGGTATAACACGGAGCAAAAGTTAACATCGAATTATTCATTATTCATGAATGGAAATGAACTAAAATACAAACGAAATCAATTTGTCATTATTACTTGAACAAAACAGAATTAGAATCGACTGACTAACGAGTCTATCAAGTACGACGTATGTTACATTTTAAACAATTCACCAACAATTGGAATTAGACTTACCCGTTTCTACAGATATGAACCTGCTTAGACGAAAATGGGTCACTGTCATCCTACCGATCATTCGTATCATTATTACATCAAGGAGTAACACGTGATGCACAACAGCTGATACTCCACGGTCAGGTCAGTCATTTCACTTCACTTCTCGAATTTTACTTTACTGCACGATCGCTGTCACTTTTGTGAGGGTGTACGCAACCTTCTGCATAAGGGGTGATTCTACAGGCCAAAACAAGGTGAAAATCAAGAATAACAATTTCGCATTTGAGGCTTCATTAATAAAATACCGGTGTTTGGAAAAACGGGCAGCTGTGTTCAGTGGCAATCATTCGCTACACTGAAGAGAAACCATGACCTACCGCACCGCGTAATCTGACACCCAAAAAGACACACGTTTTACGTTGCATAGCATTCAACCTGCTTACTTGCAAAATCCACATGGGCATATCAAAACCCACCCAATGGGATTATCAAGTAAAGAGGGTGACGGCCTTTCAATCCACAATTTTGATCTTGAAAACCAAATACACACACATTCACGATTGTCCCGGCCGCGAATGCGTATGCGCACATGCGACTGTCCTATCTGCGAGTGTCCATGATTTGCACTAAACTTATTATTCCACTAAAATGCTTAAATCGTTCCGTATTCAACGTCGTACAAGCAGCAACTGTCTCGATCGTCTGGAAATAATGATCTACTGATGCAAGCCGAATCGACGGGAGTCGTATCTGCGTCGTCGGCAGAAAAGGGCAACATTGTTGCCCCTTTCTACGGCCGAAAGAATAACAAATGCCGCCGAACGCTTTCCCTAGACGCGACTCGCGACCATTCGGCATGCATCGGTAGATTATTATTTCTAAACGGTCGAGAAAGTTGTAGCTTGTACGACATTGAATACGAAACGATTTAAATATTCTAGTAGAATAATAAGTTTAGTGCAAATCGTGGACACTCGCAGATAGGACAATCGTGGTACATGTGTACTTGATCCTCGTGTGCTGCAAATTTCTGTGTTTAAAGGTGTATTGTGAACATTCGTGGACGGGACAATCGCGTGTACGCATACACATTCGCGGCCGGGACAATCGTGATGCGTGTGTATTTGGTTTTCGAGAACAAAATTATGGATTGAAGGCCGTCACCCTCTTTACTTGATAATCCCATTGGGCTGGTTTTGATATGCCCATGTGGATTTTGCAAGTAAGCAGGTTGAATGCTATGCAACGTAAAACGTTTGTCTTTTTGGGTGTCAGATTACGCGGTGCGGTAGGTCATGGTTTCTCTTCAGTGTAGCGAATGATTGCCACTGAACACAGCTGCCCGTTTTTCCAAACACCGGTATTTTATTAATGAAGCCTCAAATGCGAAATTGTTATTCTTGATTTTCACCTTGTTTTGGCCTGTAGAATCACCCCTTATGCAGAAGGTTGCGTACACCCTCACAAAAGTGACAGCGATCGTGCAGTAAAGTAAAATTCGAGAAGTGAAGTGAAATGACTGACCTGACCGTGGAGTATCAGCTGTTGTGCATCACGTGTTACTCCTTGATGTAATAATGATACGAATGATCGGTAGGATGACAGTGACCCATTTTCGTCTAAGCAGGTTCATATCTGTAGAAACGGGTAAGTCTAATTCCAATTGTTGGTGAATTGTTTAAAATGTAACATACGTCGTACTTGATAGACTCGTTAGTCAGTCGATTCTAATTCTGTTTTGTTCAAGTAATAATGACAAATTGATTTCGTTTGTATTTTAGTTCATTTCCATTCATGAATAATGAATAATTCGATGTTAACTTTTGCTCCGTGTTATACCGACGCGTTTTGTTCGGGGCGACGGTCGAACGTCGCTACCTAGCATGACACGCCGTGCGCCGTCCCTGAGCGCGGGCTCTACGCGCGCTCTGATTGCTCAGTGTTTTTCGTTAACTATTTAAAAACGAAGCCTCAAACAACATTTTCGCAAAGGAAAAAGGTGTTCAGAATCACCTCAGCTATCACCCCTTTTTGGCTCTTGAGGTAGTTCTGGGACACCCTGTATATAAAGACTTGCATGTATACGGAAAATGTAAAATAAACGTTCAGAAAATATAAATTGAATATTCATAGTATTAAAAAAAGAAAACGTTAATTTCGCGTCGTGGAACCTTAAGGAATTTCTGCTACCCTAATTTTTATTATCTTTTTTTCGCTAACTTTCTAATTCACTTTTATTAGGCCAGAGCTGGCGTTTTGGAGTAGGGGAGACCCGGACTAAAAGATTCGATTTTGGGAAAACATACAAATTCACTGGGAAATAATGTAGTTACTATCTTTACTGTTGGCTAATTTGCTGTTAAATTCATTGTATTTTAGGTTCCTAGGCTTACATTTAATATATTGTAATACATTTTTTGTTTTTGGCCGAAGCGGAACTTCTTTTACTCCGTCGTGAGGCTAGTTACTGCATTGAGGTAAATTGTTACTAAGACTTGCATAAGAATGCTTTCTTTCCCTCTACATTGTATCCACTGCTTACAGCCTTTAGATGTTGGTATCTATGGGCCGTTCAAAAGTAATTGCGCTACTGCACAGAGATTGCTAAGTATGCTTGAGTGCATATGATTGATTACATGTAATCATATAGTGTAATAGACGTGTGTTTTTGTGCCCAAATCCTTCCTTTGAACTTCCACGGCCTGCCTACTAACAGCTCCAAACAACATAACGAATGCATTTATAAAGACTGGAATATATCCATGTAATAAAAATATATTTACGAATGTGTCTTGAGCACCAATGTAGCATTAACAAAATGGAATACAAAATGTTTTTCTAGCACCGATCGTAGATTGCCATTGCGCAGAGCATAAATCGAGCATTGATAAGATTTTCAAATCAACAGGATAACGTGTTTGAAAGTTGCATTAACTGGAAAGTGGTAGGCAGATGTCGTTTGAAAAGCGAAACAAAGGACAGTCGCTAAAGTGAGATACGTAGGACAAATGTATGCATGCAAATGTTTGCGAAATAAATGAAGCGATTTTAAAAAGGAATGCATAAGTTTCACAAGAGATCCCGGTTTTAAAACGCCAATTTCAGGTACTGTGAGTTGAAAAAGAGTTATCGCATGGAACATCGTCGAATTGGGTTTCAGTCGTTGGCTTTCAATGTCGAATTCATTCAAGATACGTTCTCTTCCCCTTTGGGAAGTGATTTAAATGGCAATCACTCCTCTTCCCGTTAGAGCAGATACAAAGGGTTCGAATTACAATCTGCCAAACACTGTACCTCTAATTAGTCATTAATTAAGAAGGCTCATTTACGGTGAAAAAAGGATGCTTCTTTGTGGACAAAAACGTCAATCTTTCGTCTGCAAGAAACTTGCACGCCTCACTGATTAAGTTCTTTAAAGGTTCTCCGTAGGAAATTGGCCAAGAATATCCACGATTTCTTCGCGTCGATTGAATTATATTTTATCGCAATTTTATTAGACTTTTTACAGATAGACAGTAATATGGCGTCATATTAACCTGTAAATTACGCTAAAATGCTCATCTTTATATAGGCATAACTTTCGAATTAGTGGATTCCTAAACATAAAACGTATATTTTTAGATTTTATTCATCGAAAGCTACCAGTCCATAAAAAGAAAACTCAATAATTTTTGGTCCCTCGAAGTGAAGTTGCAGCCCCGCAATTTTCAATACAAGGCGAATGCCGCACGTCGCGTTCACAGTTATTGACACTGAATATAATCCCTCTTTTGAAGTTTGTAAGCGGAAGAGGCCAGGGTGAGATCCGATGGGATTTATATTAAAATACAACTGTTTAAGGTGAAATATAATAGAACGTTTAATAAAGACAACTGTGTCAGACATTTGTGTTGTGACATTTGTTTTCACGTCGCGCGTTAATACGCATCATTATGCATCGGCCTTGAACACACACGCCCTCGTACCGGGTTTTTGCGTAAAAAAACCCATGGGTTTGTACTTGTATTTTCTTGTGTGAAAGGAATTAAATGTCTGTCCAAGATGTCAGCATAGAGATGCTGGTTCATAATACCATTAATACGGCAAATTGGACCAGGACCGTTTATAGTCATATCAGCCCGAACCATTACAGAATCTCCTCTTCCTTTAACGGTCTACTTTAAGCAGTTCGTATCAAATACTTCACCTATTCGGCGTTTTACGTAACATCTTGCATTTGATCCGAAGCAACTGAATTTGGATTCATCGGTGAAGATGACTTCGTCCCATTGTTGCCTTGTCCAGAGAAGATGCTCTTTAGCAAATGCTAGTCTCGCCTTTTGATTCCGTTTGTTTATGAAAGGTTTTTTACGTGCAACACAATCTCTTAGTCCAAATTCAATTAAACGTTGTCGAACATTATGGACACTAATTTGTGTACCCATTGCTATTGAAATTTCGCGACGAATGCTAACTGCAGTCCGAAATCGCTCCGCTTCTGAAAGATGATGTATTGTTCTGTCAAATCGTGCCGTTGTTTTTCGTGGTATTTCACTGTGTATTTTGTTACTAATACTCTTATTCACTTTGATATGCTTCAATGCCCGATGGGCAGCATTAATTGAAATTTTAAGACGCTCACAAATTGCAAGAAGTGTTAATTTCTTATTTTGAGGACGGAAAATTTCTAAACGCTGTGTCGCCGTAATATGTTTTCCACGACCTATTTCTATGTGTAAATAGTGACATTATTAACCATATTTTTCAACTACTACGTCTATCTGCATTTTATAATTATACAAACTTACCGAAATATGCTCTGAAAATGAAAAATTCAGTTTTCCCTATTTAGATGCCTGTTAAGAATGTTACCACTAGTAAGATTTGAGCTCTACTTTGCTTGTAAACAAAGGATCACGCAATGTTTTGGTAGTACATTGTAGCTTACACTACGAGTTACTAAAACTCAAAGTGTGATCAGGAAATACACTTATAAATACGAAGCTATATCGTGTTACATACTGATGGACCTATTTCCCTATTTGTATGCTCGCCACTGTACATGACTTTATTTAAAACGTCCAAGAACGTCGTGTGGAACACTCGACATTTATGTACATGTACACAAATGCATTGCGCAATAATACAGGAAGGAAGTATCACCATTCGAACACGCAAAAACACCACAGAAATCCGTAAAAAGACGAGCAAAACTAGTAAGCTACTTCTTCTACTGAATATTTCTAGCTTCTTTTCTAGTGAATTGAATTTCAACATGTGACAAATGTAAATTTCAGTGATGCACGGAAATGCAACTTTTGAATTAGAAACTTTAGACACATGACATCACAAACGACGACAGGGGTTTCCCGTTTTGTCTACAAATAAGGCCCATGGGCCTTTATTCGGAAAGAACAACCCAAATAGAGGCCCAATTGGGCTTCTACTTGTGTGAGCTTCTTTGCGGAAAAACTCGGTAATAATCACATCTAAACTCTTACATATTCTTAGTACAAATGTGGAAACCTTGAATAAAAGCTATCGCAGTTTAAAAACCCAATAGGCTTTTGTTTCAATTTTCTTGAAGCAAACACCTTACCATCTGCTATTATACAATGTGCATGGCGCAAAATGTATCTTTGTATAGAACATTTTTTTTATGAACATCATTGTGAAAACTATGTAGAGTGAAATACAAGGTGTTCGGCTATTGCATGTCATTATTTTAAGAGGCGATTGCTGAGGTAATTCTGAACAACGCTTACCTGTATAAAAATGCTGGTTGAGGCTTCGTTTTTTAATTATTCACGAAAAATATTGAGCAACCACAACGTTGCATGGTATCGAGAGGGACATATAAAAAAATAGTTTATTTTCTACAACTTTACATATTTAACGATATGTAAAGGTCAGCTTCAATTGTTTGAATGGAATGCCTAATATTTCTCTCCGAATTTCGAGGGTGTCAAATTCTGATTAAAAAAGTATTATAAAAAGTGATGTCTAAAATTAACAGTTACTGAGATACTCACAAACAATCATTTTGTGCTTGGAAATCACGCTCAGTCAACGGGAATGCAAATGTGATAGACAGAACAACTTTTTTGACAGTTGACAGAACAACTGAAACATTCTTTTGCATTTCTTCCACTGTAAGTGCGATTGGTCACGAATGGCACATATGGTTATTCTTGCATTGAATTATTCTGCGTTAAGAAAATTGTTAGTTTTTTTAGTACATTAATAAATGCAACGCAAATATTGGACCCAAAGTATTTAAAACATTAACACAGAAGTTACTAAACTAAAATAAAACCTTGGCGATTGTGAGAGTGTCCAAACGCGAAGCGTTAAGTTTATTTTATAATTTAAATATAGGAAGTTAGCGTCCGGAAATGAAACATTATAGTCTCAACTTTATTATTGAAATTGATAAGGTTAACCAGTTTCTATCCAAAGAGAGACGATTTCATTACAATAAAATAAAGCCTTTGCAGTTGTGACAAAGTGTCAAAGCGCGAAGAGTTAAGCTAATTTTATAATTTAAATATTGGAAGCTAGGGTCCGGAAATTTCACATTATAGTCCCTCGTTTGTTACTGAAATCGATAAGAAGCGCTGGTTTCCATCCAAAGAGAAACGATTTCACCCACGCAAAAGAGGAGACGAGAAAAATTGCAGTCATGGAGAACAGAAGGGACACGTTCCTGGCAAAAAAGTTTCGATTTATAGACGAAATTACTATTCTTCGTGCATTCGATTCTGGGCTAGACCTCTGCTATATTCCCTACTGTTGTACAGATACTTGGTATCATCCTTTAGCCAGTTTACATCGGCCAGCTTCACGTATGAAATAGGGACGAAAGATCTTTAAATTAATGAACTTGGCGATGGAAGGGAGATTGTGATGGAAAGTCTTTGATTTAACTATTGCACTTACGACTGGATTATTCTTGTCGTTTGGTAAACCACTAATGGGGTTCTCGCGTGTAACCTTCCCTGAATTAGGGAACCAGTCCAGTAGATAGACACATTAATGGTTTTGGAAGCTTATCTCAAGGTTTTGTTCTGAAACTTTCTCGTAAAAGAAATAATCAAACACTTTTCTCGTAGAAATATGTAAACTTAAAGAAAATGATAGTTGTATCTAAGGAAATTAATTTATTGAAGCAGAAAATTATAAAAGCTCTATTCATATCCAGAATTACCAGTAGATGGTATTGGAGGAAATAGGCTTTACCGATCGGCGATTTTAGTTTGTAACGTTGCCGAATCTGTGCGGCGCTTGTGTTGTGCTTTTTTTTTCTTTCTCTGTGTAAGATTTCGATATGTGTCGTGTGAATGTCGTGCACAACTGCATCCTATTATACAGAGTGAGTTTGTTAACTTGACCACCTAAATTTACTCGTAAACTATTTATTGCATACAAAAATTTTCAAGCTTAGGTTGTTTGGTATAAAACGGGGCATAGAATGTAATAATTAGTTTTATGATAGTCCGCTTTTTTATCGAGATACGAAGGTCACCTTGAATTTTCGTATCATGATGTGTAATATTCGATCTTGTGGTTCGAAAGAGTATTGAATTATAAATAAAAACCTATAAGATATGTGGATTAAACACTAACAATTAGCAAGATATTCTTCAGTGAAAGTTGATGGAAGGTTTGTGCATGGAAAGTCCATACAGCACTCGTCTCCTTGGTACGCGAGTTGCTTTTAATCCCATATACCTTATAGTTTTTTTTATTCATAATTTAGTACTCTTTCGAATTACAAGGTCAAGTATTACACATTATGATTGAAAAATTCAAGGCGACTTTCGTATCTCGATAAAAAGGCGGACTATTATAAAACTAATTATTACCTTGTATGCCCCGCTTCATACCAAATAACTTTCGTTTGAATATTTTTTTTTGATACAACAAATAGTTTACGAGTAAATTGAAGCGGCCAAGCTAAAAGACTTATCCTGTATATTCTCAATAAATATCAAACTACTCATAACAAATGGTCGGTTTCATTTACCGGTGATTTTATAAAACAAAAGTTTCTAATTAAAATGTTAATTTTATAAAATGAGAAATGCTTCTTCCTTAAAGTACAAAGAAATAATATGGAGATCAAGAATGCAAGTTTTCTGTAATCGTTGATTCTTCTACGATTGGTCCATCTAATGAACCCAGTCTATCTACTGGCCTGCTTACCCTAGTTCTATTGAATAATGGTTTCAGTGACATACGATAGCGAGATGATCCTTTTAACTGAATACAAACTAAACTAAATTATCGTTGAACGGTGTGGCACGTTTCAATTATTTTTCATTCTGAGGTTATGCATTTTTAATGAGGAGATTGAAGAAGATTAGAAATAGAGTTGACCTAATTATAAATCGTTTATTTTTTCTTTTCTAAGAAAAATTGGTACAGGAAAATTGAAAATCCTGCTCTTGTTAGATGAACTGTAGTTTAAAGGAATAATGGAATAAAAGAACAAAGGAAACAAGATAAATGAAGTGTTGAAATGGAAATTGTTTCCTAACAATTGTTACAAATATGTAGCATGATATTTGTTGCTGTACAAGGCTGCGTCACGCAACTGGGACGGGTTACTGTAATAGATTAATAATGATTTATTATTACCGTATTATCCGTTCATAATTAAATATTATTAATTGTTAGGAAATTGTGAATCCAGATACTCGAGCATTTGATAAGTTTGGGATTCCATTGGATAATAATTACTGTTAATTCCTCACTTTTAGTTTAACGGAGGTGGAAGCTCAATGTTACACTGATTTCCCAAAATGATAAGACCGAAAATGTATAGGTCGTACATACGGGTGAATATATTTTACAAAGATTGTACAGGAAGGGAAGAAACGGTTCGGTGAATAACTTGAAGTTCGGAGTTTGTCAGTTTTATACAATAAGTTGAGTTCGTTATTCTTCGATTACTAAAATGCTAATAATCTTATTTCGACATTTTTTTAATTTGGTCACGACGCGATAGAGAGGAGGAGGGGAATTTTTGAGGATTGAAAATTGGTGGAAGGAAACTATGAGTTTTAGTTGGTAAGAAGCGACTAGGAAGGAGCCGGGGGGCGTGTAGTCAAGTGTCTAGTGGAAGGGGCGAACTTAGGGGTTTGTCGGGTTTGGGTTATTCCCGACCCTCAGGTAAGCGAGTGGCATCGGCCTTACCTTCGAAAAATGGGCCGACCGTTTTATGGTCTGGAGCTGGTTGACGAGATACAATGCTTTTACTATTGCTGCAACCCAACAATTACCACTGTACTGTAATAAAACTTTCATAGTTACCTGATACTGCAATACAATAGAAAACGAAAAGTCCTTGTGTATTTGCCTATTGTTTTAATGGACATATCTCTCTGTATTCCTCTGTGCAGAAAAACCACTGTGTCCGGTCAGACATAAGATTAATTATATAACCTAACCTAACCTAATACTGCAGTACAATAAAAAATGAAAAACCTTTTCGTATTTGCTTTTTGTTTCAATAGACATATCTCTATTTTCTTTTGTGCAGAAAAATCACTGCGTCCAGTCAGATATAAGGTTAACTATGTAACCTAACCTAATACTGCAATACAATCAAAAACGAAAAATCTTTTTGTATTTGCCTTTTGTTTTAACAGACAGATATCTGGGAAAACCACTGCGTCCGGTCAGATATAAAACTTTAGCGTATTATTATTTCTCTTCAGCCAATACAACGTAAACCAATGTGGCGTATCGCGAATGATTAAGGATAAAACGCGATTTAAAATATTCGGTTTAATATATTCAAATCCTTTTTCTTCTTTTTTTAATTACGTCATGTCGCGAGGAACGTCGGTGTTTCGTAAGAATTGAACGTTCTTTTACCCTTCGGCACGTTGTTCATTGAATTTTGGCTGATTGATTACTGATTGATTACATCGCTTTAGAAAGATTCTCCCTCGGTCCGATGCACTTCTACGGTGCACTTCGTCGCATCCAGCTGGCGATGGGTAAAAGTTTGGTCTATCTACTTGACCAAATGTCCGACCGTTATTATTCGTTTTCGCAATTCGACACATGGTAATGATTTATCGCTGGAGATGATTTATTCTACGTCGAGCACTGGTGAGAACCACCTGCGAGATGAAATATTGCAAGAATTCGTTCATTTGCAATTAATACGCAGTTTTTCAGAATAGTTGACAATATGCTGCTGTGTTTGCGACTTAGAAATGTATTCAATAATTCATTTTTTTTTTGTTCATTTAACACGTTCAAGAGTCTGAAACGTGAATTTAAGTGAAGAGTGCACTATTAATAAGGTAACATGACGGTTGTAATTTTATAGCGTGTCAGGACATACAGGGTGTCCCATGCAAGTGAAACAGGTTATGACTCTGTTACTAGTGCAGAAAAATGTGGAAGATGAAAGATGAATGGTTGAAGCAGTACTATATCCATAAGTCCATGATTTTTTTTAAGTGCAACGGTGCATGTGCGATAAACAAATACATGATTTTTTTTTAATGGAAAGCGTATTCCTTTTCACATAGGTAAATTTCCCTCGCCATTCTACGTAAAAAAGTACTGCAGGGCAGTGGCAAAAAAGTGATTAGTTATCGAGATATTTACGAAAATGCCCTGATCGAAGAAGATATTCAAATGTCACTCTATTACGTTTACATTTTTCAGATAACGCTTTGCCCGCGTTTTTATTACAGAGTTAAATTGATGTTTGCTTATTGTTGAAGTATCATCAAATGTTTTACGTAGAATAACGAGAAGAATCTATTTGTGTAAAGAAAAATATGCATGTCTATTTAAAAAATAATGCAATTGTTCATGCACCGTTGCACATTAAAAAAAACCTTGTCCTACGGATGTAGTGCTCCTTGAACCATTCATCCTTTGTCTTTGACATTTTTCTGTAACTGCACTGGTTGCGGAGTTATGAACTATTCTAGTTGCGTGGGACACCCTGTGCAGGGTTAATCACTTAAGATTAGAAGCTGAAATATTTTTAAAAATATTACACACAAAAGTGTTTCAGACAAAAGTTAAATGCTGTTGTGGTGTTCACAAAGTTGTGCAATTGACGTTTTCGTAAGTAGTCGTGTGAAGGACGTTTGATGGTCAATCTTGTTTCTTTTATGAAATCATACATGGTATATGCAACATGGAATCCAGACAAAATCGAATATCTTGTTGCCATTAAATTGAACTCTATTCCATTCTAAATTGCTCATAAAATTCTACTTTCAATAGAATTGATAAAGCTGATAATATTTCTCATGTGTCTCTAGTTTGTTTTTACCCTCTTTTATATGGATGTATATACATTTACACTCCGGCATCGATTCCATTTAACACATACTATCGCAGTGGTTTCAGCGCTAGGTCCTCACAAAATCGAATTCGATTTCTTCCTAACTACGAACGAAGCATCGTAGATTCTGATTTCGTTGTGAGATAAAAGTCAGAATAGAATTCCTTATGTGTTCCACAAGAAAGCCTGATCACTTTAAGTGGAGGACCTTCAGATCAACGAAATAGTCTCGCATCTATGCAGAAATACCTTCATTCTATATTTTCCGCACGGATTTTCTGTTGTATGGTTTATTCGCAACGGTTGCCGTTACATTAGCCATACAAAGATTTTACGAGTATGGTAGAAATGATTATACTAATGTAAAGGCGTAGAACGTTGCTACTCCTTGTGCTTCGTTATTATTAGTTTTTAACAAGTTTTAACAAATATCTACTGCTATTGAAATTTTACTGAAATTCATGAACATAACGTTTTCGACTTCAATTAAATACAGTATTATCGCTGTTTTTATAACAGCATGCAAGACCCAAATTGCCGTCTGGTGCTGAAATGTTGACATTACTTACTTTATTTTATGATGAATAAATTTTTATTTGCAGAAATTGACAAAATACAGAGATTACCAAAATGTGTTAAATATTAACAATAAGGGACCAACTCAAATCACTTTGACCTTGAAATATATTGTCAAGGTCACGCTAAACTGCACAATTACCAAAGTTTTTTTCAAATACCTCGGAGACTAAGGCCGAGTGAGGGTAATATGTATAAGAAAAAGTTGTTCAAAATGGCGTCCTTGACTACATATTTCAAGGTCAAAGTGATTCAAGCTGGTCCAATGCTTACCAAAAACATTCTGTCCATATGAAGTAAATGTAAGTATTGCTTGTAATAATTATATCTAAAATAATTAGGACGTTCAGATAATGAAATAAGTCTGTAATGAATAATTCGATGTTAACTTTTGCTTAGTGCTATACCGGCGCGTACTATTCGGGGCGCCGGTCGAACGTCGCTACCTAGCACGACGTGCCGTGGACCGTCCCTGAGCGTGGGCTCTACGCGCGCTCTGAATGGCCAGTGTTTTTCGTTAACAATTCAAAAACAAAGCCTCAGCCGACATTTTGGCAAAGGAAAAAGTTGTTCAGTTTCACCTCAGGAATCCCCCATTTCCGGCTCCTACACCTTTTACGTTACACCCTGTATAATCCGAATAATGCCGTGTTTGGTCTTATATTAATCGAAAGAAGCTCGCCGATACATTGAACAAATTATCAGACCCAGAAAAGTAAAATTTAAAAAGTTATTTTATTGTATTACGAATTGTCAATTGCCGTTGTATACGTAGGACATTGTATCTCGCCCATTCCTATTTCCCTTGATTCGTCCTTGTTCCTCTGGACAGTCCTCATCCTCTAGCTAGTCATGTGTATTTTCTTTGTCGCCGGGAAACCTACGAAGACGCAAGACACTTGATCGCTCTCGCGATAAAAAATAGACGAAAGTCTCTCTAACTGGCACTCGGCGGTCCCGAACTGCTGCCATATAGAGAAACAGTACGGTAGATGGAACTCTTGGCTTTAATTTGAGTCCGTGATCAATTATATAGCACTGCTATGAGCGATTGTGAGAGGAAAGTAACGAAATGAGAACGATTTTGGAAAATGAGCCTGTAGAGCTGCGGATAGATCTAATAAGGGTTTTTACAATCCACATAGTTAACAATGCAAATGCAGTAATATACTAGAAAAACTAAAACTAAAACTTTTGACGTGATTCATCCAATTCGTCGTTTCGACTCATGACTCCATAGATATTCATTCATCAGATTTTCAAAAATAGCACTGTTCCATGTTTGGTTACTTTCCTTTAATAAGAGATTCTAATACAGCGATTATTGAGCTAAAACAATTCTCGTCTTGCTGTACACTAATCGATGCGATCGCTCATGATGGTTTTGCGGTTGAACGTATCAGTTTACTGGCAAGATTAGCAAAATGATCCGCCAACACTTGCAAATCGATAATACCGCAGCTTCGGTGGGCCGTTGAGCTTGACGTGTACGTTCGTGAACCCATTGCTTGAATCTTCGTCAGAAGATTTTGCTTGACAATACGGGGTTTTTCATAATGCGAGATTTTCGAACGAGAAAGTATAGTGTTTCTTTCTTTTATTTTTCTACTTCCAGGCTCTTTGTCGAAAGAATGTAGGTCGCTGAAATCTGATGAATATTTCGGGCGACGTCGTGAAAGTTGAAAACAATCGACTTGGGGAATGGAACTGTTCGAATTGCACAACTGCTAGCTCGTTACAGGAAGTACGAGGCTAGGCCACCGTTGATTTGTTTCAGAAATATTAACATTGTGTATTTGCTAGCGAACTCTGTAGAACAATGAGCTGATTTCGGCCGTGGCAATTGTGAGTTTAACTTCGCTAAAATACATGTCATTATTTCAACGATCGTCGAAGTATTGTCACAATTGACTTCGTTACAGACGAATCGGCGGTCGATCATCATGTTGCTTTCGTCTGGTTGATGCATCGAGGGTCGCTTATTTCAATACGCATACAGGGTGTTCGACTACATGTGGACATTAGCGCGATCGGCGCAGAGTCGATACATGTATCGAGGAAACGGTGCGCCTGGGTGACGAAGTCGATATAAGTATGGAGTGGCTATCCGCCGTGCATCAACCACTTCAAACCCACCCCCTGAATTGATCGTCGCCATAATCGACTTTTACTGATTACTGTTTTGTTCCTACATTCCTTAGCGTTATTTCTATTATGCTCGTTCCCGGAAAGAGCTCAATAATGACCGTCATTTCACAAAATTAAACAAAATGAAATCTGCTGACAATACAGGGCGTTCAAAGACTTACTTGCCATCGTTTTTCTCGAAAGCAGTAAGTATTAGAAAAATATGTTAGAGGTAATATACTCGTCAATTTTTTATATCTGCAATATCTTCCGAGAAACAGAAGCGACAGTCAATCTTTTAAATGCAATATTTCATATGTTTTTGTATCATATGAAACCTTATGCCAAGGCAAATTCATTCAGGTGGATGATCATGATCTTGAGGTTTATACAAGGTCAGATGTAAAGGAAACATTTTTATATTATATACATATTACAAAATTTACCGCTATTTCTTATCGATATATTAACATTTCGTGTTCAATGTCACTTCTATAACAAGGACGACTGCAATTTCTATAAAAAGATACGTTGGACTGATTAGTCAAGTTTTGACAAGAGTATGATGCCCAACCATCATAATACACTCATGTATGGGGAACTAAAAATCCAAAGTGGAAAGAGGAACGAAATTTCAAGTACAATTTCGTACTAGTATCTGCCGTGGTATAATTAATAATGTGGTATTGGGACTTTATTTGTATCATGGAACACTAAATGATGCTGGACATTTAAAGTTTTTGGATACACAATTTTGAAGCTACTGGGAAACACTGTATGCATAGAGCACATAAACGCATTCTAGGAACAAGATATCGATTGCCAAACGTGGAAAAGTGTATTTGGCAGTAGCAGCGGCCATATCGAGCCCCTTCAAAGTTAAAAACTGTCAGCTCCTTTCGGGGCAACCAATTATCCATACGTGGGAACAACTTATTTCGTAAATTCAAATCTTGAAGTGTAAAGTGACAGTGATCGTGCAATGATGGAAATTTTGTGAAACGAAGTTCTTTCACTGCTCCAACCGAGACATCGGCTGTTGTGCATCATGTGTTTGTTCTTTGAATGACCAAGATCGGTAGAATAACCCAGTGATAGTTACCGTGCAGGTAGTAAGTTTTGTCAAATCAAGTAAGTTCGTTGGCCCGGCCGTAACATCAGCTGTCTTGCACTACGGGATACCTACTTGCAATGGTCAGGATCGGTAGGATGACACAGTGACCTATTTTCGTCGAAGCAGGTTAATTTTTGGAAAAACGGGTAAGTCTAATTTTAATTGTTGGCGAATTGTTTAAAATTTAACGTACGTTGTACTTGATAGACACGTTAGGTAGTCCGTTCTAATTCTTTTTTGTTCAATTGATAACGGCAAATTAATTTCATTTACATTTTAGTTAATTTCCATTCGTGAATAATGGATAATTCGATGTTAACTTTTGCTCCGTGCTATACCGGCGCGTACTGTTCAGGGCGCCGGTCGAACGTCGCTACCTAGCACGATGCGCCGTGGACCGTCCCTGAACGCGGGCTCTACGCGCGCTCTGAGTGGCCAGTATTTTTCCTTAACAATTAAAAAACAAAGCCTCAGACGACATTTTGGCAAAGGAAAAAGTTGTTTAGTTTCGCCTCAGGAATCTCGCATTTCTGGCTCCTACACCTTTTACGTTACACCCTGTATAGGGTGATTCTCCTGCCAGTACACTTGAAAGAAGTGTCGCCGCCTAAACGTCTGGAACTCTTATCGCATGCAATCCTATGTAAAAATTTCGGAATATTCTTCCGAATGGGACCTATTGCCGATCGACATAAAATTTGGAGGGGTGGTGGGGGGCTTGGGGAGAAACCCAAATCTAAAATTTTAGGTGCGAGTATTTAATAGTGTCCGAGATACTAATTAAAAACTTTCAGTACAATACATTGAATTCTTCATATACAGACACAACTAACATAACCGTTTTCGCTGTAGTAGCCGTCGTTGTCGAGTGTTAAGTGGCCGATGGTACTCCGATTCTCGCTGCAGTGGCCGTCGTCGTCAAGCGTTCAGTAGCTGTTGACACAGTAAGGATACCGCCCTCACAATCTATAGGGTGACCGACGTAAAAACGGTTACTGTAATTTCTGACGCACGAGGGATGTTCTTTACCTGCAATACGGCTTCAGGTATACTGTCCTCAGTATTAATAGTTTGTGGCAAACAATTTTGACGTGGCGACCACTGGCCAAATGTTGCCGGGCCCCTGCTGGTGGCCGGGAAAATTGTGTGCCCAAACCTAACTAATATCCTCTTTTCCGCATAAATAGTACGCTCATAGCATAGTATAGCGAATAATTTAAATATTACGGTCAATCCGAATTGTTTATCCGGAGATCGAAAGCTGACATGGCGCTATTACACAAAATTACAGTAAGTGCAGTGTACTGCAATCCAATATTTTCCATCTGAAATTAAAACGGAACATATTTCGGAAAAAGGTATACGTATTGCAAATAAGAAACATTTCTTGGGCGACTGAAATTACAGTAATCGATTTTGCATGAGACATCCTATAGATTCTGAGGGCGGTATCCTTATTGTGTCATTAGCTACTGAGCACTTGACGACGACGGCTGCTACAGCGAAGACGGTTGTGTTAGTGATGTCTGTATATGAAGAATTCAATGTATTGTACCGAAAGTTTTTAATTAATATCTGGGAAACTATTATATACCCGCGCCTAAAGTTTTAGATTTGGGTTTTCCCCCCGCCTCCCACCTCCCCTTCAAATTTCATGTCGATCGGCAACAGGTTCCATTCGGAAGTACAGCCAAATTTCGGGCGACGTATTGTGCCCTTTTCTGTTTCTCGCTTCCACTTGACACATGCACTTTGCCGTCCGCTCTGCAGTAACCTAAACAACTGGCGATCGACGGAGTCACTATGTCAAGTGATAGCGAGGAACAGAAAAGGACAAAATATGTCGCCCAAACTTTTTACATGGGATTGCATGGGATAAGAGTGCTAGACGTTCAGGCGGCAGCACTTCTTTCAAGTCTACTGGCGGGCGAATTTATTTTTATTGCATTTTGCATTATGTATATCGTATATCGTATGTTCTATAATTTATATTGCGTAATGTAAATATGCACTGCACAAATTTATACATTTTAGAACCCTAGATTGTGTTCTTTTAGATTCACGGTTTCCCGATGACGAGCTCGAAACATGTATCGACTTTTTTTTCTTAATACCTTGAAATAAATTGATCATTTAAACACTAACTATTGAATTTGTGATTGTTTTAAAGCAAAACTGAGCAAAAAAGAACAAATTTATTTTCCTCATCACTGGGGCAATAATTGAAATATGCCACAACAGGGTAAGGCGTCCTTCCATGCTAAAAGAATAAGGCGTAATAAAAGAGATTTACAGTTTCTCTGTCAATTTCAACACATATTCAATAATATCCACTAAACCAGGAGCGTAGAATCACGTTTATGATGGTCCCGACATATAATTGTGTGACATCCTGCACACTTGGACAGTAATGTTCCGAAACGAGCAACTCGATCACGATCGGTACATTGCTTATTACGGATCGGATATACTATTCGGCTTGCCTTTGTTTTCGAACGGGACGAGAGCGAACACGGTTAACGAGCAATTTGTTTTAAAATATTGACGAGAACAGTGCAACGTGAAGAGTCTGAAAGGATGAACTAATATCAAGCCTGCCTTATGTTTTATTGCGTGCTTAATATTAGTAAACACGTTTTCTGTAGTCTGTGCCAACACTGCTCATCGAGTTAAATTGTAAGCATTGAGACATTAGTCTCTTCAGTTCGGAATTTCGCTTTGATACATTCGTCTTTACTAATATTAAGCAAGGAAGGAAACATAAGGAAGGCTTGATATTAGTTCATACTTTCAAAATCTGCATGTTCCACTGTTTTCATCAATATTCTATAATGAATCCCCCCCCCCCCCATTAATTATCTACTCATGGCTACTTTTCCATTTACTTCAACAATCCAAGTTTTATGAACTTTTGCGTACTCTAGGTTACTTGAAGGTCGTAATATGATAAGTCATTGGACTTGTCTTGACCTTAGCTGTCATATCGCCATATCAAAAATATGTAGCCTCACTTAAAAAAACCTCGATGGTTTTGAAATCACGAAAAACTTGATCTTGAGAAAATTTGTTTGTCCCTTCAAAGAAAATATTTTTTTCTTTAACATTTTTCCCTTTCATGAAAAATAACCGAGATATTTGGGATGCTCAAGTTAGATGGGACACCCTGTATATGGACCATCTCTCTCATTGGTCTGTCTCTACTGAACATAGCTTATGTACGTACGTCCCAACATGGAATTGACTTAGCAGCATGGAAAATGGAAGTGACCCATTGCTAGGGTTAATACAATATCAATGAAAACCAGGACTTTATTTATCGGGTGCCGTATGAGAAGCACTGTCAGGGTCGAGTCGATGATATTGCATCTCCCGTTCGCAGGGCAATGGTTCACGATATGGTTTCGCTAACAAAGATCAACGCACGCAGAGCGGAAATAAAATATCCTGGCATACCGGTATCGTCTTCTCCGTTCCGATCATTTTTAACATTTACCGTAGATCAATCCGTTCAGACGAATGTTAAAAGGATACAAAGCCAGGTATAAAGGGAAGTGGACGTTCGAGATTGGAAGTAAATAGCCATTAAAGGCGGTTATATTCCGTCGCAGTGTATCAGCTGCATCAAAGGTTAAATGTCAAGCGGCCTTGAAACTGTTTCGACGATGCTTCTACCGACGTGAACGGACATCTTTTGTAAATTCGGTTTATGCCTTTGTCTAGGACTGACTCCTAAAAGAACCTCGGTGCTTCTTGAGATTTTTAGACGTCGCGACGCATAGCTTTTGATGTATATGTACGCTTGGTATTCTTTTGAACCGTTGCAGCCGAAACAAACGAACGATGCTGCTTACTATTTGAAAGAATATGATTTGTAAAAATGTCTTTGATACAGTTCTTGGTATTGCTTTAAGTGAATGCACTTAACGATTGGTTTAACAATTCTATTAGGTTCTCCCGGAAAGTGTTCTGTGACGTTTATTAGCAGTTACAAGAGTATGTACAAATAACCAGAAAGAGAAGCAAGTTGTTAAAGAACAAATCGGGACTGGGTAAAATAAGGAGAGATTATTTTGGAGAATTTAAGATTAGCTTTATTGCTTCGTGCTGTCCTCCGTTCTTACTACTATTCGCCCCTCATCTCGTAACCGTACGTCAGATGGCGTTGCCGCTTGCCGGTCGTACCAATTCACACACAAGTATTCACAGAGTGCTTTAAGACTACTTCCCGTTGTAGTTGATTGTGACTAACTTTTTCATAGATCGTTGTACTCGCCTTGAAACGTTCTACCAGAATGTAAATAAAAAAATATTTTATCCATTTAAAAACACAGGTTTATTTTTTATATTCCCTCCGCCTGCAAAAAAATTAGTTACTTCAAATTATGTGCCCTTAGAAATCAAGCATGTGTGATCACAAGCATTTTTTTTCTATTAGCAAAACTAAGCGAGTTATTGAGGTCACTTATTTTAAATGGCTCATCCTGTATCGAGCATAGCAGCCATATATTTTTCCTTTTGTCAGTTTTTGCGTACTGCCACAGAGAAATAGAATTGAGTGTAGAATAATTGCGGAATATTATGAGTTATAGTGTGACGTATTTTAGCGACTAAAGTTGTCGTCTGTTTCATTCGTGCTCTAATAAACTGGAGTTTCAAAATGAGCAGCCTTTGGGGAATTCTAATAACTTGATACACGTTATTGTATAATGCCTTTTGTTTACTTTAACAATCAGATGCAAACATAAATATTTCACGCTATTAAACTCGATTGACAAAAGCCATTTCGTACTTGTCTCAAGAGAATTATTTTGTACGATTTAAGGTCCATTTACATATCACCGTGCTGTGTCCGGGATTTTTTAGAGCGACGTACTATTATAACTTGAGAACAAACTGTGCGATTTCTGTCGTGTTTGTTGCCATTTTAATTGAAAAAATCTCAAGAGTTTATTAAAATTAATTTCATAAAGATTAAACAAAAACTAATAGAATTGTATTCCGGGGCACGGCCACAGTTTCTAGCCTCCGATATTTGGCCGTTGCTCGGACGGTGCACGGAGACCCTCTGGAAAAGGTCGCCTTCAAGAGATTACAAGGAGAATTTTCTGTACACAAGGAACACAATTATTTTGGCTTTTGTTTAATCTTTATGAAATTAATTTTAATGAATTCCTGAGATTGTTGTAATTAAATTGACACCAAACACGACAGAACTTGCACAGCTTGTTCTTAAGTTATAATGGTACGTCGCTTTAAAAAATCCCGGTCACGGCCCGGACACGACACGGTGATGTATAAATGGACCCTTATCGTTTAATGCAACGACAGCGAACGTTCATTTGCGCTCTCTTTAATGCTTCTTGGTACAAACAAAACGATGTCTTCACTTATCTTACAATTATGTATACCACATCCTGAAGTCAGTTTGTATCTGGCATAAAATACAGAATCTTTAGATCTAGTTTATTATTAAAGAAATCATATTTTCCTCTCCTCCAAGCTCGCTTTCCTAAGTTGCCAAACATTTTCTTGGAAGGCATTACAATACCGTCCAAAGTGTCCAGAGATAGGGGAAAGTTCCCCAACTTGGACCGGTGTTTAAATTGGACCACCGCCTTTATTCACGTATTAATGGACTTAGGTTACATTTCTTTGCACAGGATTATATTTCACGCGCTGTTTAGCAATAGCACGGAAACAGAACACTGTAGAACGAGTAATAACATTCATTTTGATATCGGATGATATAATTTTGCCTCCAAATTACATAAACTGTCACTTTTGACTGCTAGGAAAACATTCAATTTCAATGGGTGCAACTTTAAAAAAACAGACATATTTCTAATCTTATCATAACATTTATATGGTATTTACACCAGTTTTTGTTTATTATACCTAAATGCTGAAATTAGGTTAGTTTCTTAAATTGGACCATCCAATGGTTCTCAAGTTCAACCGACCTTAATCATGCGATCCTATCTTTCTTAAGCGTAAAAATGTTACAGCGTAGAAAGGATGGAAAATTGAATGAAAAAATGTGAAGAACAAAGTGGATATAATGAATTGCCATTCCACCAATCTTATTACGAACACACTAATCGCCAGTCTGTTAGCAACTGATTATTTTGTCAATTACATATTTAATTTTTCTTAGTATAGGGTAAACTGCTTGTCAGAGTTTTTTTTATTCTTTAATAAAATCTATGTGAACTTTTATGCGAAAATTCTTATTCAAAATAGTGAAAAATATGTAGATGTGGTCCAATATGAGATATCTAGGAAACCGGTTTCCTAGACTGGACTATTGATATTATTCCGAAAATATTTTTTTGTGACCAACTACATAGCATATCACTTTTGTGTTACATATATGTATCAATTACAGTGCTGACATCATTTTAAAATTTTTTTGAAAAAAAAAAGAAACTGTAATCTCGTTTCCGATTTACGGAGGTACTCTCTTAAGTGACTCAATATAGGGAACTCTTCCCTGTGCGTATAATGTGGGGCAATGTTGATAATAAAGCGGAAGCATTGGGATACAGCGCGTGTCGCGATGTCGATTGGGCGTGTCATGAGGTAATAATAAGAATTCCGTGGCAGACATGAAAGGAATGGGATCGTTCTGATGAAAAGGGAAAACGAGCAAGAACGAACGTGGGTAAATCCGCGAGGAGCGGTTAAGAGCTGTCAGTATCAGGATTCGTGTAGGAAATATCCCGAGCATTGAACGAGAATGACAAATTCGTCAATACCGTTCTTGCATCGACAATCGCGTTCTCCAAATTCTTTATTTTTAAGTAATCCGCTCTTCATTCTGGGCGAGACACTCTACAAAGCTTGTCAGCGGGAGGATTTTGAAGTTCAGGCAGGGTCATCGTCCATTTTACCGCAGCACATACAGGGGGTGATCAAATTATTATGAACAGGTGGAAAGATTGTATATTCTATGTTTCTAGTGGCATTAGGATTTCAATAACAGTGAAATATACCCTTCCTCGAAATATACTATGGCAAAAAGCAAGAAACGTGACAGCTTACCTAGCTAATAAAAATATTAAAGTTTTGTCGTGTCCTAGAAACTTATCAGATATAACCTCAATAGAAAATTTATGGAAATTATTGAAACGTTACATCATGAAAAATAGGTCACCTTAATAATTCGCTTAGTTTTGATGATAGGAAAAATGCTTCAGATCAAAATTGTTTGGTTCCGAGCGACACATAATGAGATGTAACTAATTTTTCTCATAGGTGGAGGCTTAGAGAAAATATAAAAACAACCCTGTATTCTTAAAAGGGTTGGAATTAATTTCTATTTACATTCCGATTGAGCGTTTCAAAATAAATCAAAGTACCTATATAAATGTTACTCAAAGTCCACTATTTACAATGGAAAGTAAATTGTCTCAAAGTAATGACTATTGATTAAATATGTTCATTAGGTACAAAGATTCACAAAAACAATAAAAAAACGTGCAAAATATAAGAACCTTGCTCTGATTCAGTAGTGTTCAAAATATCAAGAGCAGTATATTATTTGTGCGAAACATTCCTAATAGCATATACAAATACGACAGAATGATTTGGACGAAAGTTGTAGCTTATTCGGGGGCAGATATCGTGTTGGTATTTGTTTATCCTTCACGTGTACCTTAAAACGCCCTGTAAACACCATGTTAAATTTCAGAAATAGAACTCTACATTTATTACATATTCTTATAGCCGGCGTAAAACCATTTTCAGAACACAACTCACATGTCCATTTTAACTGTGAAATAGCAAACAAGCTTCTGCAATGAAAACGACCATTTCCAAATCGTCGAGGAAGATACCTTTGTAAATCACCATGGTTAATTACAAGTAATCGTGAAAGCATGTGAATTCGTCGAACCCCTTATAGACTCCCTTTATAATCGCATCGCAAAGTATCACGATTAAATGTCGCATGATCACCTCCGTCAGAGCACAGAATTGCGAGGAGCTCGATATCAATTTCAAATTGTACGGTGCGTGCTCCTAAACTGTTCGTATCGGTCGATTCGCGGTATACACAAACATTTCCCATTTATTAAACCAGTTCGAAGCACGAAAGGTAGCTCCTTCGAGGGTCCACCGTGGAACAGAACCGTTAGAGGGCAAAGAGGTGAATAGATATTGTGTACGACACATAGCGTGACGAGCAATGGAAAAAAATGGAGTCTTAAATACATAGCTTGTTGTATCTTAGAATACGGTAATTACTGGGATCAGTGTCCTCAGCACCAATTTCAATGACTTTGAAATATGTAGTTAAGGACAATATTCTAACACAGGCTGTTTCGCTACCTCATCTAAATATTTGAAGGAATATTTGCTTAGGTGATTCCGAACAACTTTTTCCCTTGTCAAAATGTTGGTTAAAGCTTCGTTTTTGAATTATTAACGAGAAACACTGATCAATCAGAGCGCGCGTAGAGCTTGCGCTCAGCCAAGAGAAGATCGTGATACGCTCAACCCCAGTCTTGAACACTCTCGCGGTAGAACGCACGCCCTGATTTATTGACAAAAATGATGCTTGAACATTCCAATTCTTGGTGTATTTTGATAATATAGTTTAACTCATGTTTAGTATTATAAGACCTTCGAAGCTGCAAAATAACTTTTTCACGATATTAGCAATTTGTACAAATTTGTTACGTTAAATGTTTATCGACTTTGACTTGAGTTTTAAAAAAGGTATCAAAAACCTCCGCGATTTTTTTGTACATTGTTCGGGGCATATAGAAATTCACATTTATGTCAAATTTTTCTACTCAAAGTTGCTCATACCGGGGAAAATAATCGATATCGTTATTAAAACGCTCAAGACCTCTTGTGTAGCTTATAATTGAAAGCTTTGACTCGTATGCTCAATGGAGTGATAAGATATCTATTTGTATAAACAATAGAAATGAAATTTTTACAAGATTTCAAACAAATATTAAGTTTTTATCCTTGTCTAAAAAATTCATATGCTCTAAATGATCCTTTCGATTTTCCATCATGTGTTTTAATCATGTGACAACAAATCATAATCGAGACAATTAGCGAATTACTTTTTATTTAATAAAATATAAAAATCATCTTATTTTTTTACCGAAATCGTTTATTCCTTTTCAACAATTGGTGCATGTTTTTATTCTTTTTAAAAAAATATCAAGGGTCTTAGGTTGAAAATGCATCATTAGCTTAGAATTAACAAATTCTGTACCGAGCGCCCATATATTTGTTACACTGTGCGACAAGGCAACCAGTACAGCGCGATGATCCTAAAAATGCGATAAATGGACACACAGAAATAAGCGACCACGGGAAAGGGCTTACGACGTCGAGCTAGCGCAACGGAGGTGCTCGATAAGGTCGGTCGAAAAAGGGGTTGGGGTGATACAGGAAACAGAAAAGAGGAGAAACGATCGGCTGATGGGAAAATGAGCGAGGAGGACGATGCAAACGGTTTGTCGGAAGCGTCAGATGGGGTTTCGCGCGGAATTTCCTGTGGCAGGGGGGAAGTTTTGCTGTATGCAGTAAAGGATGGCGCTGTTGGCGAGCGCGCGTTGGAAGGGAGAGGGTCCGGTGGATACGAACTCGGATAGCGAACGGTGCCAGTTTGTCTTTGCCCGTCCGGCGAGAAGGGTTGGTCTTGGTACGCTCTGTTCCGTGTCGCGTACCTTTTGATTGAAAAAAGGATATATATACATCGTGGACCTGAATTATCGTGTGACAGCAAAGTGCATGAATGTGGTTGTGGTACGAACGAAGATCAGTTGGTGACAAAGGGGTGCAGTCTATCGCCCGTAAAGCATCAAGTGTCAGCGGACCATGAATGCCATGATACGAAGCTGGATTCTTTGCGGCCTGTTTCTGCTGGGGCACTTTCAAGGTAGATACTTCACTGCTGTTCAAGTTTAATTTATGCACACGTGTATCGTTTTAAAAGGGACCATCACCGCAAATGACCAATGCTATTGATGTCTTTTCGAAAGACAAAAGCAGACAACTTTAGTTCTCGAATCTTGCCCTTTATCTCAAAGATCATATCGTGACCCTTTACAGGGTGAACGGAGGTAGCATTGAATGACAACTCTAACGTGTAATTTACGTCGCTTCATAATCGATGTTCCGTTTTTTTTAACAAAGTAATGATAGCTGGTTAATGGGACTCGTCCGCTAAGAAATTATTCCTGACGCAATCAGAATTTTTCCCAGTGTCTTTTTCAGGGTTCTTGTATCGGGTTTTCCGTAAAGAAAGCCAACGGGCTTGTATTTGGTTTTTATATTTTTAAGCATCCCGCATCGTATCCATATAGAGGCGCATGTGCTTCTATATTGCACATGGTCTTTTGTACGACACATGTGCTTCTATATGGAGCATGGTCTATTATATGGCACATAGGCTTCTATATCGCATATGTGCTTCTATATGGCACATGGACTTTTATATGGTACATAGGCTTCTATACGGCACATGGATTTTTATATGGCACATGGGCATCTATATGAAAACTGCACTTCCGTGCGGACATTACCATACATATAAATATATTATAAACAAACGAAAAAATAAATATGTGGTTTACAAGAAATCATTTTTATTCTTGAAATTTACATGACTTTATTCGAAACTTCTAGAACCTCATGCGAAACACTCGACATTTATGTACGTATACACAAATGCATCTCGCAATGTTACGGTAAAGAAGTATCGCCATTCAAATACGCAAAACCACCACAGAAATTTGCAAAAAGACGACCAAACTAGTATGTTACTTCTGCTACTGAATATTTTTAGCTTCTTTTCTTGTGAATTGAATTCTAACATGTGACAGTTATAAATTTCAGTGGTGCACGGAAATGCAAAATGTTTTAGAAACTTTAAAAAGATCGCATCACAAACGACAGCCAGAGTTTCTCATTTTGTACCGCGATTCGATTATTCGCGGCAGTTTCTATGTGTAGGTAATGTATGGCCACGTGCGCTATCTTGTCGAGCTTTGGGCACTGTGTCACACGGGCACGAAGCACTGCTGTTTCCACTCCCCTTTCCCCCCTCGCGTTCGAGGAGCTTGCACGTTCTTCAAACTCGCGCGCGGTACAAACCAGTTGATGGCTTTAAAATCGTAGTTTTAACCACTTTATAATAGTCCGGATCGGAAAATTCAGAGCCTTTTGTGTATAACTTTTGAACTATAGAAGATATCGGAATGGAACTTGGACTGAATAATGTAGAGATGTCAGTTTACATGTAGATTGAATACAAAAATTATAACAATAGAAATGTATAGGGTTTCCCGCTACAGGTTGCAAATGTTCCAAGGAGTGATTCTATAGGTCAAAATACAACGAGAAAAAGCAATAAATTTGTTTCGTTTAAGGTTTCGTTCTCGAGAAAATTGAGTTTGGAAATTCAACTGTAAATTGTGGTAAAATCGATACAACTGGAAATTGTTGAAAAACTGAGCGGAGAGTGATTCTTCATGTTATAATAAGACGAAAATGAAGGATAAGATTTGTTCATACGATACTTCGTTCTCCTAAAAATTGGATTTGAAGAAAGCCAGTTTAAGTATATTGTGACTATTTAGGTACACAAGCACTCAACGCATTTCAAATTAAATCTTTTTTTTTAACGATTCCAATTCTGTAGCGGTTTTACCATAACTGACTTTTTGAACGACTGAATTTTCAAACTCAATTTTCCCGAAAATTAAACCTCAAACGAAGAAAATTTACTCTTCTTTTTCGTCTTAGTTTAGCCCTCAGAATCAACACTACACACACGCGTGCGCGTTATATGTATATACAGAGCGTTCTGCTACTGCATGTCAATATTTTAAGGAGTGATTGCTGAGACAATTTTGAACAACTTTTTCCTTTGCCAAAATGGTGGTTAAAGCTTCGTTTTTAAATGATTAATGAAAAACGCTGACCAATCAGAGCGCGTGTAGAGTGCGCGCTCAGCCGAGAGAAGAACGTGATACGCCCAACGACAGCCTTGATCGCCTTCTCGGCTAAACGCGCGCTTTACACGTGCTCTGATTGGTCAGCGTTTTTCATTAATCATTCAAAAACGAAGCTTTAACCATCGTTTTGGCAAAGGAAAAAGTTGTTCAGAATTGCCCCCGAAATCACCCCTTAAAATATTGACATTGGGTAGCAGAACACCCTGTATAACCATCATTGCGTTTCTTGCCAGCCCAGATTATACGCGGGACAATCTAATTTGGTGAATTGAAACAAAAAATATACGCAATCTATCGGCAATTTTAGTTTTGTTTGAACTCCCCTTTTTCAGACACACTTTGATGCTTCGTCGGTATAGTTATTGCAAAATTTGGCTTACTTCTTTTTGGAACAATTTTCGAGGATCTACTATGTTTGTCTCTTCTATTGTTGTGCATGGTCACTGACGGTGCTAAAAGAAGGTTACATCCGCTGACAATTGGCCGTATAATTTAACAGAGGAGATGGTTCTAATATGAGCTAGAGCCTAAATATGGGCTCGTTGAAGTTTCAGATCACATTGCGTGCTGCACCTTAGTGGCAATAATCAGGAACTATCGTTCAAACCCCAAAGAAAGCTGGAGAGAGCAGACAATCGCGTGCATTTGTTTTCTTAACGTGATGTGTTATAAAATGTTTTATTTGTTTGTTACATCATGCTTGTTTTATTTTCTGAACAATATTCTGTTGAACTTAAATGCTAATTTGCAAAGAGTACGACATTGCTGACGTCACAAGTCTTTTCAGTATATAAATTGTTTAATAAATAGAATCGCATAGTAATGACTTACATCGTTCTAAGCATCCCGGTCTAAAGGAAGGAGGTAGTCGAAATATGGGCTACAGGGTGGAATTCATCAGTGTCATCAGGCTCATTCACGGTTTTAAAGCCATCAAAGAAAGAAGGTAGTCTAAATATGGGATACAGGGTGGAATTCATCACTGAAGTACCCAGACAGGGAGAATCCGAGTTTCATATTTTGCAAGGGACTTTTCTCTGAAGATTTGTAAGAAGAACTTTGGGTGTAGCGCTCGTAGTGTTATCTGTGGACACGCGATGCGTGTGCGGGCGTTAAAAGACACATATCTACGTTTGCAACTATTGTAAATAAACTATTAGCATTTAACTCTACTTAGCAGCGTTCGAGACACAATTTAAAATATTGCAGTCCGAAAGCATGCAGTTTCTACTTTTTTCTTACAAGAGAATATACCGAAGTAACCGGGGTGATCGTTGATTTTGATGAAATTGTAGTATAATGTAGTTTTCAATCAAATATTTGTCATGTATTTTTTTATCGGCAATTGCGCGTGTCAAAGGGGTGAAAACCGCTCCAAAAGTCGAGGTTGCAAAATCGATTTCGACGAATATCTCGGAAAATATTAGAAATAGAGCAATTTTGTAAAGGGATGAAATTAGTATTTTTTTAAACGACGAATTTAACGGTGTACACTATTTTGTTGAAAACCTATTTGTTTAAATAATATATTGAAAAATGACATACTTTTGATAGTTTTTTTCAGCTTAATACCAATAAATTTTCCTGCATATTTGTTTATAGAAGCTATGCATCCAAGCAGAAACTACGGATAAATTGGATGTTGGATTTTCTCATTATTTAGGTTGTTGTTTCCAAACAAACGCCCATGGGCACTTATTTGGAGACAAAATGGGAAACTCTGGCTGTCGTTTCTGATGCGATCTTTCTAAAGTTTCTAAAACATTTTGAATTTCCGTGAATCACTGAAATTTAGAATTGTCACATGTTAGAATTCACTTCACTAGAAAAGAAGCTAGAAAGATTCAGTAGAAGAAGTAGCTTACTAGTTTTGCTTGTCTTTTTGCGGATTTCTATGGCGTTTTTGCGTATTTGAATGATGTACACGTGTACATTATGATGTATATTATGTACACAATGATGTACATAAATGTCGAGTGTTCCGCACGACATTCTGGAAGTTTTGAATAAAGTCATGTAAGTCTTAAGAATAAAAACGATTTCTTGTAAATGTTTATGTTTTCGTTTGTTTATATAATATTTATATGTTATAGCAAAGTTCGGACAGAAGTGGAGTTTCCATATAGAAGCCCATGTGCCATATAGAAGCACATAGGCCTCTATATGGATACGATGTGGCATGCTTAAAAATGTAAAAACCGAATACAAGCCCATAAGCTTCTTTACGGAAAAACCCGGTAGCCCATGTTTAAACAACGTCCCCTACACCTGAGGTTATGTTGTAGTATTAGAATTGATTTAGAGAAATATTCTGTTGTAGTTACTAGACGTTGATCAATTGAGGATTTATAGTCTTCGATCCAGCTGTATTTATTTTTCCCCTGTTTGTTGTTCCTGCGAATTCGCGAAGGAGTTCTCCCTTTACACGACAGATATCTCGTAAATTTGTTCATTTCCAACACCTCCCACGGTTTCACCAAACAAAGAATAATACGTTAATAAAATTTAACTTCGTAACGAATCCATTAATCCTGCCACATTAAACGGTAACTCGATGTACTTAGATATCGGTATAGAAAGTTCGCGTAGAAAGCTATAGTTTTCCATGATTATGATCGGACTTTCGTCCGTGTTCATCCTTTGTAACCAAGAATTCGGTCGAGAAACGCCGAAGAAAATTCATCGGTTCCCGAAAGAGCTGCGTGCCTTCTTTCCCGTTTTGAGACGGCCATGGGGAATGGTTCCTTTCATTATGCTAACTTTTCCTCCCGTTTCTTGAACAGGAGCGGGACAGAAAAGCATCCTGAAATAATCATGAAACCGCTCGTTTCGCCACCACGGAGCGGTGGAGATTCTTGTTAACTCTGACTTTAGTTATTCAAAGCTCTGCCTCTTTCTCTTCCCCGCTGCATCAGTGGTTAACCACATCGTTAAGCCGTGCAAGGTGCGTTAAAACCGTGCAGGGTGAAGTGCGCATTTTTTCTTACAGCCGTTCCCCTTTATACGTGGCCTTTCTATTCACCGTGTACCACGTGCTAATCGACAAAGCGCTTGAGGATACACGCTGCAAAGTAAGGCTCTGAAACGATCCCCTTTAATGGCGGCGCGACATGTGGTTAAATTGTAGGCTAATTGTCACATACTGTGGGTGATCAAATTATGAGCACATGGAAAAATTGCATACTCTATGTTCTTGATGGTGTCAGAACTTCAATAACAGTGAAATATACCCTACCTTGAAATATACCATGCCCTAAAGCCAAAAGTGTAACTAAATTAGCAGCTTATCTAATTAATAAAAAAAAATTAAAATTTTATCGAAGTCTGGAAACACACATATGAACCCAGTAGAAAATCCATGCGAATTATTAAACCGTTGCATTGCATAGAAAATAGTAACTAATAAATAACAATTGATTGCGAAAATTATACCTGTTGGCATAATTGCTCGGAAATAAAAAAAAATTGTCGAAAAAATATCAAATGCTTGCGGTAGAGTATTCAGGCGATTATACACAGATGCGAAAGGAGGTGTAATCAAATATTATGCAGGGAGTTCTGCTACCGCATGTCAATGTTTTAAGGGGCGATTGCTGAGGTGAGTCTGAACAACGTTTTCCTGTACGAAAATGCTGGTTAAGGGTCCATCTTTGAATTATGAATGAAAAACACTGACCAATCGCGGCATTCCATGTTAGTGCAACTCGCCCTACTATTCGAATATGGGAAAGTGGGGTAAAATAGAACATCAATGTTTCTTTAAGAAAGGAGCTGTTGATGAGTTGCCATCAACTTTTATGAGAGTACAGTATCGATTCGTAATAAGCAACTGGTTTCTGGCTCGTAATAAGGAATTGTCTATCCCCACTTCTTTGTTTGAAGTTTCCGAGTAGGAGCATGCTTAATTCATAGAAGCTTAACCTTAATTCATAGAATGAGAGGGCATGTCATGTTCTATTTTCTAAAGAATAACATTGCTCCTCGATCGAACACTTTATGGTGTTCCACTACCTCGAGACTCTTGTTCTTTCACCGAATAGCATATCTGATCCGTAATAAGCAACTGGGCGGTCAGTAGCGAGTTGCTTATTTAGGATCAAGACGCAGTTTCATTACGTTTAATAAACATTGAATGCCGATTTCTCTGATATTAAAAATCGTAAAAAATAAGAGCGTGTGTGACACGGAATTAATGAATAGGAGCGTGCTTCATTCATAAACTGAGAGGGTATACTGATTCTATTCTTCTCTAAAGAATAGTGTTTCGCCTCACTCGAACTCTTTATGTTTGCCGTTATGTTGAGCCGTTCGCTTGTTGACCGTGTTCGACCTCGCTTCGTTCGAAAACAAAGTCGAGCCGAATAATATACCTGATCCGTAACAAGCAACTGACCGGCCCCAAACGAGTTGTTTGTTTGACAACATTACTGTAAATGGTCCTCACGACGATTTGTGATCAGCGATAGACCCGTACAAACGTTAGTTTTTAATTTACAGTACTGAAAAGTAACAGCGTTAAGCTTGTACGACGTTGCTTCACCAGACATTTCGCCCCGCTTACGGAACTATAATAATTTCGTAATGATAATGTGTCAAATGATGCTGCTCGACGAAATTCGTTGTTAGTTCAAGCTGTCGTCCCCTTCTCCTTTCCGTCCATCTTTGGATTTCTATACACCATTACCAATTTTAATTTCCGCTCACTGACGTTAGGTAATTAGAAATCTTACCGACCAGAAATCACGTCTAGTTCGCAATGACTACGCTTCGACATTCGCTCAATGTATCAACAAACTTACTGCGCTATAGCAAAATGTATTATTTATGGGTCATTGAAAAGCTATTGTGCTCGAAAATGTATTTCTCCCGAAGGGGATGAATGTTTGAAAAGCATAGCACCCAGTTTGAGTTTTAATTGAAAGGGATAACATGTTTGACACTTGTTCACATTCATCGAACGCATGGCTAAAATGAGAATTCTGGTTTAGGAATAAGTTGATGAATCAATTCGATGTTTTAATTTTAAATTTGGGGCAATTGACAATCGACAATTAAATCGTTAAATTCAGTGGAGTTTCAACAACTGAATTCTTCAATTCCAGAAAGATATTTAATTAATAGCAATGTTAATTTCTTGGTACTAAAAAAATGCATGCATAGCTCTTTCAAAAGTGCGAGGCCAAAGATATTTTCATCAAAAATAAATAAATGAAACATTGTGAAATGTTCCGCTACATTTCATGGCCAATTTTGCAGCGTTAAATAACAGGCGAATGAATATTCCAAATTTGTAAAACAGCAGTATTTCATGTGATGTGATCACTGAAAATTGGAAACATTTTACCTCTGTTTGTCACAAAATGATGATAGACTATACTGGATAAAAGCAGACTTTTTATTTGATCAATCAATCCTCGCATGTTCTTTTCATCAGGAATCTATTGTTGAAATGAATACAATCGGAAACGAATCGCAAACTGCAATTCTATTTCCCAATAGCAATTCGTTTCATTGGATTCCATCATTGGAATCGATTTCAACGGTCCTATCGATTCGACGCATTGATTAGATCAATTCATGGATCCCTCACACTTGATCCTACACCGTTCTAGAAAAATGCATATTTAGTTCATATCAATTTACAGACGGAAAGGAAATTACAGTAATAAACGGACCGAAGCTTTAATTTTATTTATAGTACCCTCCATGTATTCATCCCTCTGTACTTGCAAGCATACTTTTCAAAAGAATCATGCTCCTAAAAAGGACAATGGTACAAATTGACCAATTTTGTACCTGACTGGAAACAAAAATTATACAGGGTGTTCAGAAATTAACTAGCCAGCGTTTCTCTTGTAAATAGTAAGTACTAAAGAAAAATGTTAGAGGGAAAAATTTTTCTGTTCCCTATATGCTATGTATTAATATACACGAACTTTTGATGTCACGTCCGTAATGGAGGAAACATTTTGCATAGCATGTATTACTATGTATTTCTTATTGATATGTTTACATTTCGTGTTCAATGTGATAGTATGCAAAATGTTTTCTTCATTACTGACCTTGTTTGGCCTTGAAGGGCATAGTCATGTACGTGAATGAATTCGTCTTGACATGCAGTTCCATATTATGTAAAAATATATGCACTATTGCATTAAAAAAGCTGAAAGGTCACCTTCGTTTCTCGAAAAATATGGGTGATATAAAAACTTCGGGACACTAATATATAACTTACACAAAATAGAAGAACTTTTCGCTCTAATATTTTTCTCTAGTACTTACTACTTATGAGAGAAACGTTGGCTAGTTAATTTCTAAACATCCTGTATGTAGGACATCATTCTGCATATTTTATGGAACTGAAAATGCATAATTATTTGCCCTGGAGACGATGAAAAAGTTTTAAACAATAAGCTAAAATTTCGAAATACTGTCGTTCGTAGACTATAATTAATGTATAATAGAATATAGCGTAATATAATTCAGTAATATAATAGTAACATAATATTTCTGGAACTAAGCAGATTTAATGTGTTGTTGTCAACTGTAACCAAAAAAAGCATAAAATTGCTTTTACATGAGCGCAACAATCTTCATATTCACAATAGCAATTTCAATTGAAATCCATTCAAAATGTAAAACGCAGCAAAAAATAACTAATGATACCTCAATGAATAACTTGGCAAAAAAACGTGGAACGCTTTACGATTTTGCGTGCCATCCTTAATGCAGAATCGCGTTCGAGTCGAACTTTCCAGTGAAAGCTGCCAGACCCTCTATTCCGAAATCTGCCCTTTTGCGCGTAAGAGGAACTTTAAATACGCTTTTAGCCGCAGTCCAAGCCTTTCAGAAATGGCAAAATCGACAAGCTCAATTTTTCCTTCATTCCGGGTCGCCCCCGGGTAAAAAATGAAAAAGGCACGCGGCCGAGGCCGTTCGGCTATGCATTTCAGTGCAATAGAATTTCCACTGCCGCGACGCATCTAAAGTGCTCGTTACAGGTGACAAATTCATTGTGAAGCGATGCAACTTCAGAGGGTTGACATAACCTGCACGCGATCTGACTTCAGATAGCAGAGACCGATCGATCGAGCTGCCCTTGCTGCCTCGATGGCTGTTCCATTTGCTACGGCCGTATCGGAAATCGTATTTGTTAAAGTCTGCTGGTCGAGGGGCTCTACTTTTCTCAGTTACTGTCCACCACAGCGATGGAACTTAATATTACACGTTCGAAGATCTTCTAGGTAGTTCTGTAGTATTGCGTCATTGCAAGAGGAAACTGCCAATTTGCGATAGATATTATTCTGTAGGTTTATACTTACGGTCTAAAATATTGTTAAACATGTTCCAAATGCTGCTAAGACAAGTGTTGAATGCTGATAGTCCACTTGCATTAGTTATAAACGTACATGCATATCTTTCAACACCTATCCACGGATTTCGAGTTCAAAGATAACGCTAAGAACGCTACTTCCAAAGTTCTTCTTCGAAATTGTCAGAGAGAAGTCCTTTGAAAATTATGCACCTCGAATCCTCTTCGTCTGGGTACTCCACCTGATTCATTTCATCTTGCAGCTTGTATTTATAGCACTTGTTCAGGGATGCTGAGAGTGGCGTCAGTCACTACTATGCGATTCTTTTTATCAAACAATTTATGTTAAATGACAGCTTGCGATGCCAGCAATCTAGTGCTCTGGGCAAATTAGCTCTTAGTTCAAAAGGTCACTGTTAAGAAGATAAAACAAACATCCCTGTAACATTTTTTATGATGGTAAAATAAGTCAAATAACACATTTTACAACATATCACGTGAACAAAACAAATAGAAGCCATTATCTACTTCCCTCAGCTTTCTTTGAGTCTTGAACCGATGTTCCTCATTGTTTCCACTATGATGAAGCACCGGATATTTACTATAGGCCTCATTCAGTAGCCGGCTCTCAATTAATGAATCATGAAATCCGCATCTCATAATTTATTTCTATCTGATACTAGGTTAGGCTATTTTGGTCTTAAGACCAACATGGCTTGAGGGTGTTTGCACCAACACCTAAACTAAATAACTACATTATTAATACGCAAAAGTGAATCCTTCTCCAAGAATTGCAGCTTTTTGTGGTTCTTGAACCGTAGTGTCTCGTTTTTTCCACTAAGATGAAGCCCCTAATATGATCTTAAACTTCAAGTAGTTTGTATTTAGACCGTAGCCCATATTTGAGCCATCTCCTCTACAAATTGCTTGACTCTTGTTCTGGTGCATTGTTTGTTGGTTTTAGCCAGTACTCAGTAAAATCTATATTTCAAATAGAGACTTGTAAATAATTTGTGACGGATTTTAATTTTAACTTATATTTTATCTTGTTAGTTTCATCGCATCTCAACATTTCAATTGAAAAATTCCTGCACGAATAGCAATCTAAAAGTCTTTCCAAACTGAACACTGTATGCAAAAATGTGCGAATTCACAATGTAATTCAACCTCTGCATAAATCGCGCAAAAGATCCACGCTCAGTTGCGATAACAATTGTTCATTTTTCATAAAATTATCAGGTGTCTGAATCCACATGCTTAGTCAGCTGATGCACAAGCAATTTCTGCAAAAAGCTCGGGCAAACTATATCGTGGCAGTGTTAAAGCATAGATCTGTTGCAATCTGGTTATGGTAAAGACTCTTGCCGGTACAAGTGACAGCTTTCGTCGATGCCTCCGTTCGTTCTGGCGACCGAGCTTCGTGGAAGCAATCGAATTTCAATAAGAATTACGTATCGCTTGACAAGATGTCGCAGTGCCAGACTCCTGCAACGCGTCCGCTCGTTCAGCTGGAATTCAGATAGAACACCAAGAACGGGATCCGGGACGGGAAGAGGGTACTGTATCGGAAATTGCGTTCGGAGATAGCGCGAAGAACGAGAGAACGAAATTAGGGGTGAACAAGACATTCACAGCTCTGTTGAGTTACAATAAAGGGTGGAGCACCTAACTTGATAACTTCAAATGACTAGAAATGTTTTAAACAAAAGTTGCATGGTACCAAGGGGAACATAAAAAAAATAGTTGATACTACCTTATATTATTATTAAGATCTGCAGGCCTGCTTCAATGTTTTTAATGGTATACCGAATCCTTCTCTCTGACTTTCGAAAAGTGTCTAATTCCGAGTAAAAAGTATTATAACGAGTAGTATCTAAAATTAGCGGTTCGTGAGATGTTCACAAATAAATCATTTTGTATTTGAAAATGACGCTCAGTCAACGGAAAAACAAATACGATAGACAGAACGACTTTCTTTATAATGACAGATTATTTACGACACGGACTTGTAATTCACAAAAATTGTACGCCGCTTTGTCATACTGCGTTAGTCGGATATCAGGAACCATAGAAGAAATCTTGGACTTCTGCGTGCCAGATGAATGGTGCATCATAAATGATCAAGGCCATTTCAAGATCACGTTATTATACATAGTTTTATTTGTCTCGATGTCATCCTGATCATGACAAACAGAAAAATAACTCATTCCATTAAAAAAATGTTAGTATTTGCAAAATCTCAAACGATATGCCCTCGAAATGACCTTCAACTCCACGGTCATATTTTTTCTCCGAAACATAATAATGTTTTCCTGAATCGTTTTTTTTTATATTTACAAACTACAAAATTATTAAAGGTGGGAAAGTTAACTGGGACATCCTCATATAATCTTTATTATACATGTATTGGGTTATGTACAAAGGAAAATCATTTAATTGTGAATGTCTCACTAACTGTTAATTTGAGACACCACTTGTTATAATATCTTTTTTCCTCAGCATTTGCCTCTTTTTCGAAATTCGCAGAAAAGGATTCAGTATTCAATTTAAAGAATTGAAGGTAACCTTCAGGTCTTAATAAAAATATAAAGCAGTAAAAAATGAACTATTTATTTGTATATTCCCTTTGCTACCACACAACTTCTGTTTGAAACGTTTTTTCGCACAGCAAGTATTTTGCGCGCGCTTTCATGTCGTCAAGTTGGATGATCCACCCTGTTTAATTCGTCTGGTACAAGGAAACCAGTTATCAACTGGATTCGATAAAACGATGAATAAAAAAAGCGTGTAGAATTATTTGTTTATCTGTATCCAAAAAAAATTCGAATTAAAGGGAAAAAAGTATCGGTATAAAAAGTTTACGATACATGACTTTCCATAATTACAATACCACTTTTGATTTAAAAAAATTCAATTTCGGCAGAAACATCATAGAATTCGAATTTTTCGTGAAAATGTATTGCATTAAAAATAAGGTTCTTATAAGCTAGTTGTGAAAAATGACAATGCTAGTAAAAGTGCAGAAAACTATGTATAAAATAAGGTAACATGCAAATGAACGTAACTGCAAAAGAAACAAAAGAAAATCGCCATGGTTTCTCAAAAGTTTTCAGGGAAAGTTGGGCTTGCACTGATTGGCTTCCGAATCATCCAAATATATTGAACTGGACAAGGGGAAAAGCTATACCAAGTTTTATTATTTTATTTGAAAGCTTCTTAGAAACTGTTGCATTATTTCAATTCATATCTAGAAAAACATTGTATCGTCCCCTTTATGCCACCGGCATGAATTTGCAATTTATCATTCGCTGAGTTAAACAATATACTGAATACCACTTTTTACTTGCAAATTTGTGTTAGAATGTCGTACACATATGTTATAAAATAACGATTGTTCACTCTGTGCCAGATTTATAAATGTTCAGAACTATCTCAATACTTTGAATATTGAATACCGAATTCTTATATTCAAAAGCGAACTGCACGTTCATATCTTTCACATAAAGGAGACGATATGTAATGCGTGCGCTGTGAGCCAAAAACTTGAGGTTATTCCCTTATTTGCACAATTGTTGATTCTTTTGTTACCCGTACTTTAATTTGATATTAATACTGCAGGGACTAATAACTATTCATTTCGCTCAGATATTTTTTAACATACAGGGTGTTCTGCTACTGCATGTCAATATTTTAAGGAGCGATTGCTGACGAAATTTTGAACAGCTTTTTCCTTTGCCAAAACGGTGGTTAAAGTTTCGTTTTTGAATGATTAACGAAAAATGGTGGCCAATCAGAGCGCGTGTAGAGCGCGCGCTCAGCCGACAGAAGATCGTGATACGTTCAACTTCAGCCTTGAACGCCTTCTCGGCTAAGCGCACTCTACACGCGCTCTGATTGGTTAGTGTTTTTCGTTAATCATTAAAAAACAAAGCTTTAACTGCCGTTTTGGCAAAGGAAAAAGTTGTTCAGAATTGCCTCAGCAATCATCCCTTAAACTATTGACATGCAGTAGCAGAAAATGTAACGTAAAAGATGTGATGAAAATGTGTAACGCTGGAAAGTAAAGAAATAAAAATACCGCTAAGTGGCGCTTCGTGATTACGGCACTCAGAGTAGTGGGGATGTGGCTACATTAAGGAGCTAGTTAGTCAGGCAGTTAATTACGCTTGGAACTGTCTTGTGATTACTTTCGTTCAAAATGTCGATATCGCAATTATTTTGTAGCGAAGCGATCCGTATAACAATTCTATGTTAAAAATGTTGGTATGTGTGGTCGGCAACGTTTCGCACTGTTTTTTTTTTCTTATTTAACTCGCTGTATTTCATCAATCTTTTACAAAGTGTTTCACCTGAAACACGTACTTTATTCGTACCTTATTATAGAGAACAACGAGCTGCATCAACTAACCCATTAAAACATATGACTCCATTAAAAAAAATCAAAGTTGATCTTCGTAAGTCCTTGACGCGTACACCCACAAGAAAAGACCAGTAACATCAGAATATGCACTCTTTCAAACGAATTAAGTTCCATGCAAACATTTCTCGCTGCGGCTAATAATAATAATGACAAAAATCAGGGAGATAATTTCAGGTGAGAGACCCTGTATATAACACATGCAATTGTTCACTGTTGTATAAATTTCGATACACATGGTGGCACTTTTTGATCCCAAGCTCTTGGCTGATCGTGTGTGTCTGTTTGGTATCAGTACGTAAAAAATAGAGCTTATGAAATATTCTTCTATATCTTACGATAAATTGTGCATAATGCAAATGAAATAGTTTTGTGCACATAAAAGGCCATCACGCGGTTCTTTATCAGTCGATAAACAACTAACCCGCGCAAAAGTACAAATAATGCTTTTATCGAGAATAAATCGTTCGTTTCCTTTGTTAAAAAAAAAACGAAGAGCGAGAAAAAACGACACTTGCACGGACGCATCAATTTTTGGGTGCATCAGTTATATGCTAATGCATGAACAACTTTTGAACGTAGGCCATGTTTCTTCATTACACAACACTGCAATGTGGAAAACAATACTGAATGATCTATGAATGAGCCAGCAATATGGATGTCAAAATAACAAACATTTATTTTTACCGTGCACCAATTATCTGAACAGTTGTGCGTGTTGCTAACGTGATAAATTCCCTCGTAAAAATTAAGTCGAGCAATTACGTTAAATTTATTATAGGATCAATTTTACAGCGGTAGACTTCATGCTAATTCTCCATGCACCATTTTTTGTGTATCTCTTTCCAAAATGGCGATTATGTATTTACCAGCTGTCGGACCAGTATTTAATCGTTTTAAGGCCTATCATAGCAATTTTGATATCAAACAGACGTTTTAGTTGTTAAAATAGTTACCATATATGGCGATAAAAGTATTAAAAACTGTCGGTCCAATAATCATAATCGATAAAATCATTGCTAAGCGTCTCATACCCTACTGTAGTCGCTAATAATCTTTGCTGTTGATTCCACTCTAACCACCCAACGCAAGGCAAGTATTAGGAACTATGACCTTCGAAATTACTGTTATAAATTCAAGAAAAAGCTAATTTCAACTTTTCGAATTAGTCGCTCAGATATTAAATGCTACTTATATTTTTGTTAGATGTGCAATATTAAAGTTGCCAAGCTATGGATAATTTATTACTGCAACCGAAACAGTTCCAATTTCGAATTCTTTACTTTTGTATGCTCGATAATGTTTATCAATTGTTTAATCATAAAGGAAAGTGATTAAATATATTGGGCGTCAGACAACTCACAGAAGAGCCGGATATGGGGGATTCCTGAGGCGATACTGAACAACTTTTTCCCGGCAAAGTGTCATTGGAGGTTTTATTTTTGAATTATTAACCAAAAACGTTAGCCACTCAGAGCATGCGTGGAGCCCGCGCTGAGGGACGGAATGTCGCGTCGTCCCGGATCAAATGGATCCCCGATCTAAATGCGTCGGTATAGCAGGGAGTAAAAGTTGTAGCGAATACCGAATCAATGCAATGAAGAATAATGTCGAATTATTCGTTATTCGTGAATATATGCAACACGGGCCGCACTAGCGTCGCGAAGGGGCGCAAGACCATCGCCCTCTCTCTCACTCTCGCGCTCTAACCCGTGCTAACCAATGCAAAATATTAACATTATTATTGCAAGAAAACGGTTGAGTAGCGAGCCATGGCTCCTTTGACACTTTTTACCCTCGCGCTGAGTAGAATAAAATAGGATAAAAAAAGCTTGACCTTAATTTTCAGGGTCAGAATGAATTTTGCGTGCAGTTTCTTTTACAAATGTCTACCGATCCAGAGGTGCAGAATCGCGTTATGGTAGCCGTGACATTGATTGTCTTTACACCCTGCACATTCTACGTAAAGTTTTGAATGCTTCAATAAACATTCCCAGTAGCGCAGATATCGTTATTAATCTTCCTAACTTGCATGAGTACGCATTTTTTCTTTGTATCGATATAAGAAAAGAAAAAAAGCAAATCATCACAAGATAAATATTGGCAATAAAAGACCCTGCTCCAATCGCCTTGACCTTGAAATATGTTGTTAAGGTCATAATTTTGAACACCTTTTTTCTGTACATGTTATCGTACAGAAAAACGTCGCCCGGGTTCTTTATTGTCAATATTTACCGATCATAAATTCCAAAAAACTAATTCGCATACGAGCAACGGTAAGAATTTAGCAATTTGCGCAAATTTGCGAGAACGTGCAACGGAAACAGTAAAGTAAAATTAACGAAATTAAGGGATAAATGTGCGTGGTATAGTTTTGTATTCAATTAAACCCTATTAATTTTCGAACCAGCCAACTAAACCAATTACTGTACATTTAAAAGCGACACGTGTGTCAGGCGTGTAGAATAGTAATCAGGGCGAAGTCAATTCATTAATAAAATAAACAAAAATATCACAAAAGCAAAGAATAGATTTGAAAATAAAGTGAAGAAGTATTGCGAAAACGCCACTGGTTGGTTATTATACAGGGTGTCACAAGAATATATGTCGGGGCTATCATAATGTGGTTGTACACCAACGGTTTGGTGGATACTGACATAAATAACTTGTGGTAAAACTAATCTTGACCTTGAAAATTCAAATTCAAAATAAAAGTTTTTGTTATTGCATCGTATTTTATTCATTAGAAGCATAAATCTTGCAAAAGAAATCATAGGTTGCAAATGATCCATATTCACGGAAAGTGATGTCAAAAAGTTATACAGAGTGTTTCGCTACCTCATACAAATATTTGAAGGGATGGTTGCTGAGGCGATTCTGAACATTTCCCTTTGCCAAAATGTTGGTCAATGCTTCGTTTTTGAGTCATTAACATAAAACAGTGACCAATCACAGCGTGCGTAAAGGGCGCGCACAGTCGAAAAAAGATCGTGATAGGGTTAACCGAGGTTTTGAACACTCCTGCGGCGAAACGCACGCACTGATTGGTCAGTGGTTTTTATAGATGTTATGTTTGCAAAATTTTCATGTGGATTATTAAAATACAGTTGGGGAGTAGTAAAACATATTGTTTATCATTCAGGTCTGCAATTTAGATCCGTCGAGCAATTAAAGAGCAGGATTGAGCACGTTTTCAATCATCTACGTGTTTTTGAATATTTTACGAATGTTAAAATTTTTTTCATACCAAACTATAATAACATCTCATCTAAAATACTATATTCCCAAGATACCTACTTTCTTCGCCTTTCATCTTCTCTTCGAATCCACATAATTCCACTGTAGGACCTTGTTGCTAGTAATAGGTTAACCTACTCTCCTGTTTCAGTATGACCACCACGGTGATTTATGCATTGTCGTAAGCGAATTTCCATATTTCAGCGAAGTTTGACGCCAATGTTAGGTATTGAGCGTAGACGATTGAAAGTGTGCTCGATCCTGCTCTTTAATTGCTCGACGGATCTAAATTGCAGGTCTGAGCAATGCACAAATTCTTTTGCTGTCTTCCAAATGTATTTTAACATCTCACTTGAACATTTTTATTTATTTAGGGTTTATTTTAATGCGGTAACATTAATGATAGAGTCATTAGCAACTAGCACAAGCTGCATATTTTGTTAGTACGCGACTATAGGTATGAGTGGCACATGATTATAACAAATTCAGGTTTTTAATCAATTCAAATTACGTTTTTCTTATTGCGGAATTCTAATGCATTCTGGATGACATCTGGCTCATTTAGATTAGTCTTCATATCGGCTTTGGTGCTGTATCTATGTCTTTTAGATGAGAAGTTCGGCAGTCCTGTAGAATGTGTTTTATACTTATAGTTGATCGACAAGATTAACACTCGGCAGGTTAGGTTAGGCTAGGTTTGATGCTGTATCTATTTCTTTCAGAGGAGAAGTTCGGGCAGTCCTGTAGGATGTTTTATACTTATCCAGAAGATTAACACTCAGGAGAGGTTTGTTTCGTTATAAGATGTTCGTGTGTTACTATTGAGTATCCGGTACGAATTATTTATGTCAGCATCCACTAAACGGAGGGTATAGAATCATGTTATGATGACCCAGACATGTAATTTTGTGACACCTTGTACTTTTAAATAACCCATTAGATTCGTAGAGTAGCTTCTGCGACTTTAAATTAACTACCACATTTGCAAAAAAAAAAAAGATTAGCTGAATATTTTAGAGATGCTTTCAACAAGAAATAATTTGCTGCATAGTACAATCTCCACTGATCTGTTTATTTTGCAACTTGATGATCCAATATGCCATCCGCTAGCTTCTCCTAATTTGAATGTATTTAAGGATAAACGATTGTAACGGATAAAAAGACGCTACTGTGCTACTTTCATTTCATCTAATTAGCTGACATCTCGATGATCCGTACTTCCCTTACTTCCAATTACCTTAACTAATCAGAATTTTTTCTTATTTTTTAAGTAAGATTCAACGCGCAGTCTGTGAAACTGTTAAAGGAACGAAATACATTTAGTATTCCAGACAGATTACATTAAAACAAATTACCGACCGTTTCAGACAAAGTTGCGACACAGCCCGCGAGTTACTATCTGTCCTCGACTAATTGACTTGGTCTAATTTATTTCAAGTACACCATTTGATACTTTCTTTGTCGTTTCGTGATACAGGATGTTATTGCGTTGAATGATATTGGAAGGTAGAAATGTTGCAGCTTGAAGAAGATAATTATTATACAGGGTGTCCCACCTAGCTTGGGCATCACAATTATCTCCCTTATTCTTTATCATTGGAAAAAATGTCAAAAGACAAAAATATTTGATTTGAAAGGGAGAACGTAATGGTGAGCAAACGAATGATCTCAGGCTCATTTTTTTCAAGATTTCAAAATTATCGAAGTATTTTTAAATAGGACTACATATTTTTGATATGGCGATGTAATAGCTAATCAATCAAGGTCGATCAAGGTGAGTCCAACGACTTATGATATTATGACCTTCGCGTGACCTTGAGCATGAAAAATTCATTTACACTTGGATTATTCATGTAAATGGTGAAATAACCATGATTAAATGATTAATGAGGGAAAATTTATTTTAAAATATTGACGAAAACAGTGCAACATGAAGATTCTGAAAGAATGAACTAATTTCAAGTCTTCTTCATGTTTCCTTCCTTGCTTAATGTTCTAAACACGTTTCCTGTAGCCCGTGTCAACATTGCTCATCGAGTTGAATTGTAAGCATTGATACATTGAAGAGTTTCTTCCTTCGTTCACTACAAACTGGTTCAGAATTTCACTTTGATGCATTGGTGTTTACTAATATCGAGCAAGGAAGGAAATATAAGAAAGGCTTGATATTAGTTCATCCTTTCCGAATCTTCATGTTGCACTGTTTTCATCAATATTTTCAAATAAAGTTTCCTTCATTAATCCGCTAATAATAGTTATTTCACCATTTACATAATAAGTTTTATGAATTTTTCGTACTCAAGGTCATGTGAAGGTCATAATATCATGGGTCGTTGGACTCACCTTGGTCTTAGCTATCATATCCCCATGTCAAAAATATGTAATCCCATTTAAAAAAACTTCGATGGTTTTGGAATCTCGAAAAAAAGGGCCTTGAGAAAATTGGTTTGTTCACCATTACGTTTGCTATTTCAAACCAAATATCTTTTTCGTCTGACCTTTTTCCCTATCATAAAAAATAGGCGAGATATTTGGGATATTCAAGTTAGGTGAAAATTTTACAGCCGTCTTTACAGGACTGTAAGGTTAAAGAACTTCTTATTCTGACTTAAACTAAAAACTGTTATCTTACCATCTGTACCTCTCCTGCGATTAGCAGATGGAAATATCTTACCTGAAAGCACACAAAACGAAATAAAAAAATATTTTCCTTGATAATCGAAGATATTCAGGCACGAAAAAAACCCCGTTTGAAAATAAACAAACTTCTTGAACCACACAGGCGGCTTATGCAAAAATGTAGACCACGTGACACGCATGCAAAATTCATTCACTTACATGCATAAATTTCTATTATCTCGCCACTGGCGAAGCTGGCATGACTGTTCAACGTACCGCCAGCGCCTGGACGAGGGATGCGAAAAATTGTTCAGTTAGCCAACAGCGTAATATGCAAATATCCGCTGTAGGAGGCTCTTCCTTTGCAAAAATATCCGAAAAGAAAAGGGGTGGAAATGGTCAAAAGTGACAGGCTTGAAAATACCGTCAGCTAGATTGTTCATTTATTCACTATGAAATTGAGGCCATTCCGTCCTTGCCGCTCCGATATTTGCAGACGGTTTTAATAAAGCAGCTGGGAGATTTCCTCGAGTAAGGATACCGAAAGAGGCTCTATGTTTTAACGGAAGATTATTGCTCTATCCGATTTCTCCTTTCACGTCTATCGCCATCTCATCGATAATATTTTTTCCTTTACCGATTTACATTTTTTCCCCTCCTCTTGCATTTCCCCTACAGCAGTATTCAAACTTTCCGCAGGCTGAAATCGATCCAATACTCCATCGAGCGTCGACGTTGGTCGGCGTGATATCACTTTTCAAACGACCCCAGACCCATTTTTCGCTTGCGTCCGAGTCAGAGGGAATTAAAATGATTCGAGAAGTGCTTTGGGAATTGGAGGTTGCACAGAGAGTTTTCGTTTGCGAGCAATTCTAGGGGAATTCTGCGAAACTGGTTTCAATTTCGTTTCAACTGGAATGAATGTGGGATACCATGTATAACTGCATCTCCTATTAAGAAAAAATGACTAGTTTTATTCAAATACGGTTTCTACGTCCAACAGAATTTTGAGAAGATTATGACGTACTTAGAACCAAACGGATGCAAGTGGCATTTTTGAAATTGTTCAGTACAGAAATGGAGAGTTAAATCGTCAAATATTACGTTATTATAATTTAAGTAATCCAGTGTTGCATAAAAGTATTATTTAAAGGTAGAAAAAATGACCGTTAAGCAAATAATGGAAGTAGATGCTAATGATTATTTATCACATATGTTGCAGTACAAACATTAATTTACTATTGCTAACAAGACATTGTCTGTATGTATGTCATAAGAAGTATGATACAAGACATAATACATCATTACAATGAAGACATCCATAATAAAAATATTTTCCAACACTAACATGTCTTTAGAGTGTGATGCTTCATATGTTCCTTTCCATTTTTCTTGCTAAGCACTCACTGCGACAAAGGGTATAGCCGGATAAGGGGGTCAAAAGTTCCCCTAAACCAAATTCGATTTGCCATGGGTCATTCGATAGCTTATCAAGAAAGTACAATATGTGCCAAGTTTCAGCTCCGTATCTCGACTGGGGGGGGGGGGGGGGGGAGTAATTGCCAAAAATAAAAAATCACATTTTTGACCAATTTCTCTCATCTGCGTCGGTGGAAAATTCTGAAAAAAATCAGGGACCCTTTGATTAACCAGCCACAAACTATAGAATTTTTTCAGATTTTTAAATTAGATAACCAACCTGCGAAAAATAAAAAATGATGAAAAATGCCGGTTTGGGAATGAAGGAGTCACGGTACTAGATTCACATTTTTTGAGTAAGTATATATTATTGGTACTATTGTACTGTATTTTTTTCTGATTTTTCGGTTTGGTGCGCCATAACTAAAAAAATCAAAAACTAACTTTTTCCTTGTTTCTTGTGTGCCCCAGTCAGTTATACAGCGATTTGTGGTACATTCTTGATCAGATAAATGCTTTATGCAATCTTAAATGTTTTCATGCATAGCAAACAAACACAGGAACTAATGAAACTAAATAAATCGAACCATTTGTCATTACGTCATGCGCATTACACTCCGTAATACGTAAGGGATTTTCAAGAGCGTCGGTGGTCCTGCGGCAAAGTACATGACTACCAAGCCGCTGCGCTGACTTTTCGTAGGTCCGAGCCCTTTTTAGGTAACTTTTTTTGCTTTTTTTTTCTAATTCCTAACTATATCAAGATGTTCAATGTTTGTTTAAAAATGTTTTAATATTTTTTTTTAATATTTTAGTCTGTAGTGTACGTAAATATGACTTTGGGGTGCTCTTCATGCTACCGTTTCAATTACGGTATTTTTTAATATTTCCTACGCTGAAGTAATATGTGTGAAGGATTTGCGAATCTCTTACCTTTCGATTTACTCGAAAATGAATTTTCAGTTCGAAATTTTTGGGATTACTCGAATATATTTGAACAGATCTTTAACTTTCGAGTTACTGATATAGATTCGAATTGCTCGAATGACTTGAATATTCATCTATTTGCTATCACATACTAATCTAACTCTAAGAAAGAAAAATATGAAAAATATTTTCATGAAGAAAACATGAAAATAAACCACAAGCATTAAATTAGCGCAATATGTTTCTCTGTTACAGTTAGATTAGTATTTGATAGTAAATAGATGAATATTCGAGCAATTCGAGCAATTCGAACCTTTACGAGTGACTCGAAAGTTAAAGATTTGTTTAAATATATTCGAGTAATTCGGAAATTTTCGAGTAAATCGAAGTTTTACAAGGGTAGAATATTCGAGTCGTTTTATTTCTTCAAGTAGTTTTATCTCTTCAAGCAGCTCGCATTTTGTACAAGCAGTTCGTCAATTTGAAGCAGTTCGAAAAATTCAAACGCTTGGCTTGGCTCCAGAAATCGAAACGAGTTCAGTTCAGCTGATAAATTATGGGTACTCTCTCACCGCTGTTACCAATCTCATGACAAATAGAAAAACAATTCATTCCATTTAAAGAAACGTTACTATTTGTAAAATCTCATAAGCATTACCTTGACATGACGTTCAACTTCACGCAAACTTGCTCTTTGAAACATTTTTTCGTATCTTTACAGATAACAAAATTATTAAGGATGACAATGTTAACTGAGACGTCCTGTATTTTACATTTAGCTTTCACTTTTTGTCCGATCTTTAGTGTTAAGGAAATTCAGATTATTGCCTCCAAATTGCAAGTTGCAATAATATTCTGATTTTACAGTCATTAAGAAACGTATTTTCTGCTATAAGTTATGCGTACCACCATCTCGTAGCAGATTCAAGCTTTCAATTATGTTTTTACTGAATCTGAAGTGCTTTAAATTACTGTATAATATTATGGAATAAATCCTTCCAGAGATTCGATTTTATGAAAATCGAGCGGTTTTGGGGTTGGTAATGAACGACAAACTTCTAAGGCTTTCCCTCGCTTGATGGATATTTTTCTTTTTGTTGAATGTTAACAAAACGACAGCAAGACATCTCATAGCCGATACCGCCCAGTCATATCGCATCCTCGAGCTACTATTTACTATTCCAAAACCAATTTCTTCCGCATAAAGGGAAGAACCGTGCGCGCTTTATTGCTACGTTCACGGTGAAGAACCGAGATATTCAGCAGGATCCGCCATCACTAGGGATAAAACGTCCATGGAAGATAAGTTTCATGGGGAAGTGTCGATAGCATGAGAGCTTGGAAACATTATTGTCAGAAAAATCATACGAGTGCATCTTTTTACGGTTGATTAACATTCCACAGTTAATCCAATGTGAAGAAAGCGGGAGTAAGATCAATTTTTCTGTATATCAGGGGGTCAGTAACGAGAGACTAAAGCAATTTTTTTAGTTGCCTGCTACACTGTACCGGGTATTTAAAAAAGAAAATGTTTTTAAAAGGTTGTTGGAGAGATCGTGACAATCGGATCGGAATGCGGAAAGAACTATTTATTCATACATGAACAAACTAACGCGTTACCAATTACGATAGGCGCCTAGGAATGTGAACAGAGCATAAAACGCAATAAGATAGTGCAGGTAACGCCAGAGAAGTTGCGGTGTCCTGCCCTCTTTCCATCCGGTTCGGAACCACGGATCGCATTAGATCATAGATTACTAACCTTTTTTGGCCTACCGCCCTCTTCCAAAAAAAAATTACTCAACGCCCCCTTTCCAGAAAAAAATCATGGTACTAGTCAAAAAGCTATTAGGAACAAAGCTATAATGTACCGATACCTACTTTTAATACGGACTGATCTTGCTTAAAAGATAGTTATAACTATTTGTTGAAACATGCGTTCGATGATCTTTCAATATTAATCAAACTTCTCAGCGCATTGTTGTGAGTATTACCCGAGGGGTGGTGTGGGACGGGGCGGTTGATCCTCAGTGTCCCCTAGATTTGCCTTGGATCAAAAAAGCCTCCTTACATCTCCTCGGCGTCCACCCGCGAGCGGTACCGACCTCGTTGGGAACCACTGTACTACGTTCTCGAACTTCTATAAAAATAAATTCAATTCAGTTAATTGTTTACTAGTACACTTACTTTAAGTTACATTAAATCCTTTTGCTTGTTAAGAAATGTCCTCGGGTATGAAGCCGTTATCCAAGGCACCCTTTATACTGAAAAGGTTGTTGTGATGTGACATTTTTGATTACTTGGACAAATTGTGAACGTCTAGTGTAAATAGAAAAGGTGCTTCTTTTATAGAGGGTGTTAAAAAATAAGGGTCGGATACTTAACGAGCTTATAGTACTCACTAAGAGAAATAAGAGGGATATGCAGTTTGATCAACATAGGTCTTAAAACCAACCCTTGCATTGTAAAATCAATTTCTATATTGGCGTAAATATATTGGCATAAATGAAATGAGAGAGTGGAATCGCTTGATTACTAATTAGAAGGGAATCTTTTAAATTGTTTACCTATTTAAGATGTATTTTTCTCTATGCAGCTAAGTGCAATATTACATTAATCATTTTTTATTACTAGAGTTTGTGTTTGGGCCAAACTCCACAATCTGCTAAAGAAATCATAAGATTAATACAGATACTTATGTCAACAATTTGCTTGCAGAAATAAGAGCAAAATTGGAGAGTAATTAATCTTATCAAATCACTCTACTATGTAGAAGTACAGTAATGTTCCGAAACAAACAACTTGTTCAGAACCAGACAGTTGCTTAATACGGAGCAGGTATACTATTTGGCTTGACTTTGTTTCCGAAGGCTCGAGATAACGGCAAACCATAATGGGTTGGGTCGAGGCAAAATGTTATTCTTTAGAAAAGAATAGAATATGGCATGCCCTCTCTTTCTATAACTGAAGCATGCTCCTATTCACTAATTCCGTGTCATACACGCTCTTATTTCTTGACAATTTTTAATACAAGAGAAATCGGCTTTCAATTTTTATTAAACGCAAAGAAACTGCGTATTGTCCGAAATAAGCGACTCGCTCGGCCAGCCCAGTTGCTTATTATGGATCAGGAATGCTATACGGGGAGCGAGCGAGGGTATCGAGGTAACGACATACCATAAATTATTCAGCGACTTCCAACAAAGAAGTGGGGGTAGTGAGTTGCTTATTTCGAGATAGAAGTCAGTTGCTTATTTCGGATCAGTACTGTATGTCCTTGGATTCTGTCGTTGATAAAATTAATTGGAAACTCGATTCATTCATGTTCCAAGCACGAGTATAGCAGCGCATTCCAAGAAAAATTCGTGGAGCAATTAAGGATCAATCCACATCGAAGTGTTACAGTACAATTGAAAAACATCGTACAACAACATTTGAAAGAGATTGTTTGTCGGCTAAAGCGGAGTCGTCAGCCTGTAAACCTTCAAACCGACTGGAAAATACAGAGAAAGTCGCTACTACATGTCGTCACTTTTAATTTTTCTACACGTGCACGCTCGCGACCTTTTCTTTTCGAACAGTCTGTGTGCCAGCTTAATAACTCAGTAAAACATTGCAGTAGGCAGAAGTTAAAGAAAAATGCAAGAAGGGAAAAATTGAAGGGCTCGATTGCAAGAATCGGTCAGCTCCATTATTGGAATTTTTCATCTTTTTTTTTGTCAACGGAAACACTGTGCAACTAAGTAAATTGAGCGAAATTGGTTATAAATATTGCTTATATCTGTAATGACTGTAGTAGCAATGTATCTTTCACGAAAAATAATTTGGTCGATAGTAATACTCTTAATAATATATTTTTGTTCAATGGGGCTGTCTGTTTTTTTTGCACTGAAATTAGGACTAACTGAAAAAAACAAGTCACCAAATACAGTTTTATCGATCAATAAGCATAAAAATAATGAAGATTGTAAATTCTACAGGGTGTTTCGTTTAACTGGGAACGGTGGAATACCTCACGTAAACTTGGAGTTACATAAAAAACTGTTTTTATAAAAGTTGTTTGATATCGAGAGTGACATTACCTGATATAAATAATTTTGCTCCACGGACTACTGGTGGGAAAGATATGAAAAATAGGTTAATTTATTTTTCATGGAACCCTGTATTGCTTTATTAATAATGTGCTAGCGCTTCTTGAGGTAAATAGAATGACATGCAACATAACAGTGCAATAGAATTGTCATAAATCAGGTACGGAGAAGTCACATAAACACATTACAATAAACAATGTTCGAGCTTCTTATCTTCCCTTGTGTTTCTTAATCTTACAAGTGTTTCTAGTGTTTGCGTAACTGTGCTTTCCATATGAAACTAATGCTTCCATTTTTTTTTTATTAAAATCCATTTACGAACAATTTATTATAATATTTCCATAGGAGGAACATTTGAACAAACATGGGACGTTTGTTCTTTTATAAGAACCTTTTTTAATATCGCCGAGATATTACACCATTTTCAGTTAAACGGCACACCCTGAATCTAAATGATTTGGACCTCTATCGCTACTTATGATGTTATCCTACCAAAAGTTATTTTTCGGTACATATTTTTCTGCTAATGAAGAAGTGTCTTCTATTTTTTTTCGTTTTTCATTCATGTTTTTAATACCCCTATTTGTTTTTCAATAGTTTCGGTGCTACGTAATTGATTTTTCATGTAAAAAATATTTAGAGGTTCCTAATTCTTGCAACTAGCAATGCGGAATGTAATTAGAATTATAGTTACATGAAAACTCAATTTTTGTCAAAAAGTGAAGCTGACCGGATTTCGCACCGAACCCTTGAATTGTATTCAAACGCGCATTGTTCGTTGCAATCTCAGCATTCACCCGAGAAAGATTTTTAGCCTTGCTGAATCCCCCGGAATTAATTAGAAGCCGGCAGGGAGATCTTTGTAAACAGCGGGGTGTAACATTTCTCTAGTTTCAGCGCGTTCTCAGCCTTAAAATGAAGTGAATATTATCTTTCCTTTTCGTCGGCAGATATGAACATGAAAATTCATGGGGAGATTATTTCCGTGGCGGCATGGCGCGATTTAACGACTATTCCCAGACATATTGACCGCGAGAAAAACAAAGCCTTGAAACTGCTAACTTTTCATCCTGGAAATGTTATTTGGAACACGTTTGACTGGGACATTTTGCCAATGACAAAAAAAGAGACATTTTTGTATGGGACCAGGTAACAAAGAAATTAAAGAACAATTGCACTTTGGTAAATATTGACAATAAGGGATCCAGCTTTAATCACTTTGACCTTGAAATATGTTATCAAGGACATCGTTTTAAACAAGTGTCTCCTATACATGTTACCGTCGCTCGCCTTTAGTTTCCGAGACATTTGCAAAAATCTTTTATTAAACTTAAATCATGAGTACATTTCATTTGGCGTAAGCGGTCGCCTATGTTATAGAAATCAGTGCTTTGAACAACTTTTTCTTATGCATGTAACTGGCGGTCGGCCTTAGTTTTCAAGAAATATGCAAAAAACTATCGTTACCCCTATAATTAATTCTACCTATAATTGTGCGATTGTATTGCTTGCTGCTAACCCAAACGTGAACACTGCGAAGGATTCTAAGATCCTAGTCAATATAGTACGAAGAAAAGTCAATAGCAATAGACGATAAAAGCATTCTGGTTCCTGCTGGTTTTTTTCTAAAAATGTAAAACTAATGTATTTTGGAAACTACGACTCAGGCGGCTGGCTTACGCCCGTCACAAATGAATATGTTGCCAAAGCTAACCTGTACCTTATAAATATAGTTAGGCTTGGAACTACATAGGTGTTTTAGCGGCCGGAGTGAGCCGGCCGCCATTGTCGTAACTTCCAAAAAAATCTTGATTTGCCATTTTTCGAAAACAATACAAGAAGTTGTGAGTACTTTTGACCCTGATAGCCAAGTTGGGCAGGTTAGCACATTGCACCGGCCGAAGAGGAGCCAAGTTTGTCCGTCGACATGTAGCGCCACATTAAATCCTAAGTGGCGATCAGCGGTTCGCAGCGTAAGTTGTATTGAATTGGCAAAGAGAAATTCGTCTAAGTGACGTGGGTGCGAAAGAAGACGTTCTCCTATGGCTTTGAGAAAAGTCTCACTTCGATAGCCCAGATTCAAACAGTTAAAGTTGGTTGCGTTTTGGCAACAAACGAAACGCTGCGATGAGTTGATCGCCATTTAGATTTTAATGTCGCGCTGCATGGTCGACGGCAAAACTAGGCTCGATTTTGGCTGCTGTTGCTGTCATTAGTCTCGCTAATGGCAATCTAGTGGATATTACGGGGCGTCTATCCTGGTTGATTTGTCATTACAGTAATAAGCTGAAACTATTAAAAAATCTATACTGTAGTAACCAAGATCGAGGAAAGCCGCAAAGCTACATAACTGCCAAAGCTTTTTACAAATTTTTCAAAAACTAAAGCTGAGCGACGGTAATATGTATAGGAGAAAGTTGTTCAGAATAATGTCCTTGATAACATATTCCAAGGTGAAAGTGATTGGAGCTGAGACCCTTATTGTCAATATTTACGTCCACTTTTTATTGCTAACATTAGAAAGATCAATTGTCTGGCAATAACAGTACAAGGTCGTAGTAAGTCCCTCTATGCACTTGTCCTGTATAGTACTTTTAAGAAACGTCTACTTTATCCCTTTCATAAATTGGCTGCATTGAATGGGACATGGGCAGCGCAAAAAAACAAGGTAATTCTAAAATTATTTTTTTAATAATTGAATAGGTGTGTGGACGAAGGATGTATGTTACATTTGACAAAGTTTAGAGGACGACGCAAAAATTCACTGTTCACTTCAGCGATTGGTGTAACATATGCCCTACTTTCAATTTCAATATAGAATACTTTATACTTAACTCAAAAGCTCACTTGTGCGTCGGCATACATTGCGCCACTTTGTCGATGCGCTTTTTGCACCTATCATACAGAGCGCCGGAATCGTCGTACGCAATCTTTAAACTATAATAGCTCACAACACAACATTAGTCACATAGGAACATTTATTTCACATAGGAAATAATATTGCAACGTCGTATACGTCGTTATCGTGTATCGATATCGTGTACGTCGTTCTTACATATACTGGGCATTGTTCAGTCTTTTTTTCTGTGTAGTTTCTATTTTAGGAGCTATTTTTGAGTACCAAAAACTTTTTTACATCGCATTATATCATTTTCGTACAGACATCAATTTTGGGAAAATTCGTAACATACGCCCTTCATCCAGATACCCATTTAATTATTATTTCCGTAGGTATCGTAGTCACAGTATTATCGACTTATGTATTTCGTCACTGTTTGAGAATTCTGAGACGCATAAGATTTGTAATGATAAAGACTATTTGATAAAAAAAAAGAAAATGCTATTTAGACGGATAAACTGTCTAAATATTTTTCCGTGTCGGGTAAACATGTTTCACTGCAAAACAAATACTTCTTTTGCGAAGAATCCCCTTTAGCTCAATTGAAAACGCTGTTGCGTGAAAGAGAAAAGTAGTTGAATGTAACATTTCTACCAATAGGCGTAGTGGGAAAAAAACGCATACACGCGGCACGCATATGGCAATAGTCAAATCTGCTTTGGAACAATCTTGCGAGGCATTCATCTGTGGTCACCTTTCATTGGAACATGTATAATTACCGGTGGATTTTTTCGATCGCTGAAAAGTTACGGAAAAATTCGTCTCCGCCTCGGCAACATTCAACTAGCAAATTTTACGCTTTGTGTCTGGTACAAACGATCTTTCGATAAATGATACGGCAAGCTTACGCTTTTCTCCTCTTTTTATCCGTGAGATAATTTGTATACATTTTCACCCGTGCTTTAGTTCTCGTGGAATAGTAGATAGGGAAGGAAATAAAGGTGATTCTGTGGGCTAAAGTAAAACGGAAATCGAGAGTCGTAATATTGCGTTTAGGACTTCGTTAATAAGTTATTAACAGTTAAAGATCGGTTCAAATACTCCTGAACGTAGACGATTCAACATACGTCGGCAGCCGTTTGGAACACGCAAACGAGTTGCCTACATTTATGAGTTTTTTCTACCAAAGTACATACAACACAAAGCAACTAACTGGGCGGCATTGGAGTCAATATACTGAAACACTAAAAAGGCGTGTGAATCCTGGGATGTCAGAAATGTTCAGGAACATGATGAATGATCTTGCTATTCTTATTAGTAAAAAAAACAAACAAAAAAAAACTTGGTGGAAGACTGCATAAGGATGCTCAGCACAGTTAGTACAGGGCGTAACAAAAACTTAACAGGCTTAATGCAGTTAACCCTTAGAGAGCGTAGAATATCAGCTTTAACAAGAAATTATCTACATTTTGCACAGATATGAGAGTGAATAATTACAATTTCGATATTTTGAACGAAAATAATCGCAAGACAGTTCCGGCGTAACTAATCGCCTGACAAATTAGCTCCTTAATCATAGTTACATCCCCACTACTCTGAGCGCCGTAATCACAAAGCGCCACCTAGCGGTAGTTTTATTTATTTACTTTCCAGCGTCACACTCTAAGCGCCATAATCCCCAAGTGCCATTTAGCGATATTTTTATTTATTTACTTTCCAGGAGTTACACATTATCGTCACATTTTTCGCGTTCCATTCTTTGCAGGCAAACATATTCTATCTTGAAAGGTAGGTTCACCAGGGTTTTTGGTCATAACTATGGAACTATTACTTCGCTACTTTGAGATGTCTGAGTTCCTACAAACTGAACCACACAGGGACAAGGGATTAGATCTTTTGTGTCTCCTAATTCTACCCAGACGCCCCGGTGCGACGCTTGCGTAATAGCAGTCACGCTGTATATGCGTAATGTTATACATAATAAAGACATATGATATATATGATACATTTTCTGCGCCTATGCTTTCGCTAATGTATTAACTGCGTCGTTCACAATCGCTACATCTCTTCCTATCTTGATTTTTCCATTTCACTGTTTACGTCACGTGGCGAGTTTAGGAGGTGACAAACCCAATCAATAATAACTGCGCGTATGACTAAAGGTAGGGCACATAATCTAATTTGATGGGATCTCAAAGTAGTCAAATAATAGTTAAGCAATTCGACCGAACTTTATTTCAACAATTAACCTAAGCACTAGGAAGTACTTAACCTAAAAACACTTATACAGGATGCCCCAGAGCTACCTCGGGAACCGAAAAGGAGTCATTTTTTATGTCTTTTTGAGTACCATTTTCCTTTATGAAAATGTTGTTTAAAGCTTCGTTTTGGAATGGTTAACGAAAAACGAAGCCTTGAACAACATTTTCGTAAAGGAAAAAGGTATTCAGAATCACCTCAGAAATCACCCTTGTTCGGCTGTCGAGGTAGTTTCTAGACACCTTGTACACGTACCGAAAGGGTTAAAAAACTATTACCGATTAATATTCGGCCCAGCGTCAATCAACTATCCTTAGGTTAATTAGGTAATTGCGAAAATGAGGACGTTGTAATAGCGAGTTCATACGAGCACCTACCATTCTCAAAGCGTTTGCGAATAGGTTTGAGTTAACTTGAGGCGAGACCGAGGAAGTCGAGTGGCGCTTTGTGTTCAAAAGAATATTCGGACACTGCCTGTACGGAAAGCAGTACGAAGAAAAGTTTTAGCGTTTCAAGTGTTCCAGAAAAAATTAATTAACGTCACGGCCAGAAGCCGTAGCCAGCCAAACAGCGTGAATTTCACGTCAATAATGCAATTAATTTTTTGTTAGACGATTCTTCTTTGGCCGAGGTGCCACGTCACACAACCCTTTGACTTTTAACATGTTAAGGAAAATGGCGCGGCCAACGACCGATACACGTAAAACATTGTTCAGTCAATGTACACGTAAAACAATACTTTTTATCGATTATTTACAGGGTGTCTCATGATAAGTGCTGTTTGATATAACTGCTGAACGGTAAAGAATAGGTAAAAAATATAGCATATGTTTTAAACAAATTCAAAACCATCAAAATGATCACTTAAAGCCGTACTAATTTCGGTGAACTTATAGATTAACCGTTTCCTCACCGATTTTTCTGACTTTTGAATATGTTGTAGAAATCATCGTTTCCTCACCGATTTTTCTGACTTTTGAATATGTTGTAGAAATCATCGTTTTAAACACCCCTGTCCTTTGGCAAGAATGTCGGACTTTTTTTAGTTTTCGAGTATTCGCAAAAATCTTTCGATGCGTATACAGTGAACTCTGCCCATACGCTTTTGTCTGTAACATAAACAAAAGCTTAGTTGACGGGCCCTTCCATTTATCAGCCATCGGAGTCTTTACAAATGTGTATAAATAAACAACTTACCGGCCTATTCCGTATTTTATTCAAAACTGTTTTAAAGTTATTAAAAATGAAAATGCATTTGCATGAGAGTGATAAGTTTAGGTTAGGGTGTATTTGGGGGGGGGGGGGATGTCGAAGCCCCCCCCCCCCCCAGTATTTACACCAATATCAGTGGTTTCATTACACATTAACATGGGTATGGGCAGAATGCAATGTGCTAGAAAAGAAAGTTTTTTACGGATATCTCGGAAACTAAAAGAGTGCGATATCTTTTCTAGAGGAAAAAGTTGTTCAGAATAATAAGTTCTATATTCGAACAAAAAATAATCGAAATCGGTGAAGGAGCGGTTAATCTACAAATTCACCCTTATTTCATATGGATTACATTATACTTTGTTTAAACCAAAATCCCTCATGTCGAGGTCAAAAAGTTATCGAATTTGCGTGAAATGACCTGCTGTGACTTTGGATTACGTCTTTTAGAAGCACATACTGAACTTTTTTTCTTCTGTACATTTATAACATCAAAACAAACCGAAAAAATATAGCATTCCGTTTAAAAAAAAACGCAAGGTGGATTTAGTATGATCTTTAAAAATTGAAAGTAAACAATTTTTTTCACCGTGACATTCTACATGGAAATTGGTAATAAAACCTTTTGTCCTATTCCCTACCGTCCAGTAGTTATATCAAACGACACTTATCGCGGGACATCCTATGTAATTCTATCGACCGGTTAGAGCTACGTGTTCATACTGTCCTACGTTTGTTTATACAGTGTGTCCCGTAATTGATAGTAGAGTCGGATATGGAAGATTCCTGAAGCGATACCGAACAACTTTTTCCCTTGGCAAAATGTCGATTGAACTAATTGTTTTTGAATTAATAACGAAAAACACTGGCCACTCAGAGCGCGCGTAGAGTCCGTGCTCAGGAACGGCATGTCACGTCGCGCTGTCTGGTGATGTTTGGCCGGTATCCTGATGAAAACTTGTCGGTACAGAAAGATGCAAAAGTTCTATCGAATACCGAATGAATGCAATGAAAAATAATATCGAACTATTCGTTATTTGTGAATAGCGACGCGTTTGGATCGGGGCACCGACCGAACGTCACCATCCAGCGCGACGCGACATTTCGTCCCTGAGCACAGGCTCTACGCGCTCTCTGAGTGGCCAGCGTTTTTCGTTAATAATTCAAAAACAAAGCCCCACACGACATTTTGCCAAACGAAAAAGTTGTTCAGTATCGTCTCAGGAATCTCCCGTATTCGGCTCTTCTATGAATTACAGGACATCCTCTATTTATGTTGGAGATTTTTTTCAATCTGTCAAGCAGAAGATAATTTCGCTTATGCAAATTGCTCGTTGCAACTCTCTCATTCTGTATCGCGGTATTCCAATTATAAATTTCCAGTGTCGGTGGAATCTCGTGAACAATGAATTATGCAGTTAATTTCCCTTATTTTATTTCCTCAAAGCTGAGGCTTGTTAACGTTTCTCTTCGAACTTAATAATCCGTACTGTCACGGGAAGTTTAAGAAAAATTGCATTGCTTTCCAATAAACGTCTGTAGACAAATACAGTCTTTCTCTCTATACTCTTTCTGTATTTTCTGTTTTTCTACATGGCTGACACTGTTTTTAAAAAATTCTTCGTTTATTTGTATCGTAATATCTACAGTCGAAGTACTTTCAGCAATTTACATATCTCAAACAAAATTTATGCTGGTACCAAGTAGACCTACGAGGTCAGGTTTATGGACGCAGTAAGTTGGTTACGTGCTAAAGAGCTTTTCGAGCAATCGGAAAAAAGCGAACCGAAACTTTTAATTAAATCGACTGCAACGGCAGCTCGCAACGGTCTGTACCCGCGAAACTCAGAAAATTCAAGAGGAAATTAACGGAACGGCGTTCTGTTCTTTGCGCATCTTGATAAAGCTACTGCACGGCGATTTCGTAACGAGAAATCTAGGTTGTTGGTGAATTGGTTCAACGATTTAATCGTTGCTGCAATTATTACCGAGCGATATTGAAACTCGTAGAGTTTCCTACTTTTTATTTTGGAACACTCCTTGATCTCTGCAAAAAGTACGCTTTAGCTTTTCTTACGTCGTCGGTGTATAAAATGGACAATCGATGTTGATTTTTTAACCATTCGCCTTTCTGACAGTATTTTCAAATGCCGAGAGTAATGCAGCGCGTGTATGATTAGTAATAAAGGAGTAACATTAACTATTGAACTGCATTCGCATTTCATTTTATATGCGAGTTTATCTTTATGTGATCTCATTAACAATAGAACTAATGGCAACCACTTTACCTTTCTCTACATCTTACATTTCGACAGTACTTGACGTAATTGATTCTAAATTATAGAGTATACTTATTCAACATAGATTAAGGAAAAGTTACCGAAAATGTAACAAGTTAATCGATTTAAGAAACTTTACCACGTTTTGCATATTCCCCAGTTCATTTAGGTTCGTCCTTAAATCGAGTTTAATATTAAATGGATTCCTTTCTCTCGAATATTTTCTACAGACCAATGCGATAGGCCCTGCTTCCTCAGATATTGATATTTCCTGGTGCAAATAGTGACAGTACTATTTACACTGCATCAAGGGTTTTCTCTGTTGATCAAGTTAAGATCCTAGATTCAAAAAATCAGGACGAAAATGGCCATTTCTGAAATTCTAGAAAGAAGCATATTTCTGCCAAACAACTGACGAGATGTTTCTTCAGGATAAACAAGATGCAGACAGGTGGACTTTTCCACCAGCACGCATTGCAGCAAAATTCTAATTTCAATTGAACATCGAATTATATTGTAAGATGTCTGCCAACTCAAAATAGCACATTAAGGTATCCCGAACACCTTAAATTAGCTTTCCATGTAATATAAGTAATAAGGCTTATACTTCCGGGTGATTCACGAGAAACAGAACACCTAAACATTTTCGTTAGGCTTCAACATAAAAGAAAATGTTATGGAGAAAAGTTGCACACTTCAAGGAGGGAAGCACGGTGATATAAAAAATTAACTTCACAGTGTTGTAACTCATGTCAAGAGGAGTTGAACGATGTGGTACGATATGACCTTCAAATGACCTTGAACTAGAAAAATAGGTTCTACTCTGTTTGATCAACAGGAACTTAATTTCTTAAGTTATTAAGTTTCAGTACACGTATACCATTAACAGGAAGTGATCTCTAAGCGTACATAAACATGATTATCAACGAACTATGTGCCGAGTCAGTTACGCTATGCTCAGACCTTGGGCATCCCACGTGTCAACCTATGATTCCACGTTAGGCAGCATTACACGTGACATAGCGGGTGGTGTTCACATTTGCATCACGTTCCGCAACGGCAGTACGTATATGTACTCCTATGGCCTTTTTCTGTCATCGCTAGCACTAGCCGGGCCTAACTTAGTCCACGAGTGGTGGGGAGGTATTCATATAGATACGTCTCGACCCCTTTAATTAATAAGAGTTTGTATCGAACGGGAAGACACAGGTTTTTACAGACTTTTGGGGAAAGATAGTTCTAATAAAAATATAAATCCCATATTTTTTATGCGCAAGCATACATATTGAAGGGACGAAAAACGTTCTCGAGGTTAAGGCTACAAACCGTATTTGTTTACATATCTCTCCGAAAGTATTAAACATATATAAAATAATTGTGGGAAGTTTCATTTATTTAAAAAATATTTTACATAAGATGATGTTATTATTACTTTCTCGTGCTAAAGGCTCATTAATATTTAAACCCTTTATATTACACAGAACGTAATATTAAAGTGGTTATACCTCAATGAGTGACATACGTCGCATTCGAACAAAACTTAATTCCAAGAATGTATTCTAAATATTATCGGAATAAAATTTTATTCCAACAATTTATTGATACGAATAAATTTTTATTACAATAATGCCAAACTCTGAAGCCGGTGCTTTATTTAGACTGCAACATAGTAGAAATTCTCCAAGTGGATGGATTTGCCTGTGTGACAGGCACCATTAGGAAACTGTGGCAGGCCGTGAAATCGTGAAACGGCTTTGACACGTGGCGATGCATGAAATCCGTGAATGTGTGACGCGACTGCAGTGTGCCGCCAACAAATTTAAAGCAATGGAAACATGTCGGCAGACATTTTTGGAATGTCATGTGAAATAACGTTATAGCTCGTAACACGACAACAGTCTGAATAGTGTTTGTCACGCTCCTATTTCAAACACTCTAATAGTGTAATGAGATATACCACTGCCTGGACGAAAAACAGTTGCGCTTGGGAAAACCGAGGTCTGGCTCCTGAGATAACAGCGGAGGATACTGCGATGTGTCTTATGCACGTGACACTAGGAATGTGGCACATCGTGAAGTTCAGGACGGCCCGTACACGTGTCAATAGGTGGCACGCCGTGAATGTGTGACGTGTCTGCAGTGTGTCGCTAATAGATTTAAACCAATGGAAATGTGCCGGCTCACACTTCCTACTATGACACGCAAAAACGCGTAACAACATGTCATCGAATCATTGCGAGAGTGTAGTTGATCGATTACCGTTTAACGATCTATGCCGTCTATACTATCAATTTAAAGGGTTAAGGCATCGAGTAACAACAAAGCATTCGCCCGGAGTGTTTCCTTTTGTTGTACTCCTATTGTTTGGTTTGTACAACGGAAGTCAATGGCTGATAACACGAATAGAAATTTCCATGACACGAACAATGTTTCCGGTACATTTTTCGTTTTAGTGGAACGAATTTTTTGCTCGGATACTACATATAAGCGAACAGCTGCGAACAATGGCGAGCCACGAGAGCATTGAACCATCGAAAACGGATGGAACCCCATAAAATGTGATACGAGCATCTTTCGAGCGGCCAGGCGGGATTGAAATCTGGAACGAATAATCTTTCTCGTTATTTTGCCCCATTGCACGTCGATGTTCCCTCGCAAAATACACGTGGAAAAATCGTTTGGAACAATGAACGAAGAATTGCAGGACGCTGTGGAAGCTTGAACGCGATCCCAAATCCAACTGAATGGACGAAATTCCTAATGGGAAACGCAAATGATGAATTGAGCTCCGAAACGATTCCAGAGAGATCTTTTGCTGTCATTATTTTGGCAATATTTTTTCTGGAGTAATAAACGTATGATATCGTTTCGCAAGAGTTTTGCTACTAAATATAAACTGTGCAAGAAACAAAATCACCAAGGTTAGAATATATTATCGAGGCCAAGGAAATGCATATAAAATAACGTAAACGCATTTTGTAATTGTAACGGTGAACAAGTATTTTTCTTACATGAGTGTATAAATGTTTTTTCGCCAATAAATTCTAACATTTAATTATAGCTGCAGCTCATATTAAGATAGCACTTCCGCACAAAATATTGGACCGAAAATACTGGCTGTCCAAATTGTTTTCCCTTTACTTGTAACAAATCAAACATTCTTTTAGAAAAGCTTTATTGACAAAGGAATTTACGTACTTTAATTAATTTATCACCAAACTTCATATAAAAATATTCAGTATTATATGTAGTTACAGCAAATGATACTGTGACAAGTCCTAAAAATGAAAAAATGTGACAGGTCCTCTAAATGAAAAAAAAACTAACATTATCTTAAAGATCGATATAACAGCTTCAGTTGTACGTACGAATTTTAGGAAAAAATAATTTATTGCAAAATGGCGACCTTTGAAGAATAAGTTTCGAAAATCAGTAAAATGTTTCGTACTTATTTCAACTATACAAATTGTCCAATCGAAAAGAAATATTAAGAACAATTAGCTTTGATGATACAAATATTTTGTTCATACAGTCAGTCAAATTAGCATGAATGATCATTTATTGCTGATAAAACGAGTAATATCATAAAATATTATACAGCCGTATTGAATTGGACTACATCATTAAGCGGAGTGTATTTGCCTCTCAGAGAAGCACATCGAATACTACAATCCAATGAGCTCCATTTATCTACGGATTTAAATTTTCATCCTACTGGGCCTTCACCGTATTGAATTTATGACAAAGCCAGCGCTGTTTAGCATTTCATAAAATATTCAACAGAAATTGCTAGTAGTATCTATAAATGAAACATATTGCCCTAGAAAAATGTATACCATTTTCGATTATCATGCAAAATAGTCTCTCTCTATACCAGAGTGGTCCAACTGCTCCTTTCAAGCAAATTTCTCCTCTTGGCAGTACCCCCACTATAGGGCTAAGGCGACCATGCTCCACTCGGCTGTAAGGTACGAGTGATGTGAAATGTTGCGGGACCGCGTTTGAGTCCTATGATGTGGATACCATCAGGAGGGGATATTTTCTCGGGAGCAGCAGTTGAACCACTCTGCTCCATACAACGATGCGAAATTTGATACCCTACGAGGCGGGGCCATAGTTTCGACATTTGTCATTCGTTCGACGACAGAGGACAACTAGAAAGCGGTCTCTGGACCGCAGGAATCATATACCGGTGAGACAACACCAATGAAACGGCGAAACTTCTTTATTTTCGACTATTTTTGTTCGTCAAAATTGTTTTCAAGATTAGAAGTATGTTCCATTCAAGCTGAAGGACGATATTTAGGGCATCGATTGTAATGAGGTAAATATTGTATGACTAATACTGTTTTGCAATGTTAAAATTGAAATAGGTTAATAACTTTTTACGGGAAATGATTAGTTACGTCGATTGACGATTTAAAAAAATATATGGTTCTATGTAAACAAATGAAAATGTAATTCATATGTCCTCTGCACCTTCACCTACAAAAAATGATTAACACCAAATTATTTCCCCCTTGAAACGGTTTAACTTTTGTGGGAAACATTTTTCGATATCATAAATAATTTCGGAGATATTTAAGGGGATCGCTTCTAATAGAACACCCTGTATATACATATATATTTATTTTTGTGTTTACTCTGATTGTCGTTCTAGGTAGAGCTGCTCTCCACGTTTCACTTTTCATTTCAAATCAATAACTAATCAGTGGACTTTCACTACCATGCCCTAAGAAGTTTTACTTCAAAAACCTCAACTATCTCCTACACGTATAGTGTCAGTTATGTCAGAAAATAAACATGTCAGTTAACATTTTGGCTGCCACGCTTGCTTTCACTGTTCACATTTCAATCACCTTTACTATTATTTCCCACTGCTTGCACTTTACTTTGGGGGACTAAAAATTATTCACTTTTTTTCTATCATTCGGTAGATTTCGATGAGTAGAATTCAAAAATGCAAGTTTCAAATTTAGCAATATTTAAGTAAATATTTAAATAATAACTGTTTGTTACTTGGATATTCAAATAAAAAGCAAAAATGATTATTTATGACTTGAGCAAATCTAAATGAATTAATTAAAATAATAAAGTTAATTGTTATTTACAAATACAGTTGCCGTTATTATTTATCAATTGTTATCTATTATTTACGGTCATTAAATTAATATTGCGCAACCGGCAATAAAATGTATATTTATAAAGGATAAGACGCCTATACCATCGTCGGAATCAGTCGACCTGATATTCTTCTTGGCAAGTATGACCAAAGTGACGAAATTGAAAAATCTTCCGAACAGTATGTTTGAAAAAAAAGAGTAGTTTTAAAAGCAAACGTGAACTACAAACTGCCTGTTGAAAAAGAAAGTTACTACAAAAAATACTTGCATTTATGTAAATGTTATACTTACAAGGAATACAAGAAATAAGACAAGACAAAAAATGATTTATTTGTTTTTCACCAAAATCCAAATAAAAGAAATAATCTTTTATTTGTAAAGAAATAATAAATAGAACACTTTTGGTATTATTTAAATAAGAAATATAGTTATTATTTGCAATTAGAATCACCTATTTATTATTTATTATTTAGTATTTAAATAAAAGTTTGCCCAACTCTGGGTGTAAGTGAAATAAGATGAAGCGTGACCCACCGGTGGATCACATGGCAGCCAACCTATTAAGGGTTAAAATATTATTTACTTTTGTCTACACGACCTTTTCTCTTCGAAACGAATCAATTCCGGTCTCCTATAAACAAAAGCCATTGCAGACACAGTCTGCAGTATTAAATGTTCGTGCTGCAGTCGATATCAAACTGCATTACTAATATACACTAACACTCGCGTTACTGTCCTTCCCGAGAGTCAATTATATGGTGTTACGACGCGTAAGTATAATGCCAACTTAGTCGACGCTAGGTTAACCTACAATTGCACGAAGAACATGCCACTTGGAGATGAAACATTTGCGCCACGCAGCCATGTCTCTGGGGTAGACGCGTGTTAATCTAAGACAGGATTGAAACGCCCGAGCCGTTTAATTATAAGTTACCGGGCGTCCGTAAAATTATCAAGTCACAAGGACTTGTAATACGGGCAAGAGAATCTTGGGGAAATACAGGGTGTCCAAAAAGGTTGGGACTAAACTTATACTACGTATTACTGAGATCAAATAGATGAAAAAAGTACATGTAAACTTATGTCCGGAAATGCTTTATTGAAAAGATGTATGCTTCTAAAGATATTTATGATTTTATTGTGGCAGTCATAAGAGATGTTCGAAAAATCCTCCCTCTGCAAGAACGCAGGCTTCTATTCGTCGACTAGTGATTGAACTCTTTCAAATATTTCAACTGTATTGGAAATAATAATAAATATATTTTGAATACGTTCCCAAAGTTCATCTTCTGTTTCTATCATATTTTTAGAAACCGACTCTTTTCCGTGACCCCATAAATAGAAGCTCAGAGGCGTTAGGTCAGGTGATCTAGGAGGTCAACTGAGTGGTCCGCTGCGTCCGATCCAACGTTGAGGGAATTGTCTATTAAGAAAATCACGTACGTTCCGTCCAAAACGTGGTGGGGCACCATCATGAAAAAACCATATTTGATAGCGTGTTTCCTATGAGACTTCATGCAATATATGGCGAAGTTTATTTTGCAAAATTGTGAGTTAGATTGAGCTATTGAGTTAGTCTGCATGACATGGCATAAAGCATTTTCGGACATAAGTTTATCTGAACTTTTTTCATCTACTTGACCTCGGTAATACGTAGTATAAGTTTGGTTACAACCTTTTTGAACACCCTGTATAAGTAGGTCGACCGCGAAAGCCTTCTGGAAAGAGGAACTTGGAAAACTACGTTTACCTCTTTTCCCTTGAATAAACCTTCCTTATTTCAATCGGACGTTTTAGAGCCGAGCTTACTCTTCTCCTCTATTTACTCTCTCGGTTTATTTGTAATGATATTCCTTTTGATGTGACTCTGCATTTTCATCTAATAATAATTAATCCGCAACGCTGAGGTGAGATTAAATACTCCCCCTCGAAAGCTGTAGCTTAATTTTCTTTAATTAAAAAGGGCCGTCGAAAATTACGGGCCATTCCTTGTGTGAAATATTCCGAACTGGAGGCTCATCTGTTAACTCTTCGTGAATCGTAATTAATAAATAAAGGTAAAAAATGAAGAACTACGGGAGACGGATTATGTTGGTGTCTCGGCGGCTGAAGCGATTTTTGTTTTACCTCTGTTTGCATTATAAATATAATACTTGTACTACGAAATTTAGTAATCTGTTTGTGAATGAATAGCTTGGAAAATATTTTACGTCCAATTAAAACGTGTTTATGAAAATAACTCCTTTCTGCTTGGTACGCGAAAAAGATTTATGCTGTTTGGAAAAATAAACGTGATAATATTTTGCATGGAAAATATTAATTCTGGCACCAGCATCAGTGCGTTGCAAACCGTACAATAAAATAATTCGGGGGTAGTGAACTTCCTTAAGAATAACGGAACTAAGTAAAATTATACTTCTCCAAAAGTCTAACTTGTGCTGAATCAATAAAACCCACCAAGAAAGTGCACCTGCTATTGGATACTCATTTCATCCAGACGAATCGGAGATCTAATCGCGAGCTTCGTAATCAAGCAGGAGCCAACTCTCCACTCCACCGTTCGATAGAGATTGGATATTGATTCGAGAGCGATCCTACAGCGAACACGGGTGGAGCAACAAAAGAAACAGTAACGAGGCAAACGGGATCAATGTAACTTGGAAGGAAAAGGATGAAATTGCACGCGGGAATCGAGGTTTCGCAATGCCACGCTACAATCGCGATGTCGCTGTTCTCCTGTACACCATCCCTGTTTTATTCCACTCCGCCCCAAATCATGTTAGCCGAAGTACAGTACTGCCTCTCTACATATATCGCAGCAGTTCAGAAAAGCCAAGTGCCAGTTAGGGAGACTTTCGGCTATTTTTTATTGCGAGAACGATCAAGCGTCTTGTGGCTTCGCAGGCTTCCCGGAGACAAAGAAAATAAACTTTCAAAATCACTATGAACTTTTCGCAACAGGTCGCGATATTACAGCAATATCAGACTGCATCAAAATTCATTCACTCATCCGTAATCAATTACAAACAGCGGCATATACGTAAATGATAAAATATACATGTTTTGCATAAAAATTAACTTCGTCGCGAGAATTATTCCTCAACAGCAATGAAATTGCATTTCCGGACGAAGTGAAGAGCCAAAAGCGTTCATGTAACAAAGCAGAGTTTTATCATGTGCTTCTGGTGCCGGATTGTGTTGTGTTTCTCGTGTACGTACCTCAATTATGATTCTGCATCGTACGTCGGAAATCGATCGCAGAACTTCTGGATTACGATTCACGCAACCATAATGCGTCGCCAGCCCAGAACTTGGAGTGGGGGATCACATTCATAGTATATCTGGAGGTCCGTATCTTTAACTCTATATTTTAAAAACTATCAGGTAACTGCGGCTAATATTTTACATACAGTGAGAGTCAACAGTGAGTATACACCTCGAGAACACGGAATTTATTTACCAATTATTAGATATATGTTACATTAATGGAAAACTTATTTGAAAAACGTAAAGTGTAGATTGATAATAATGAAATGTAGAAAACATAATTCAATCTAAAAAATAATATTTGAGATGCAACATAAAATAGTTGAGGATCTGTAAAAATATTAATCAAACGTGAGTATGCACAACTAATTAAGAATGATTTATATTAATTTATTAATAAAATTACGTACATTTAATACTTTGTTGGTCCACCTTTAGCTTTAATTACGGCAGTTAATTGTCTTGGCATGGATTCAACCAACTTGCGTGTTGTTGAAACAGAAATATCATTCCATACTTTTAGTAATTCGATTTTAAGATTTTCCTTGTTCATAATTTTTATTTTGCGTATGTTCAAATCTATTTTTTCCCACAAATTCTCTATTACATTAAGATCTGGGGATTGCGGTGGAGAATTCAGTTGATTTGAAGCATTTTGTTGCAACCAGTCCTTAACAATTTTTGCTGTACGTTTAGGATCTCGATCTTACTGAAAGATCCACGAATCTGGCAACTAGACTCTTCTAACACTTGCAGCTAAATTTGTTCTTAAAATATTTAGATATTGAAATCTATCCATCGTATTGTTAATAAAAGCTAATTCCCCGACTCTAAACGCTGCCATGCTACCTCAAACCATAATATTATTACCGCCATCCTTGACGGTACTAGCAAGATTTTTCGGTTCTAATTCCGTATCTCTTTTCCTCCAAATTTTTGGTGGCCTTTTTCTTTCAAAAATTTCAAATTTACTTTCATCAGTGATTAATACGGTGTTCCAAAATTCGAATGATTTGTTTATGAATTTTGTTGCGAATTGCAATCGCAAAACACGATTCTTTGCATTTATCGCTGGTTTCTTGCGTGTAACACGACTATGGATACCTTGAGAATTTAATGATATACGAATTGTACTCGTACTTATAGGTTTTTGTTGTATTTCAGATATTTCTTGAGCTAATCACACTGCACTTATAGTGGGATCTTTTTTTACTATTCGTGTAATTAATCGGTTATCTGTTTCACTTACCTTTCTCGGACGACCGAAACGAGGAAGGTTTTTTACACTCTTTGTATCTTTAGACTTGTATATGATTTTTTTACAATTCCTTGACAACGATTTAGCATTTTCCCTATTTCCCGAAATGATTTTCCTTCGTTTCTTAATTTAACAATAAGTTTCCTCATTTCTTCTGAAGTTTCTGTACGTTTTTCACTCATAATTCTGTTTATGCACTAAGAATTTCAAAGTAATCAACACTGATGAAAATTCACTCGAATTCACGCTTATTCAGCAATTACTGCTTGTAGAAAACCACTTTACTCGACTATCTTTCATAACAGACTACCTACTTTTGCTGCGTATATTCACTTTTGACGCGTTCGTAAAAAACCTACTTCAGATAGGCATTTGTTTTCACGTAACTCACAACATGTGTGTTTATATACGATTGTGACACTAGAAATACCATGTACTACAACATCACAACTTTGGTTTTCGCGACATATGCTGTAAATATAATGTAGAATCTCTTATCTATGGGGTGTATACTCACTTTTGACTTGTACTGTACATCATTAGGGGCGTCTATGCTATCATTTCGCAAAAGCTCGTTAAAATCGAAGTTGGACAGCTGGGATCCTTCCCTTGTGAGAGAGTAGTTAGAGCTTGCCATGTAGGGAGACAGTACTATATGTATAGCCCATGTACAGAGTGTCCCCTAACTGGTGGTACAACCGAGCAGTGGATGGTTCTATGTGAAAAAGTAAGTCGAAAGCGTAGAACAACATTTTTTCATTTGAGGCTCCTTTTCCAAGAAAATCTACTTTAAACATTTACTTTGTCCGCATGCATTTTGGCTAATATGTATTTTTTTCTGGTGCTTGTTGAATTGTGTCGTGCCTCGTCGTTATCGAACACGATACGTCGTGAGCGCCGTTACATGGGTTTGTCCTACCAGGGGGTGTAAGTCCCTGGATATCTTTAGGAGCACAACGTTTGGTTACGACAATGCCCGCCAAATTAATCTTGAGCAGTTGATTGAAGTGCGCGACGTGCTGCCGATTCCCGTGGAAGAATTAGGTCCCGCGTCGAATGGACCTTTGGCGTTTAGGATCTGAGCTGTCGACGCTCTCGGGTGATATTTTTCTTGATCGCGATCGATCTTTACTTCTTGCGTTTCAAAGTGATTGTGTCTTTGGAAGGAATGTTCTGAAAATTTTGGCTGCGGTGGGAAATTCCTCTAGGTTCCGTGAGTTGGCGTCGCGTACCGTTATAATATGGTCGGGACCTTTGGAAATCCAGGTTTATGGTATTTGTCGATTACTGAGGATGGCGAGAGTAATTTAAGTGGCAACGTTTTGCCTGCGCGTGAAATACATTGCTTGCAGACGGCAAGCAATTTGAACGAAATTCTCTCCCTCAAAAATAATCTCTTTCCCGCGGTACGTACCATAAACCTTGCCAAAATTTCCGCGCGCATTGTTTCGTGCGACGGAACATTTGCGTTAGATGATTGTCAATTCCTCGATAACCACAACAATATCATTTAACTTATAGATAATAACCTTGGATAATTTTTATTTCTTTATTATACACGTTGTACACAGCTGAAGAAAGAAGTTCGTGTATGATAAACTTCATTATTTCAGAAATTGTTCAAAATGTTTGTCACCGTGTTGGGAATATGATTCTGCTGTATTTTCTATTGTATTCTGGTGCCTTCATTAAACGACAGATCAATTTTCTGTTTTGATTGCTAACGCACGCGCACTCTGCAAATGCTTAAAGTTGATTTTCTTGAAACGAAGCCTCAAATGAAAAAAAAAAATGTTATTCTACACTTTCGACTTGCTTTTTCACATAGAACCATCCCCTGTTCGGTTGTATCAGCAGTTAGGGGAAATCCTTTATACATCTATACATGACGGGTGAGTTTTTATAGCGCAGCTGACTATGCTTACCGCATTTTCTGTATATACATATACCCACAGGTGCAGCAACAGTTTGCTACGTATTGTTTATGCAGACGACCCCATTATCATGCATCTTGGGCCCATCCTTTTGAGCTTGTTCTTGTAAGAGTCCGTTCAGATGATACGATCTTTCTCCCGATTCGGTTCTTTTGCCGTTCGGTTCTTTTGGCGTAACGCCAACGGAAGTCAGTAGCAGTCTGAATAAAATCATTCTAGTAAATGGACGTGTCTACGTGTACCATTCTTAAATCCATTCCTACAATCGAATGCAGTGTTCACCTATGTCTGTTGTTTCGGCGTTCGTTCAGTTTCCAGACATCTGAATATTGTAGCCATCGCGAGGAAATGAGATACAAGGGAATGCTGGACAGGCAAAATCCATTTTAAACAACTTTTTCAGGTTGGCTTCAACTTACTTGTTAATAACGGATAAAATGAATGTTGTAATACCTACTAACAGTTCAGTTTTAGATACATGAATATTGATTTTTAATAAAATGCACCAGTAATTATATTTATAGATTAATTTATAATTTATAGAAACATTTATAGATTATAGAATGATAAACAGTGGAAAATTTTTGATATCTATATTTTCATTTTACATTCCATTGAAAATCGATTATGTTTCGTTCGTTCTTCATTAACGGCAGCAGGATTATTGTTTCACTCATTGATATGGAGTTCAGTATATTGACGTTTGCTGAAACAAACGATTCGATACGAGACAAAATTAGGGGGGAGGTTTTTATCACTTTCTCCAATAAAATATTCAGCAATTCCATTTTACTTCCTTTACATCTATCAAAATTCATTCTACGTATTATAGACATTACCGTCGACCAATATAAATAATGTTCAACACGTAGGACGGATAGTTCGGAATACGTGTTACGTACAATTTGCAACTTGCGACTAGTTTCAAGGCGAAACAATTGATGCAGGAAAGCCGCGATTAAATTAATAACGAAATTGCGTTCAGCCATCTACGAGAACACATTGTGTATTCTGTTAAAGTACCATTGGTCGCACGGGCTCTCGTATCGTCGCGTGAAAGAATTCGATTGATGGAAACAAAGTTTTCATTGCGAAACGAAGGTACGTGTTTTCATGACATTGTAATGACATCCTAAACCGATGATCAACGTTGCTCTTTCCCCCTTACTAAGTTATCCGTTTACAGACCGTGTAAATTCTCACCAGAATCCGATATTTGCCGCATTCGATTCTACGTTCCAATAAGGTTTTGCAGTGGAGTCTCGATAAGTGACGATATTCCGATCTACACGTAAGTGACGGAAAGTTATCCCCACCACTATTTGCCTTGGCTCCTTGGTTGTCATGATATACCAAGGAGTTTGGAAACGATTTTGAGCGGTGTTTACTGTACTCGAGATAGCTGGGTCGAGAGTTTGAGACCTCTGATGTCTTGCTGAACGTAGGAAAGAACATAGCGAGTGGGAGTATCGGCTTGATCGAAAGAAACATATTGATGAGACAACCTACTGTAACGATGAAAGGCCTTTAGTTTCGACTTTTTAAAAATGAAATTTTCACTAAAGCGGCCAATACACAATAAGATTTGTCTCGAAACATGTTCACGGACATGGCCGAAGACCCGTCTCACGGGACTTACGCTGGTCTCTGGAGACCAGTCCCCTCCGCACCTATTTGACTCTGCTATCTTTTCTGCTGTTCTTATGATGAAGAGGGAAAGATGAGCAAAGTGCATGGTAGTGGGAGAATGAATAGACTCATGGTAGGGCTCCTGCGATCCGCGCTGAAAAAGCTATTTTGCTGGAGTAGATGTTGGTATGACGAAGGGCGACATCGATTAGAGCGTTAAGAAATATATCTTGTACAAATCGTAGCGGACAAAGGAAAAATGTTGTTTATTTCGTTCGATATCTCGTTGTAGCGACCTCCAACTCCTGCCATAAGAGGAATTTGGCGCGAGCTACCGCTTTCTCGAAAGTGCTTGCCCCGACATCAGGTCTTATATAAACGTCCTGCGACTGTCCCTCACTATCCCGACGCATAAGGCAAGGGCCCGCTAGGTAACCTTAAGTGTCGCACACACGATAAGCATGTCACGAGACACCTTATCCTCTTCGTGTCTGACTCTGCTGTCTTTCTGCTATTCTTGTGATGAAAAAAGGAAAGAAGAGCAAACTGCATGGTAGTGGGAGACGGAATAGACTGATAGTAGAGACTGTGCGACCTGCGCCGGAAAAGCTATTTTTCTCGGGTGAATGTTGGCAGCTATTTTACTACGACGAAGGCCCAGTATTGGTTTGAGATATCAGGGTGAAGACTGATGATATAAACAGTACGATCTCGCCGATTTCCACTAGACTCGGAGGACCGGTACTGGCTCCGAGACGAGATAACAACACGTCTACAACACTTGTATATAAATAAACTCAATTTATGTTACGATAAAAGTGCATAGAAATTAAAAGGACAAGTACAAATCAGACAGGAACTGCGTGTCTCAGGAATAGCGTATTATATTTTAAAGAAATTTTCTATTTTCTTGACTATTATTTATTTGCAACAATTTCCAGGCAGAAGTAGACAACTGGCCGATTGATTGCCGTTTTCTAATACAATTGATTTATGACCCGTACTATGCAGAGTAAACTAATGCACGTGGCCTCCAGGGACATATAATTTCTGCGATCATGAAATACTCTTTGGGCAAATTTCCTTTCCGGCGAAGTCCGCACGGTCCATACCATCAGTCTATTCGTTCTACCACTACCACTGGAGTTTCTTCTTTTTTCCTTTTTCATCGCGAGAACAACATAGAGACGGTAGAGTCAGATAAGTATGGAGGGGATAGGTCTCCAGGGACCATGTCCAGTGATACGGCGTGCTATTTCTTATTGTGGTCTGTTATTTTACCTTTTATTAATTGCTGTCCAGAGATGAAGGAATCATATCCTTGACGGTGACTTAATACGTATTCCTGTAAACCCATTTGATAATTTGTATACCTGTATCCAGTACCTACGTGTTATTTTGTCTTTCATTGTTTTACTTTGAAATGACTGCGTCTCCATGTAACGTTTATGATCATAATATAATGTAACGGAGCAGTAAAGCTGAATGTTCAGGTTTCCGGACGTGTCTGGAGACAAGTCTTATCATGTATGCGCAGCTTAACACGTTTGCGGGACTTTTCCAATTATAATGACACTAAGCACAATATACTTTAGAATATATTCGATTTGTTTTCCCACACCAATAGCACCTGAGCCCATGGAATATGTAATTCGACTAAACGTACAGGGTCTCCCGAAAATATTCGGACACATTTCAAAACAGTATAACTTTTACGTAATTTCACCAAACGATTTGAGCTTTTGCAAAAAGATGGAAGGATCAATTTACTAGATCTCTTGTTTTCGTCGTTCCGAAAAGATTGGAATTTTTGAAGCTATAAAACAACTAATAAAAGTTATCGTTTTAAACTTTTTATCTGAGCTTATAATGAAAATTTAAAACGTACCTTTCATGAAAATTTCATTCAAATCTGTTAATGTTTCTCGGAGCTATAAATGTTTAAAGTTCGTAGAAGAAGTTGAAAATCGTAGAAATTGGCCGAAATCAGGGACTTTTGACCTTATTCTATGATATTTTAACGTTTACAGCTCCAAGTAAGGTTAATCGACTTGGATGAAATTTTCACGTTCATATATCTTGGTTAGATCTATAAATGGCATTTCTCATATTTTTATTATAAAACCGGATAAAAAAGTTTAAAAAGGTGGCTTTCACTATTTGTTTTATAACTGGAAAAATTCCGATTTTTTTCAGAACGACGAAGACAAGATATCTAGTAAACTACTCCTTCTACCTTTTTGTAAAAGCTCAAGTCGTTTGGTCCAATTACAAAGAAAGTTATATTGTTTTAAAGAGCGTCCGAATATCTTTGGGAGTCAGCATCTATTAAATTATATCGTGTTTGGTCTCATTTTAATCCGTAAAATCTCTCATATGAGACTCCTCCGACCCCTTTTTTTTAAAGAAAGGAGCCTTGGCCCCGTGTCGTAAGGCGTCAAATTTCACTAGTTGTACACAATAAGTGACGTTCCCGGGTCTCGGTTCACTGTCCTTTATAAAGCATCTCCTGTACTTAAATTCCAAGCTACAAAATACAGTGCAGCAAGTGCATTTTTTGTTTGCATTGTGTATTTTTCACAAACGTTTCTGAAGAATTAGAAAGAATCTCACGCGCTTCACACTTTCGCTCGTTTTCAATTTTTAAGCAAAATATTATCTTGACGTTGACTGAACCAGGCTTTGCCGTAAAAACAAGCGGTCAATTGCGACTGTTTGTTTCTCGTTTGGCATCGTTACCGGCGCTCCGTGCAACGTTGCGTTTTAGAAAAGGGAGAAGCGTGTTCTCCTCGTTGAAGGATGCCATGCAATGTCAGTTTGGTTTTGCCGAACGTAATGCACTCTCTTTTACATACATGCCAAACACTCGAATCGCGTCAAACGAAAAATAATTCCCAGCTATATATGGACCGTTTATTTTAAAAGTGGTGTAAGTCCATTTAAAAAAAGAAAAAATTGAGAAACGGACAAATTTCCATATATTTTAACGTAAATATTTTATTTATATCCTTTTTCAGTTTTTTTTTAATGGACCTGCACCACTTTCAAAATAAAGAGTCCAATATCATCCTTCCTCAGCTTGCCTTGAAAAAATGTGTGGCTTTATCAACCTACATTCAACGGTGAGCTGCTAAAACATTGCGTGAAAACTTTTTTTACAACATTCACCCATTAATTTTACGGCGTTCGTAATTCGGGCAGATATGAAAAAGGAAGAGAAGAAAATTAAGTAAACGCTCAGACAGAAACATTTTGTGCTTGCGAAGGAGATATTTCGATGTGTCGTCGAATATAAAAGCACACGAATCCAATCTTCACTTAGTAATCTCAATTAGTATTTATCCTACCTTTGTATGATTCCGTGCTTATTTTAACACCGTATGTTCCATTAGTAAGGCTTCCATAAGTGGTCTTTTAGAAATAAGTACGTGAGAATTGTTATATCGCGGGTGTTTCCTCACATCTGATAACTCGATTTCCCTGATTATTAAAATAATTGTCAGAGAATAAGAGCGTGTGTGTCACGGAATTAGTGAATAGGTGCGTGCTTCATTCATATGATTCTACCTTCTCCGGAATCGCTTAGTGTTAAAATGAGAGAACATATCATATTATATCTTCTAAAGTATAAGATTTCACCTCGACGGAAGCCTTTATGGTTGGCCGCTATCTCGAGCCCCTCGCTCGTGAACAATGTTCGCTCATAGGCCCTTCGAGATTAAAGTCATGCTGAATAGTCGACTCCTTCGTTACAAGGAACTGGCCGGTCTCGAGCCAGTTCTTTCTCTGCGGGGCTTACTGTACATGTCCTCAAAGTACTTTTACCGTTGGGTATACAGAGTACATTTATTGGCGTCCAGGTGTTCAGACAGAATGTATTATTCAACTTGTTGCCAATAAATCCCATAGTGCAATAGTATTATTTAGATGGAACTCGCATGGTTTAGAGGGGGTTGTGGGTGGACACTTGACGCGTCCAAATAATCTATGCTTGTTCAAACAAAGCTATCATTAGTAAGAGAGTGATGGTTTCTTGGCAATATTCAAATTAAGATATATCCTCAACTAACGATTTTTCGCCATAAGTGGCTTAACACTTTTTTTGTCGAGAATAACGTGCTATATCGATTAGCACATTAAAAAATATATAATCGCATTAAAAAGAAGTTGACCTTCAAAAGTCCTTGACGCGTCTACTCACAAAAAAACTAATAGCATAAGAATATGCGCCAATTCAAACCATTCCAGTACCACTCAAACGTTTTCCACTGCGACTAATAATAATGACAAAAATCGGGGTGGTAATTTCAAGCGAGGCACTCTGTATAATGCGATTATTCGATCTCTTCATTTTCAATCCCTGAACACATATATTTAAACGAAAACGGACCATGCTTATCTACTGCCTTTTACATCAACGAGGCCGAGTACAAGGACCATCCTAGCAGCTAAAGTTTAACGAAGATAATTCATGGTTTGCTTTGTATTTGAGGCATGATTGATAAAGTGAGGTCATTTCCCAACCCCGTTTCGCGCGATAACTTGTTACCCCCATGTTCGTTGCCCTGGAACTTTCATTTTTTTATAATTATAAATCGAGTACTTGTGTCTCCTGTGTTCTCAGTTTTCTAAGGGCAACACAGCCATGGCGACTTCCCTTCAAGTATTTACTACATATACCATGATCTTCGTTACAATTCAGAGCTGAAGCAAAAAGGTGGTTTAAATAAAATATAGAAACATTCGAAATAACGAAACCCCTGACAATTAGACAGAAAGTCAGAAAAAGGCCAATTGCTTTTTAAAATAATTGAAATAATTAAAATAATATACAGGGTGTAACGTAAAAGGTGTAGGAGCCAGAAATGGGATATTCCTGAGGCGAAACTGAACAACTTTTTCCTTTGCCAAAATGTCGTCTGAAGCTTTGTTTTTGAATTGTTAACGAAAAACACTGAGCAATCAGAGCGCGCATAGAGCCCGCGCTCAGGGACGGTCCACGACGCGGCGTGCTAGGTAGCGACGTTCGACTGGCGCCCCGAACTTTATGTGCCGGCATAGCACGGAGCAAAAATTAACATTGAATTATTCATTATTAATTAATGGAAATTAACTAAAATATAAATGAAATTAATTTGCCGTTATCAATTGAACAAAAAAGTATTAGAATGGACTAACTAACATGTCTATCCAGTACAACGTACGTTAAATTTTAAACAATTCGCTAACAACTAAAATTAGACTTACCCGTTTCTCCAAAAATGAACCTGCTTCGACGAAAATAGGTCACTGTGTCATTCTACCGATCCTGACCATTGCAAGTAGGTATCCCGTAGTGTAAGACAGCTGATGTTACGGCCAGGTCAGCGAACTCACTTTATTTGACAAAGCCTACTACTTGCACGGCAACTATCACTGAGTTATTCTACCGATCCTGGCCACTCGAAGAACAAACACATGGTGCACCAGAGCCGATGTCTCGGTTGTAACAGTGAAAGAACTTTGTTTCACAAAATTTCCATCATTGCACGATCACTGTCACTTTACACTTCAAGATTCGAATTTACGAAATAAGTTGTTCCCACGTATGAATAATTGGTTGCCCCCAAAAGGGGCCGATTGTTTTTAACTTTAAAGGGGCTGGATACGGCCGCTGCTACTACTGAATACACTTTTCCACGTTCGGCAATTTCGTTGTCTTGTTCCCGAGCAGGTAGTAATTGACAAGCTTTGCATTTTAAAAGTTAACTCTTATTTTATTCAAAGTAAAAACAGCAGTTGCAGTACCGGAGAGATCTTTACTGCTGGGCATTCGGACTGATTCTGTCGTGAGAAATTGTGACGCGGTTTGCAACGGTGGAGAAGGGGTAGTTGGAAAAATGTTATACGGGAGAGTTACGGGTCGCCACGGGAGGAGCGGTTTATGGTGAAAAGGCCCTTGAGGCCCACGTGCTAACCAGCAGATTTTTTCGGTTCCCAGGAAACTCGGCCGTGATGAACTTAGTGAAGACATTTTTCAGTCGCCGGAAAAGGTATAGCATTACAAAGGATGTAGTAAAAGACATCTAACAGTGTCCTGAACTGTCCGCAGCGCTTTCTCAGCGACTAGAAAGTGTCTTCATTAAATTCGCCACGGAAAAACTCTGCTGGCCAGCACGTGGGCCTCAAGGGCCTTTTCACCATAAAGCGCGCTCCCCGCGACGACCCGTAACTCTCCCTTATAACATTCTCCGAACAGCCCCTTGTCCACCATTGCAAAGCGCGTCACAATTTCTCAAGACAGAATTAGTCCGAACGCCCAGCAGTAAAGATCTCTCCGGTACTGCAATTGCTGTTTGCACTTTGAATAAAATAAGAGTTAACTTCTAAAACGCAAAGGTTGTCAATTACTACCCGCTCGGGAACAAGGCAACGAAATTGCCGAACGCGGAAAAGTGTATTCGGTAGTAGCAGCGGCCGTATCCAGCCCCTTCAAAGTTAAAAACAATCGGCCCCTTTCGGGGTAACCAATTATTTATACGTGGGAACAACTTATTCCGTAAATTCAAATCTTGAAGTGTAAAGTGACAGTGATCGTGCAATGATGGAGATTTTCTGAAACGAAGTTCTTTCACTGTTCCAATCGAGACATCGGCTCTTGTGCACCATGTGTTTGTTCTTCGAGTGGCCAGGATCGGTAGAATAACCCAGTGATAGTTGCCGTGCAGGTAGTAGGTTTTGTCAAATAAAGCGAGTTCGCTGACCTGGCCGTAACATCAGCTGTCTTGCACTACGGGATACCTGCTTGCAATGGTCAGGATCGGTAGGATGACACAGTGACCTATTTTCGTCGAAGCAGGTTCATTTTTGGAGAAACGGGTAAGTCTAATTTTAGTTGTCGGCGAATTGTTTAAAATTTAACGTACGTTGTACTGGATAGCAACGTTAGTTAGTCCGTTCTAATACTCTTTTGTTCAATTGATAACGGCAAATTAATTTCATTTATATTTTAGTTAATTTCCATTAATTAATAATGAATAATTCGATGTTAACTTTTGCTCCGTGCTATACCAGCGCGTACTGTTCGGGGCGCCGGTCGAACGTCGCTACCTAGCACGACGCACCGTGGACCGTCCCTGAACGCGGGCTCTACGCGCGCTCTGAGTGGCCAGTGTTTTTCGTTAACAATTCAAAAACAAAGCCTCAGCCGACATTTTGGCAAAGGAAAAAGTTGTTCAGTTTCGCCTCAGGAATCCCCCATTTCCGGCTCCTACACCTTTTACGTTACACCCTGTAGAGGTTAGTCTATTCAGACATTGAAATTATATGTGTGGTATTTCTGGTACTTGCTGTACATCGATGAAGCATGAAATGTACTGTAGACGGGAAATACGCAAATGCTTTGTTCGCCAGCAATTGATTCCACATCCCAAACTTGAATACAAAAATAGGAACCATGAAAAGGAAACTCAAAGCATTTAAACACAACAAATCACCACGATATTCACGGAATGGGAGAAAAATTTGCACATACCGACATCCACGATTCCTTTACAAACCTCTAAAAAAGCATTGTGAAGAAGTGTAGTCGATCAATCGAATTGCATATACTGTTAATTAATAATCTCATGCGGCACTTACGCAATAATAAAACACACAAAAAAGCTAATACTTATCGAAGCTGATTTCAAATCAATTTTTCTTTAAATGACAGCTATTTGAGCTTTTGAGCGCTTATCAAACATGCCTTTCTCGACATAAACGTTATTCTTGTCCTGTTAATAAAAAAAGAAAAATGCAGGTATTAAAAAATCGATTCGTCAGGTACAAGATAACAGTCTTAAGAATATTACTGTAGAGTTTGATCCAAATTGGGCCGGAAATCTCTTAGATATCTCTGGTACCGATTTTGGGAACCTTGTCCCGAGAAAAACACATTTAGAGTTTCAATTATCTATTACCACTAGATACAGATCGAAATTCTAAGTTAACTACTTTTTTTTATCGACTTGCATTGTATTGCTGTGCCCCGGTAACGTAGAATAGTTGACAGTGTTGGATCAGCATAGAACTTTTTCGAACCAAGTTATAGATTACGCAGAACCCATACGGTGCACAATCTGCAAAACGTGATGAGTTCACTTTGTCTCACGATGAAGATGTTACCAAACGAACATACATGATACCACGTGACTTCTCCTACCTTTTCAACCACATCCAAAGCTGATAGTAGAACAGACAAGTCTCATGCGAGAGGGACTGACTCAAAAATCAACCATTGTAAAATCGCCTGGTCGATTCCTATCCTTTAACCACTCACGAACTCAACCAAGCTGAAGATTCCGTTCCCGTTCCGAGACTTACCTCTCGGGACACAACGGTATCATCGATGCCTGAACCCTTAAATTGCCCGTCTCTTTGGGGATTTACCTTATCAAAGGTATGTAATCGCTTAACGATATTTTCACCTTAAAATAAAAAGATTATTGGAGCTTTTGTAACCCGTGCCCATTTGCTGCTAATAAATAAATGAACAATGACGAAAAATGAACAACTGTAAATATTTCGGTTGTCATTTGACCCCAACCCTTCCAACGAAATTACTCTAAAGTTAATTGGTCTTCAACCCTTGAGCCAACACTTGATGAGGAACCTTTTAAATTGGACCGAAAACTATTGCGTATTGGGGACAGAGGCCGGTAGCGGACTTATGATAACGTCCACGTGGGTCAGCTATTCTCCATCCAGTTTAGGAATAACCTCACGCTGGGAGGAGTTTTCCTCTGATCTGTGCATCTCCCACTAAAACGGACAGAATTGGCAAGAGGGTGAAGCAGGCGATGAGATGAAGAAAAACAGGCGCCATGCGCGATATGAGGTTAAACTGGGCGGGGAATGAATGTCCCTGTGAGTTTAGTCATACAATAGTTTCTCGATAAGTGACGGTATCTTAATCTACACGCAAGTGACGTTTGTTGATCCGCACCAATAACATCTAAGCGCAAAGTTTGCAATTGGACCAAGTATATCTTAAACTACAGGGTGTCCCATTTAACTTGAGCTTCTCAAATATCCCGCTTATTTTGTATGATAGGGAAAGATGTTAAAGGAAAAGAATATTTCGTTTGAAAGGGTGAAGATAATGGCGAGGAAATAAATCTTCTTAACATTATGTTTTTCTTAACATTATGTTTATCAGAACCATCCAAGTTTTTTTTAAAAGGGGCTACATATTTCTGATATGGCGATATGACAGCTAAGGCCAAGGCGAGTCCAGCGATCTATGATATTATGACCTTCACGTGACCTTCAGTACAAAAAATTCATAAAACTTGGATTAATGACGTAAATGGTAAAATAATTGTGATCAGATGATTAATGAGGGAAAACTTATTTTTTAAGATATTGATGAAAATAGTGCAACATGAAGAGTTTGAAAGGATGAACTAATATCAAGCTTTCCTTGCTCAATATTAGTAAATGCGTTTCCTGTTGCCTGTGTAAACACTGCTCAACGAGTGGATCGGACGTGGAGCAGAAATTCGGTGGCCTGCACGTTCACCCGATCTTACACATTTAGATTTTTTCCCTGTGGGATAAGATTAAAACAACAGTTTATGACGATGTCCCCCCAACACCAGAAGACATGAAAGAATGGATCACAACTACCCGTGCCAACATCAATGAGCAAATTATAAGAAGGGCTAGAGAATCTTCCATAAATCGTTTGCAGAAATGTATCGGTGTTGACGGACATAATTTTGAGCAGCTATTAAAATAAATTTTCCCCCATTAATCATCCAGTCACAGTTATTTGACCATTTACATCAATGATCCAGGTTTTATGAATTTTTCGTACTCAAGATTACGTGAAGGTCATAATAAAATAGGTCACTAGGTTGGGCTCGCCTGGACCTTAGCTATCATATCGCCCTATCAAAAATATATAGTCTCACTTAAAAAAACTTCGATGGCTTTGAAAGCTCGAGAAAAGTGACCTTTGGAAAATTTGTCCACTATTACGCTTGCCCCGTCAAACCAAATATTTTTTTTTCCTAGGACAGCTTTTCCTATCATAAAAAATAAGCGAGACATTTGGGATGCTCAAGTGCGGCGGTACACCCTGTATATCGCGTTTGACACGAAACAAATAAGAAGTAAAAAATTTTCATCGTTGCATTGGTGTTGTCTCACTGCACTTTGACCGCTGGCTTTGAAAGTATAACAAATATTAGGACCTTGGCCCTGCCTCATAGGGTAAAAAATTTCGCTCTTTCTACACGATAAGTGACAGTCTCGAGTCTCGATTTACCTTCACTTATAGAGGACCTACTGTAGCTATCTCTCTCGCAACTTCTATCGTTTGATAACGCGTGATGCGTTTAACGTATGTATCGTAGTGTGCGGGGCAACTGGATGCAGGCATCGTGTCCGTTCATCACTCGCTCGGAAAATGTTCTTTCGAGCCCTAAGTGCATGCCTCTTAAATCTATACTCCGTTCAACGAAATGAGTCACTAAGTAAAAACAAACAGCTCGCTCGTTTTTTACGTGATCGGACCTGCAATTGCAGTCATTGGCTGTCACATGTTGCAACTCAGGATCAAGTTATGATGGTCCCTTGCCGAGGGCTCTTGCATGCAAGGTCTGGCGGAAACCTAAATGGTTTCTAAATGTACACTTTATGATCACAGATAAAGTTCACAGGTAAGTTGGAAAAAAGGCTAAAAATGTTTAGATTTCTGCGAGCCTTCAAAGTGAACGTGTGTTTTTTCCTCCGTTAAATATTTAACATTTTTATCATATCGTCGTACTCAAGTTCAGAGGAAGAAAACGTTGGCATGGCACTTGTTAGGAAGCGTGCAAGAAGAACATATAGTAGTGCAAGTGAAAAGAACATTATTAAGTGAAGGAAAGCATATCAGGAGAAATATCGTCTCCAAAGAGAACAATGTTTGGCCAAACAATTGTTCAAAAAGTAGACGATTTCGATAAAAATGTCATAAGGCGAATAGTTTATGCATTTTTTTATTGGAATGAAATCCCAACGATCCAAAAGTGTTAGAGATTGTAAATGCGGATCCCACTTTACATAATTTTAAACGAACTTCGTTTTATAAGTTATTAAAGAGAATTAATTTTAAGTTTACTAGGCGAGGTCGCGATAGTTTTTTAAAAGACAAAGAAGACATTGTTGTATAGAGAAGAAGATATTTACGCCAATTAAAAGAATTCAGGAAGGCTAATCGTCAAATATATTGCTTAGACGAAACGTGAATTAATGCACGGCATACCAAAAACTTTGTATGGAAAGATACAAGCATAACATTAGCTCGAGCTGCACATTCCAGCGGTCTATCAACCGACTTAAAAAATCCGTCCGGTAAGGGAAAACGCTTAATAATTACTCGTATCAGGTGAGTAAATGGTTTTGTTGATGGGACGTTATGGACTTGCGAGTCCAAAAAACCGTCAATTACCATGATGAGATGAATGCGGAAAAATTTGAAGATTGGTTTTCTAAAATAATTAACATAATAGAAGAAAATTCAGTGGTCGTTATGGACAATGCTCCATACCACAGTCGCAAAATCGAACAAATTCCGACCAGCAAGTAGAAAAAGCCAACATCCAGCAGTGGCTACAGACAAGAAATTTAACGTTCGCAGGCGATATAGTAAAAATTGAATTATTACATATTGTGAAACAACAAAAAGTAACAGACACTTATGCAAGAGATGAAATATTGAAAAGAAGAAAATTTTGACACTTCCACCATATCACTGCGAGTTAAACCCCACAGAAATGATATGGGCTCAGGTGAAAAATTATATTGCAGCGAGAAACAGCACTTTTAAATTTTGCGATATGGTACATTTATTTAGGGAAGCAATAAATGCAGTTACTGTAGAAAATTGTAAAAAATGTATTGATCATGTAATAACCAATTTTGAAAAGAAATTTCGGCAATTAGATGGTATAATTGAATCGGCAATAGAGCCATTTATTATAAATTTAAATGATTCCGACGATAGTCCAATGTTAAATACCAGCCGTGAAAGCAACATAGAATAAAGAAATAATAATTACACATAACTTCTGTTGTACTTGTATTTATCCTCTTAACGTAAAAGCCCGAGAATACTCGGGATTTTAATTTTTACATAAACTTAAAAGCCCGAGAATACTCGTCTATCCACAAGCACTAATCCTATACGTTTAGCTGACCGCCATTTCCTATCGTTAAACCCAGCTACTGCAAAGAAGCAGAATCCTACCAGAATATGTGGGATGTGTAGCCGAGTTCGAGATGCGAAGGGAAAGAAAAATAGGAGGGAATCGCGATATATGTGTGAAAATTGTGATGTAGCTCTATGTATTTTACCATGCTTCAGAGCCTTTCACACAGCCACGAACATATGAAGATGAATGTTGTGAGAAAGTGTATTATTTAAATTTTTATTGTTTATCAAAAACACTAAAAACAGTTTTGAAAGAGATTCAACTAGAATATGCGGTCCTAAGACATTTTATTCTATGTGGAGTTATTTTTTAAAAGCAACGAATATACTCGGGGTTTTAATATAACCTTTCTTCAACATTCTCTAATTATCCTTTAAGTGAATAATTTGTGAAATTATTGTTTGCAATAACCTATAATCATAATAAAGTTTAAAATTCAGCAATAAAAAATTTAGAAATTTTGGACACTCTTTTAGAAAATAATTGTTAAGTTAGGGGTTATCCTGTTATTTAGGTGTATTTATATAACGAGTAACTCCATACCATAGCCAAAGAATTTTAATTTCAAAAAACAGCTTATCTTATAATGCGATATGGGGATCTGGAAGCCGTAAGTCGGCCTTGTCCTGCTTATACACGGATCACGTGCACGTGCTTATACTTGACGACTCGTCTCGTTGAACGGAGTATACATGCGACTCACGGACGACCACACGATTTTCCAGCGGAGTTCTCGTTAATGACAGGTGATTAAGTATGGCCGTGCGATTAACCTCGAAACACTGGCCCATCCTGTTCCCCCAACCCTATCTGTGCCTCCATCCCTTTCGGACGTGCTTTGCTCATTATTTCCCGACACTTTGAATAACGATGTAAGTTAATTAACCGCGGGCGGGAACTGACACTATTTTCCTGGGACACTATTAATTTTAGCTGAATGTCTACGTACATTCCCAGTGCTCCATGATTAATTGTACGCCTGATAGCCCCATTTTGGGTGGTAACATGTATCTGGCTAGAACGAGTGAAGGGCGCGGGAGAGTGACGGATAGTGACCTTGAGATTCGTCGAACTTTTTACAGTTCGTTTAAAATTTGACCGTTTCAAAGGGAGGACGAATTCTCGGCAGCTAATTATATTTGTTACGCGCTTTAGTCTTTGGGGGGTACATATTTGTTAACTGTGGTTCGCAGTAGTCAGTTATGAAATTTTACTCCCAATAGTCACTCGTGACTGTTTTGGAACAGTTCAATCTTTTTCTCGTACAAAATATAATATTACCGAGTGGGATGTCGTTCCCCATGAGAAAATGATTAAAAAATTCAGACACAAAATGAATCTACTATTAACAGCATCATGAAACTCTTTCAAGGAGGCTGATGGCATCGTAAAACTTGTTTGGCGATATTTGTAGCGCGCTTTGATGTGACGCAAAACTTATTACGCGCGACTTACAGAATGCACCGACAGAAAACTGCAATAAAATCGAGGTGAACACGTCGTTCCACGATCGAGTGACAGAAGAAATGGTTTCAATGTTGCAAAAAAGAGGGGCCGCGATATAATTGAAGTTTCTGTGCTTCTATTAAAGCGCATCATGTCTAGGACGCGTAGAAATGCGCACGGAACCTTAATTGAGTTGTGGGTCAACGTACCCCCATTACTAGCTCCAATTGCAACGTAAAGCGGAGCGTTGTGGTGCGGCCGTATATTTGTAATGCCGTGCAAACGAATTAGATTTCGCCGCAATTATTACAACAGTGGAGACGTGTGCATGATCTGTCGATTACTGTGATCACCACCGTATCAAGCTTATTATGAAAAAAATTAGTTCTTAAACATATACAAAGAATCATTTCCATTATTTGAAGTAAGTACCTGTATGAATGTAATAAAGTGGACACAAAGGGGATTATAAAAGGACTTACAATTAGTTAGTTAATTGCAAGAACTTGAAGTACAGTGCATTTTCGATAGGTGATGGTAAATCGGGACCCCGAGATTGTCACTTATCGTAAAGAAGGAACGAAATTTTACACCCTACGAGGCAGGGCCAAGATGCCAACATTTTTTATTGTTTCGATGACAGCGGTCAAAGAAAAAGCGGTCCGTGAGTCGGAGAGATCGCATATTGGCGAGACTACACTAATGCAACGATGAAACTTTTCTATTCTTTACATTTGTTAATGAAACTTTGATTAACGTATTTGTGACACTTTTCTGATTAAAATAAAACCAAACACGATATTGTGTAAGATATATTTGATCGAATTGTAATCTATAGCCTTAGGTACTATCGGCACTCTTAGACGAAGCGCATCCAGCAATTAAAACGACATCGTTGTATTCTGAACAAAGCATACCAGTTCTACTGCGAGATTAATTTAACAGTTATCATCTCTTTACGCTATCTTATTAATATAATGTAAAAGTATTACATTTGAAAACTCAATAACCTCGACACACATTCTTTTAACAAAAGGAATAAAGCATTACTCGCATGACTGCTTAAAAAACGCCCTCTCACACACAAAACCTAAACTTCGTAATTTATACGCATTATGGTTAACCCGTAGACCCAGCACTGACAACTTAAGAAATTGTTTTTCTCTTCATTTCAATTTCCAACAGGCGCTGGCCGCCAAACCAAATATGTCGTAAACTATAGGGTCTTCTTCAGACTACTGTATGTCAATATTTTAAGGGGTGATTGAGCGTGAAGTGATTCTGAACAACATTTCTCTGTACGAAAATGCTGGTTAAGGCTTCGATTGTGAATTATTAACGAAAAACACTGATCAATCAGAGTGCGCGTAGAGAGCGCGCACAGCTGACAAGAAATCGCGGTTTTGAACGCCCTCTCGACTGAGCGTGCGCTCTGATTGGTCCGCGTTTTTTGTTAATAACTGAAGAATGAAGCGTTAACCAGCATTTTTGTACAGGAAAACATTGTTCAGAATCAGTTCAGCAAACACCCCTTAAAATATTGACATGTAGTAGCCGAACATCCTGTATATCGTGTTTGGTCTCATTAAAAACAGAAAAATCTCACCAATACTTTAGTAAAAGTTATATTTCTTTTAACATGAAAGATCTCAAAACCTCGACCTAGCTACGTGGAATACCTTAAACGCCGTTCACTGATAAATATGTTTTCAAGCTTCGGGGTATGTCAAAAAGGAAACTTGTGGAGATTGGAATACTGTCGTCTATCGGAATTTATTGTATCTGTAGGTATAATTTATGTTTACAAGGTTGCAGGGCCTTGATACAATATAATTAAAAATTAAATACCCATTATAGGAAGAGTTGAATCTTATGGTCTTAACTGCTTTATTGTGACCCTTCCTATTTCTTCAACTTGCTATCATTAACGGACGCAATTCCCCCAAAACACGTTTTACAACACTTTCATAAATAGAATTGCTGCAACTGTTTTACTGCGACCTGAGGAAACGATAGGATAGGATTTCATCGAGTTTTTGTATCGTGCCTTTAGCTGCTTGAAACTTTAAGTAACCTACCGATTTCCTAGTGCTTCGAAATCGAAAGCAAGCTTGCAATAACAGATACTAGACTTACAGCTGCAAAAATCGAAATTTTCATAACGTTTCTTCTCCTTGTTGCAAGATACAGTTCAAATGTGGGCTAGGGTCTAAATATGGTACATGGGCTAATTGAAGGTTAAGATCATTTTAGGTGCGCCACCTTAATGGCAATTATGAGCAACAATGGTTCAAGATCCAATGAAAGCTGAGGGAAGCAGATACTGCTTGTATTTGTTTTGTTAGCGTGATGTTTTGCAAAACGTGACATTTTACTTATTTTACCATCGTAAGAGATTTCACAGGCATATTTGTTTCATCTTCGTTACAGTAACCTGTTGAACTAAGCTAACTTGCCAAGAGCGCTACATTGCCGACGTCGCAAGCTTTTGTCTATCTGTTAATTGTTTAACTAATAGAATAGCATAATAATGATTGACGCCGCTCCAAGCATTCGTGAACAAGCGGTCGAAATGTAGGCACAAATACACATGTGACATGTTTCAAAATGTTTTGGTCCGAAAGTGTGCCATATTTCTTTTAGATTACTTCAAAGCCAGTCCGCCTTTAGACCACACTTTTAAAGATATGCACTTTCACTTTTAGTGGAAATACATTATCGTTCAGCTTATTTCAACATCATACCGTATAACAAATATGTTGTAAATATTCACTGCTAAATCTTCAACTAGTCTGACAGCCATGTCAGAAATAAAAGTGCTAGCCCAGATTTAGATCATTTCCTCTACTATTTTATTTAACGTATACCATCTACAATATTTTCCTGTACTTTTCTTACGCTTCACTAGAGTCCCCCGTTTCGCGACCACAGCGTGTCAATCGAAACAGAATATTCCATATCAAACATTGTTTGGATTGAACAAAGTTCGAACGAATGGCGTGCACCGTACCGTTGTTGAATAATGAAAATTTTAGGCTTCAACCAGTGACAGTGTTTTATTCACCTAACAAATTGAACATTTAATAACGTCCCGGGCTGCCGTCAAATCACGGCAGTTTGTTCGAAATACAATTTTTATTCTGAAGGGTGTCTGACTTTCAGCTTTGTATGAATGCTGTCCACATTTCTATTTGCGTTGCGAATTTAAATCCGCGACTCGCTACTGTGCGGTAAAAACAATAGAAACAGGGTTAATTAAGCGTATCATTTACTCCGATGTGCATGGCAGGGAGCGAATTAAGAGAAGGTCATTTCTGACCCAGTCTCAGGAAGCTATGTAACTCTTTTACGTTGCGATGTTAATTAAGCACAATAAAATAGCGCGACCTAGTGTCTAGTAAAATGTAGTAAATTATGAAAGAAATTACACGGGGGAGCTAATTTAATTAGTCGTTGCTAGGCGCAATGATTCGTGTACCGCTCGTAAGAAAATAATAGAGAATAATTTGTCAGTTATGGCTCATCGAATTGGCGAACTGGTCAGAAACGTAAGTTTATTTATTATATATTACTGGTAGAGATATCCTTAGCCATAACACTGTGCAACAAATGTGGATTTGATTTGACATTAGATGATCCTTGCAGAGTTTATCGTCTTGAATACTAATCCGTAAGTGGAATTGCTGGATCACGTACAGTTTCTTAAAAACACTAATTTTTGTAGAAGCATACGATTTTGGACAAAAATAACGTATTATGTAAAAACTAAAAACGATGAAAATTTCCTTTTGGCCTTGAAAAATGGAGGGAGGTCTGCCGAATACAATGGTATACAAGTTTAGGATTTTTCGTGGTTGTGAATGGTTGTAACTGGTTACCAAAGTTTGAAAATAAGCTAATGTGCGTACTTTCCAGTCGCTACTTTTGTATTTTTACGAAAAATTAGAAGTCTAGAACAAATTTGCTTCATGGTGACTGATTCTGTAGACTTTTCTGTAGAAAGAATTGTCGAGTGTAATTGTTAGAAACGATTTTTAATGTGGACGGATACATAAAATATCCGTCTATTACACGTTCGCGGCGCTTTGCTGGCATCGCTCGCGTACACCGGCTTGTCAGGGACTTAGCCACGCCCGATCGGCACCGAATGCTCACATATTATTTGCTGTGAATTGTTAACAGTTCGTAAACAGGTTCATAGATAAGTTGCTTTTTGCCTTTTTTGCCTTCACGGTCATCCGGAAGTCATGGTATACTAGGTCGTTGAATTCGTCTTGATACGGGCTATAATACTGTCAAGCCAAAAATATAAAGTGCCATTTAAAAAACGGAAGGTGGTCTTGACAATAACAAAAAAAATTGTTCGATCTCTTTTTATTGCAATGTATAGCCATTGGAAAACTGGTCAACTTTTGTTTAAAATATTTTTTTTGTCAGGTTATCGCAAGTACTTGAAAAATGATGAAAGGTTTTACGTGGGACACCCTGTATATCAATGAAATGAAACATTGTTAAGAAACGGGTACCCATCGAAGCGGCTCCATTTGGTGTCGATCGCGCGTGGCTACGTCCCTGACAAGTCGGTGTACGCGAGCGATGACGGCAAAGCGCCGTGAACGCGTTGCCAACTAATATTTTCCCTGTCCGTCCATATTAAAAATCATTTTCAACAATTTCTCTCGACAGTTTCTTCTTTAGAAAAGTATATAGAATCCGTCACTATGAAGCAAATTTGTGCTGGACCTCTAGTTTTTCATAGAAATACAAATGTAGTGAGTGGAAATTACGCACATTACCTTATTTTTAAACTTTGGTAGCAGTTACAACCATTCAAAACCGCGAAAAGTAGTAAAGTTACATACCACTGTATTTGGCAGACCTTCTTCTGTTTTTCAAGGCCAAAGGGAAATTTCTATCGTTTTTAGTTTTCACATAATACGTTATTTTTGTTCAAAATCGTGTTTTTACAAAAATTCATGTTTTTCAAAAACTGTACGTGACGCAGCAATTTTGCTTCCGGCTTCGTATTCAGTGATAATTAAACGTACAAAGAGTTTTTAACAAAATATCATTCTCTATAGCTATAGTCAAATTGCAAATTTAAAGTACGTTTCTTCACACATTCACGGCACAATCCTATACACACTTAAAATTCCACTAAACTGAACAACAGGAAAGCCTCTTCGCTCTTTTTCGTAACACAAAAATTTTCCTTAATCGAATTAAAACTTTCCTATCCATAAGAACTTTTCCCAAAAGGGACGATCTTTCTCAAAATCCTTTTCAAGACACAGGTCACAGGGGTAATCCTAATCCCGTGCAACGTCGCCCATAATGATTCTTCCCATTTCTATGATAATAGTAATCGCATCAGATGGAGATGACTCTCGCCAGGTAGAAGCAAAGCGCGTGGCTTCGTTAGCGGACAGCGTCCTTTAAAATGGAAATAACAAAACTAATAAATCTCCGAGGACACAAAGTGGCCAGAGCAGCGAGTCACAAGCCGAATTTACATAGAAGATTCTGGAAACTAAGAATCGCGTACTGCTTATGCTTGGTGAACGCATCCCGCATTCGGATTGAAAGCTTTCTCAATCCTGCTTTTCAATTGCTCGAGCGATTTAAATTACAGACCTGAGCGGTAAACAATATCTTTTACTGCTCCCCAACTGCATGTTAATATTTCACATGAACATTTTATAAATGAAACAGCCATAAAAATTATTTCAACTTTTGACATGATTTTCCGGGAAAACGGTTCATTTGTGACCTATGGTTCCTTTCGCAAAGTTGATTCTTGTGATGAATAGAATACGATGCAATCTAATTTTTCGATGTTGAATTTTTTGAATTCTTGAATTGTCAAGGTCAAGGCCAATATCCACTAAACTGAGGGTGTAGAATCACATTATGGTGGTCCCGACATACAATTTTGTGACACTCTGTACTAACGCGATTCGAATCGACTTATCTATAGCTTGTTCAACGCGGCGAGGCACTAGACATAAACAAAAGCAGCCGTAGCTATCGGCTGCCAATTGAGTGTCTCTTGTTGACCTTCAGGGTCGATCCCTGTTCTGCTTATGCATCGATCACGAGCTTCTTGCCGTGTCTCGTTGAACGGATCATATTAACTTGCAGACTCATATACTATTCACGTCCAGAATGAAGTTTCCTGAAACGGCACAGGGGTAAGACAGGTATACAGCGCACCCCACGTTTAACGCCAAAAGCTCGAGCCTGATAGGTTACGTACACTTTCTTTGTCAGTATACGTGAGCGATATCTAATTGGTTAGAATTTGGCTCTAATGGAATCTGACCAATCAGACCCGTATTCCTTACAGGAGACTTCATTCTGGACGCAAATAGTACCAAATCTCTGTCCTATATTTTTGGAAACATCGATGCCTGCATAATGTGGGAGCCTGAATTCAACGGAACTCGCGGGACCCAACAATGAGGCAATGAAATTTCACCGAACGGAGAAACCTGAAATGCTTGTTATGTAAAATTGGGCGAGGTTGTACGAATATTTGTAATTGGTTGGTCGAATGAGATGATTGGTACACAGAGAGGGGGAGTTCCATGAAATTGAAACAAGCTGTATTTTCGAAATGATTAAAAGCGGAGAAGGATATGCTTACGTTAAAATTACACATGGAATCATGCATTTTCTTGTAATTATTAGGTTTTTTGTTTCGCACATTGTTTCATTTAAAAGATATAATTGCATTGTATTTTTCCTTTACTGAATTTTTGTAATTCTGGGTGTAGTAAACAGTGCAGTGTACCGCGATTGGAAAAGAATTTTGCAATGAGTAAAACATTGTAACGAATGTGGCAATTGAAGAAAACGAGTGACCGAAGAAGTCGGCCTTTCCTGGTCCCTGGATTTTCGAATTGAATTTTGTGCCAAATGATACCTTATGATGAGACATTAATCCGAGCAAAATTTCATGTTGAGCTGACAACTAATTTCAGAGATATAGGGGGTCAACGGAGCCAAAATTCACTCACGCGTCAGTCTGTATGCTTCGACATACGGACATTTATATTACCCTGAAGTATTAAAAAATTGCTGGGAAATATCGACAATAAGGGATCCAGCCTCAATCACTTTGGCCTTGAAATATGTTGTCAAGAACATCATTTTGAACAACTTTCTCCTACACATGTTATCGTCGTTCGGCTTTAGTTTTCGAGATATTTGCAAAGAACTTTGGTAGTTATGCAGTTTAACGGCTTTTCTCAATTTTTACTATTTCAGTACAGTTTTGTTTTTATTAGCTACATTTCATTACTAAAACGACAAACCAACCAGGTGAAACGATAAAAGTACGCACCCTTTTTATATTGTTTTCTAAAAACATCAAATCAAGGATTTTTAGAGATTTATAAAACAACTACCTCCAAACCTAATTCTAATTATAAGGTACAGGTTAGGTTTGGTAGTATCTATGGCCAGCGTAAGCCGGTCGCTTACGTCTTATGTACAATAAAAACCTTAATTTGACATTTTTAGAAAGAAACACCAGAAACTAGAATACTTTTATCATCTATTGTGATTTACTTTTCGGCGAGGTCCTTGTGATCTGTCGCGATGTGCACGTTTGGGTTAGCAGCAAGCAGTACAGACGCACGAGCTGCGACAAATGCACAATTGTAGGTAAAATTCATTGTAGTGGTAACGATAGTTTTTTTGCAAATATCTGGAAAATTAAGGCCGACGATCGATTAGATGTATATGAAAAAGTTGTTCAAAATGTTGATTTCTATAACATAGGCGATCGCTTACGCCAAATCAAGTGTATTCATGATTTAAGTTTAACAAATTTTTTTGCAAATATCTCGGAAACTAAAACGATGCCCTTGACTACATACTTCAAAGTTAAAGTTATTGAAGCTGGGTCCCTCATTGTCAATATTTACCCCATTAAATTTGAATATGATATATTAAATAGTTTTATATTGTTGCAACATGTATTTAAACATTTTTGAATATTGTATTTAGTAGATTGGTTATTTGTTAATACTAGAGGTGTGCGGGTGCCCGAGATTACGGGTTCGGGTCGGTTCAAGAAAAGTCGGACGGGTTCGGGCGGGCACCCGGAACATAGGAACGTTTTGAAGCAGACGAATGTTCCGAAGTCGGCGGGCATTTCGAAACGGGCGAGCGTGTCGGATAGTGTGAAGCGTTCGTATCGGATGAATACAGAAAAAGTCGTACGAGATCGTTCCGCGCAGACGCATAGTATTCATATAATGAACTGCGATATTTTTTACCAACAAACTATTGGTTTATCCATATAGGTATCACATGCTTCACCTTTAATAAACGTTAAGAAACTGTAATTTCTACGACGATATTTTTGTAAACATGAGAAAGGAGGATGATAAAAAAGTGACAACTTTGGACCTCTTTGCGAACGAAAAATTATGGTTGGACATTTAAGAACATCTTTTGAGGAACGAAAAATGTCAGTACCATTTACCCGAAATGTAATGGGAAAGTTGGGAAAAATGAGTGTGAAGATGAAAAAGTGGCTGTGGTAGAACTTATCCGTGCGTTCTAATCTTTGTTTCCTTCAAATTCTGATCCAGCTGCAGAATCATTATTCATTTGTATCGACACAATAATTCTTTACAAATTCTCCTGATAAATCAATTGAAGTTTGAAATCATATAATATTAGCTTGGAGATGTAAACACATAAGAGTCTTCTCCATTACAGCTGTCAGCTCCGATGCTTGTTATAATGAGATACATTCCCTTTCCTCGCGATCGATTTACTTTTCTTTGCACTGGTTCAATGATAAAAATCTATTTATTTTCGAATGATGTCTGATTGATATTAAGAAATATGTATCCAGAATCAATTCGACCACAGCCACTTTTTCATCCTTCCACTCATTTTTTTCAACTTTCCCATCACATTTCGGATAAATGGTACTCATATTTTTTGTCCCTCAAAAGATGCTCTTAAATGTCTGACAAGAATTTTTCGTTGGCAAAGAGGTATAAAAATTGCCATATTTCAACATCCTCCTTTAGAATGGCCAAGAACACTAATTCAATCTACCTTCCAAGGAAGTACTCAATCTAACTCCTATTAGTGGACGTGTTAATTTCGCTCTTACGCACGCCTAGTACAACAGAGGCACGTGCTTCAAAAGCGACTAACAATGGCTTAAGCCAAACAACTTTGTCGCCCAAGTTCCCTCTGGTAAATTACTAACCTGAACTATGTATCTATGTTACCACCGTTAGCCATTGTAACGCCATATGATAATAGTGGAAGCGACAATGGCCGTAGCATTGATGTAATTTTATCGGACCGTTTTCATGCAGGGTGCTGTTTATGTCCCCTGATTGGATTGACTATTCTTTTTTAAGAATAAAATTAGGTACGAGTTGTTTTATAATAAAAGCTTATTATATTTGGAACGTACTTGCTTAAAACGAAACGCTATACAGGGTGTTCGGTTACATGTGGGCAAAAATGAAAGGGGTAATTCTATGGGCTAAAATAAGACGAAAAAATACAATACATTTTTCTCATTGGGGGTTTCGTTTTCGAGGAAAATAATTTTGAAAATACATTTGAGTGCATGTGGACTAACGAAGCTTTTGATATCTGGAGATTTGTTTTGATATGAAGATTTCGTTTAAATTTTTTAAAGACATTGCTATTCAGATGATGAATAGATGCATTGCTTCAAGTGGTTTCGAGACACTTTCCTTAACGAAGTTTCTTTTGAAAAATTCTTACAAAATGATTTTCCTCCTTTTATACAAGCAAGAATTTTTCAGCTTTTTAATGGTAGTTCCCAAAGATTTCTTTCTTTTCCCCCACCATTCAAGGAAAGTTCACTTTCGCTTGAAAAGTGTGTATAATTATTTGTTCCTCTGTATCCAAGAAAATTCGAATTAAAGAAAAAAAAGTATACGAGTTAGAACTTTTCGATATAGGTCTTTCAATTTTTCCTTTGGCCGTGCAAGTCGAAGATTATTTAACACGATTCCCATACTACTCGAGTTAATTCGTGTCTTCACGAAATCGTGGACCGACGATAGAATGTACAGGGTGCTCGACTACATGTGGGCATCAATAAAAGGGGTGATTCTATGGACTCAAATAAGACGAAGAAATAGAATAAATTTTTTTCGTTTGAGGTTACGTTTTCGAAAAAAATGATTTTGAAAATACATTTAGTGCATGTGTACTAACGAAGGCACGGCCTGGCGCTACCGGAAATTGTGGTAAAATCTGAAAGAAGATGATTCTTGATGTAAAAATGCGTCGAAAACAAAGAATACAATTTCTTTATGCCACGCTCCATTTTCAAGAAAATTGAATTTCAAAACTTGTTAAGTATGCGTGTACTCAAGTCGTCGCAATCTGCTAAAACTGGCTTCCATCAAACTCATTTTTCGTGAGAACGAAGCATCGTACGAAAACATTTTATTATTGATTTACAACTTACTTTGACTTGAAGAATCACCCCCTTTTCGGTTTTGCCGCAATGTCCGCTTATACCAGGTTCTCTAGTATACCTGCAATCGATGAATTCGCAAATTCAATTTTCTCGAAAACGAAACCCCAAACGAAAAAGTTTATTCTATATTTTCGTCTTATTTTAGCCCATTGAATTGCCCCTTTTATGTTGGTTCATACGTGGTCGAATACCCTGTATAAGGAGAATAGTCAGTCGACGAGTGCTTAAACTGTAATATAAGGTGTCTCATTTGAAATTACCACCTTGACTTTCGTCATTATTACTAGTCACGTAAACGTGAGAAATGTTTGGATGGAACTTAAATGGTTTTAAGGGGCGCCTATCAACCGCTAGATCGCTACATCGTTATAAAGTGTATTTTAACCCAACATAAAGTTTATGCTCGACGTTCCTTCGGCGTGTCTCATGAAACTCTTCGGACTCGATCGACTTTTGACCACGCGCTGCGGTAGCGGGCGCAGAGCTTTTCGTTTCGTTGAACTTCGTTCAACGTGTAATTTGCGCTGGTAGCGGAGCGTGAAGGTGAAACCGAGTTGTGTTTCGAAGTATCGCGTTTCGTCCACAGCTTTCATTCTTCTTTTCTACTTTTTGGCAAGTGCACGAATTGATTTTTAACGTCTGCCAGTGGATTGGGAATCGAAGCTAGCGTTCAGTGATTGATCTGACAAATAAATACGTTTTCATGGTCGTTGCACGGGGTATCGATGCGACACGATTAAATATTCTTCGGTTTACCTGAACGCCGACACAGATGACTGCTGACACTAGCAAACGATATGAGTTAATGTACCGCGGTCCTGTAAAAAATTGCAATATTAAAGCAAGCTTTGGCCTCTTTGTGCTTCGCGAACTCCGCGGTGCATCGCGGATGGCATGTTGTGTACAAAGAACCTTATGATATCTACTTTCCTTAACCCTTTGCGGTCCTATGTCGAGTGTGGCTCGACATCGCATTTCGCTCTGGCACGTCCTATGTATGTCGAATGTGGCTCGACATAACGTTTTTCCAATGCAATAGCAAAAATTGCTGACAATAAACTGTTATAACTTTGTGAAAAGTAATCGTTAGACAATCCACCCAGGCTCATTATAAAGTTGAGGCCTCTGCTTTCTCAACCCTCGGTTCGCTTTTTTCGAAGATGTTTTACATCGTGTAACGGGTGAGAAAGTAAAGAGCATTTTTCTGTTTGAAAATTTGTCTAACAACTCAAATCGCCATGAACTTAAAACCCGAAGCCCCTTCTTTCCAACGATCATCACAATTTTGATCTATACGATTTTTTGTAGCCGTTTTATCAAGCTGCGAATGAAAACGGAGATCGCCAGTCGGAGAATGCTTTGAACGATAAGCTGTGAACATGAAAAAATAATTTTGTTTAAACCTCGAAGTTATATTTGATATAATTATCCATTCATAAGCGGTTTGTCGTGTTAGTAAGCCCAAAAACGTTTTGCAAAGTGGGCGATACTAAACAACTGGCGAAATCAGCGTGGCCCAGATGAAACGGAACTGTGAGAATTGTACGGACCGCAAACGGTTAAGCGTTAATGGACCGATGACGTCTTTACAATTTCCTGTTTCACCACTGTTTCAGTCAAAATGATTTTCATAAACGCGTAGCAGATGCTCCGTCGCTGCGTGATTTCTTTGTTCCTTTCATTTAGGTTTCCCAGTTCTGCGTGGCTGAACTAAAGTCATGCAGCGCGTCTAAATTAAAAAGAGTAAAGTAAATTTATACTTGTACTCTAGACATGGGAAAGTTACGGTAAGAACTGTACTTGATATACATATAAATATTATAATATGAAAGAGTTTGGAATTTGTACACTCTCTCGTGGTCCTCTAGCGGCGGAGTGATGAAGTACAGAAAGAGGTATGGCGTCCTCTAAGTTAAGTGGATTGTCCGATAACTCATAATTTTATAAAAAACAATAATGTGCCCCAGCGAACTTGCATTTAAAACGATGCACAAGCCAATTACGTAATTAATGCAAAATGTTAGATAAAACATATTTAATCCTCTATGTACATACTATCTGAACTTCTACTATCGGTATTGTGTATTTAACTTTTGCTTGACCGGATGCATAAAATTGTCGTTACTTCACTCAAACGGAAGCTTCACTCATTACAGCTGCCATTACTTCCGATGGCACATGTTGCTGTTTGTAAATATTAGATATTACTATTTTCCTCGCGATTTGCAACCCAAAATTGTTTGAATTGTTAAATCCAAAATTGTTAAATCCTTTTTCGTTAGTGTTTCGCTTTATTGATATCAACGAAATACTATACGAAGTACCATAAACGCAGTACCATATTATTTCAGAAAACATACCAGCTGTATTTGTGAATAGTCTCTAATAAAGGGTGCAATGTAAAAGGTGTAGGAGCAGGAAATGGGAGATTCCTGAGACGAAACTGAACAACTTTTTCCTTTGCCAAAATGTCGTCTGAGGCTTTGTTTTTGAATTGTTAATTAAATTCGCCACGGTCGTGGTTCCTGGGAACCGAAAAACTCTGTTGGCTAGCACGTGGGCCACAAGGGCCTTTTCACCATAAAGCCCCCCCCCCCCCCTCGCGACGACCCGTAACTCTCCCTTATAACATTCTTCGAACTAGCCCTCATCCACCGTTGCAAACCGCGTCACAATTTCTCAAGACAGAATCAGTCCAAACGCCCAGCAGTAAAGATCTCTCTGACACTGTAATTGCTGTTTTTACTTTGAATAAAATAAGAGTTAACTTCTAAGACGTAAAGCTCGTGAGTTACTACCCGCTCGGGAACAAGACAACGAAATTTCCGAATGTGGAAAAGTGTATTTGGCAGTAGAAGCGACCATATCGAGCCCCTTCAAAGTTAAAAACAATCGGCCCCTTTCGGGGCTACCAATTATTCATACGTGCGAACAACTTATATCGTAAATTCAAATCTTGAAGAGTAAAGTGACGGAGATCGTGCAATGATGGAAATTTTGTGAAACGAAGTTCTTTCACTCTTCCAACCGAGGCATCGGCTGTTGTGTAGCATGTGTTTGTTCTTCAAGTGGCTAGGATCGGTAGAATAATCCAGTGGTAGTTGCCTTGCAGGTAGTAAGTTTTGTCAAATAAAGTGAGTTCGCTGACCTGGCCGTAACATCAGCTGTCTTGCACTACGGGATACCTACTTGCAACGGTCAAGATCGGTAGGATGACACAGTGACCTATTTTCGTTGAAGCAGGTTCATTTTTGGAGAAACGGGTAAGTCTAATTTTAATTGTTGGCCAATTGTTTGAAATTTAACGTACGTTGTACTTGATAGACACGTTAGGTAGTCCGTTCTAATTCTTTTTTGTTCAATTGATAACGGCAAATTAATTTCATTTATATTTTAGTTAATTTCCATTCATGAATAATGAATAATTCGATATTAACTTTTGCTCCGTGCTATACCGGCGCGTACTGTTCGGGGCGCCGGCCGAACGTCGCTACCTAGCACGACGCGCCATGGACCGTTCCTGAGCGTGTGCTCTACGCGCGCTCTGAGTGGCCAGTGTTTTTCGTTAACAATTCAAAAACAAAGCCTCAAACAACATTTTCGCAAAGGAAAAAGTTGTTCACTTTCGCCTCAGGAACCACCCACTTCCGGCTCCTACACCTTTTACGTTACACCCTATATATTCATTCTGTCAATGTAGCTTCTGAAAAAAATCAGTACCATATTACTTCCAAAAACATACGTAATGTTTCTCGATGTTGCTCGATCAGAGACCTCTTAATAAAGCAATTATGCTCTAGACTCACTAAACCATGAGCGTTTCTGTAGCACAGCACCAAAGTTGGCTGGAAACAGAAGCTTATTACCCTTTTTCTTAAGAATTGCACATCCGTAATGATCCGTGTTTTGGCAATTCTGGAACTAGTTTCTACAAGGGCACTCCGCATCTTCCAGTGTGTGAAACCCAGGTTGGCTGAACCAGGAATTGCTTGTATGAATGTCCTACTCTTAGAGTCACTGTGTTCGAGCTCTGGCAAGGTCGGGTCAATCCCTTTTGAGCACAACTAACCTCTTACTTCTCCGTTCCGATACATTACTACTTACTGTTAGTCTACTGTTGTGATATAATTCGGTTTCTTGTTCAAACTTGATTGTACTACTTTGAACGAAGAACATACCGCTTGTTTTATAGGGAATATCTATTTCTCTGTTACCCCATTCCTCTAGAGAACATTAATTATAACAAACCCATAAATTAGTATATCAGAGCCGCTCGTGGTGTACACAAAGTTACGAAGCCCTATCTAATCAACAAAACCCATCCTTAATCATTTGCTTTTGGCTACACTCGACAAACCCTGGCTCAGAATAGATTCGTACGTGATTAGTAGAAACTTGGAAAAACTGAAAGTTGGCCAGAAGGACAGAAGGAGCTTTCTTGTCTTCCTTTTTTTTTTAATATCTTCGCCGACTGTGAAGAAATTACAAGTTACCGTCACTTCACAATTTATGGCAGAGCCACAGTTTCTAGCCTCCGATATTTGGCCGTGGCCCGGACGGGGCACGGAGACCCTCTTGAAAAGGTCGCCTCCGAAAGGCCCACTTGTACCCCTTGGCCTATTCCTATCCCTTCGAGTGGTTACGGTCGTCACGCTGATTTGTATGTACAAAGTGCATTCTCTGTGCACAAGGAACAAAATTCCTTTAGTTTTTGTTTAATATTTGTGAAATTAATTTTAATGAATTCCTGACACTTTTTCAATTAAAATGACATCCAACACGACACAAATCGCATAACTTTTTGTAATATTATAATAGTACGGTCAGTCTATACTTTTGCCTTATATCGTATCTGTTTATTATGCATAACGAAGTCGAAAAGTGCAAAGTCTACATTTGCTGTAGATAGATGGTGTCAAAGGGTTACAGAAATCCTTCCAGTGGCTGTAAATGGTACATCTAATATTCAGGTAAATTTAGAATAGTTCATAATGCAAACAGATATAGTGCTTAATACAATTTAAGGATGTAAATTATATTTTGTGTGTTGTTATATAACTGGTACATAATGTCATTATTTGTGTAAATGTAAACATATAAGTTTAAAATTTTAAACGAATTTTATTCCTTGTGCACAGAGAATGCACTTTGTATATATAAATCAGCGTGACGACCGTAAGCACTCGAAGGAATAGTGATATGCCAAGGGGTACAAGTGGGCCTATCGGGGGCGATTTTTTTCAAAAGAAAAAAAAAAGAGAAAAACTCGCCTTTTTGAGGTTTCAAGGAGAATTTTCTGTACATAAGGAACATAATTCTTTTAGCTTTTGTTTAATCTTTACGAAATTAATTTTAATGAATTCCTGAGATTTTTTCCATTAAAATGACACCAAACATGACAGAAATCACACAGTTTGTTCTTAAGTTATAAAATCACGTTGCTCTAAAAGAATTCCGGACACAGGCCGGGCGCAGCACGGTGATGTATAAATGGACCTTAATGCGGCAGTTAACCATAATTAAATTTTTTAAGCTGTATTAATATTGTAAAATAAACTGACGGGACAAAAATGGTTTAAATAAATGACGCCTGAACAGAAAGTGAGATGAAGGTTTAATGAGCTTTAAGTTTCAGGAGCTAAAACGACGGCCTAGAAAGTAAAGTTGATAGTAGCAGAGTAGCAACGCCTGGAATTACTTTCGTGACTCAACTATTAAGACAATATAAGAAGAGTTCAAAAGTAAATCCAAGACTGTACGGACCAGGAAAAAACGTTGCCGTGAATATCTGTTAGATAACGATTTGCAGGTCTCACTTAGAACAAGCTTGGGACTTCAGATTGTAGGACGATTTTGTGATGGAATTGAAATTGATCTTACAATTACAAACTTGTAAACGTTTAATCAATTGTCAAATTTGGAAGTAAGTTTTAGTTTAGAAAATTATGTTTTCTTTACAGTATGGGCGATTCCATGCCAAATCGGTCGCTTTCTGGAAGCATGTCTTCCAATTTTGCTGAAACTGTAGTATGTTGTAGTCTATGTGAAATAATGATGAACTTGTATCATCACTTATCTGACTTCAAAGTTATTAACAAGTTAAAACGTGTTGAAAATTATGACAAAACGGGTTTTTAGCCAAGTATGATCGTATAAACGAATTTTTATCTCAAAAACTACTACACTTACAAAAAGTCTTTTTCATTCGGAATACAAAAGGTGTAACTTGCTAATGAAAAAGTAATCGTTTTGGCGTGGAATAGTCCGTGTGTAAAAACAAGAGTTGGGCGAGCTTGTGCATTCAGTGAATTCTTCCGTTGATAGCTTCCTGCACAGCTAATTATACATACACGACGTTTCCAATTAATTCTACCACCCTAAATACTTTTGTTATTGGCACAGATAAAAAAACGCTTCAAGAGAAAGTTACTTTGTTTCAGAGGGAAATTTGCCTATGTCGTTAGAGGTCATTAGAAGGTCATATTTTTTTGAGTTTTGCAAAAAAGATTTTTCTAAATAGAATGAGTTAGTTTTGTGTTTGTCATAAGATTGCCATTAAGATACAAAGGGACAACGCTTGAGTCCTTTAGTGGGGGAACTGTCAACAGGGGAAATTTACTCGGGAGCAGACGTTGGACCAGTCTGATCTAGTATGTCTAGTATCTGGTATCTCCAGTATCTTTAGTACCTCTAGTATCTAGTATATAGTAGCCCCCCCCCCCCCTCCCGTGAATATAATTGCAATACTGTCGGAATGTTGGGAAACATTTCTCTAAAGAGATGGTTTACACCGAGAAATCTCAATAGTGAAGGCTGTACACATTATAATGCTGAAGCATAACAGCCTCCAATTTCCCATGACCTACTTCTTCCATAATCTTTATGTCCAACTACTAGTAAATAAATTGTAATCAGAAATACATTACTAGCTTCAAATAAAGAGTAAAGATGCAGGAAAAAAGAAACCATATTAATCTATAGCTTCCAGAGGATAACTCGAAATTTATGTATCAACGAGATCAAGCTTTGTCCTTCGAACCGTATCACTATTTTCCTCTTTATCCTGTACCATAAACCGTATAGGTAAAGGATCCAACCCCTTATTCTCTCGGCTAACAGGAAGCCAAGTCAGGAATGCCAATCTACCCACCCCATTCTCGCACCCCGTTCCCACCTCCAAAATACCAGAAATATTTTGGCAAGTTCAGAGACGGACCACCTACTGTATCCCTTCTGAACTCTACCACGACGCAGCAGTTTCCAGGCCAGTCAATGGTGGTCTCTTACAGCCTAAGTTCACCAGTCTTTATCCAGACTCAAGTTCAAACGAGACAGCGTGGTCAGCCAATTAACGCACCAGAAACGTTATCAAACTAGGTCTCGAATTGGTCCACGTATTAGTTTGCGAAGTGTTCTACCTGCAGTTTACTGCGAATTGTATTTTCGTTGGGCGCCTGCGTGGCTTCGGTTTAATTTTCGCAGGGTGTTATGCGGCTATTTAAGGTTCAGCGAGCGGTCTGATGTTATTTTTAATCAAACTTCAGCGGCGCGCTGGTAGTGAAGATGGCGACCCAAGGAAGAGAGAAGAAGATAGCAGATATACAGGGGCTTCGTGCTACTGCATGTCAATATTTTCAGGGCTGATTGCTGAGGTGATTCTGAACAACGTTTTCCTGTACGAAAATGCTGGTTAAGGCTTCGTTTTTTAATTATTAACGAAAAACACTGACTAATCACAGCGCGCGTTGAGCACGCGGCCAGCTGAGAGACGACCGTGGTACGATTAACCGTGGTCTTGAACGATCTCCCGGCTGAACGCGCGCTAAGGTTGGTCAGTGTTTTTCGTTAATAATTTAAAAACGGAACCTTACCCAGCATTTTCGTACAGGAAAATGTTGTTCAGAATTCCTTCAACAATCACCCTTTAAAATATTGACATGCAGTAGCCGAACACCCTGTATATAGAATGTTTCATTTTTGTCAAAGTATTGTGTAATATATGGAAAGTTGATGTACTCTAATTACACTTACTCCCAGTAACTTGCACTTACTGCAGTTATTCTAATTATTAGTAATTTAATTATGGATATTGCAAACATGGAGTCTAACACGGTAGAAGAAAGTAATAATCTGAGGAATTTCAATTGAGTCACTGCCATAGCCCTGCTTTTAGTTTAGTGCTAGAATTAGTATTTGCATAAATTAGTTTAAGTTGCAATGAGCTTCGTAGATTAAGTTAAGTTTTCTTTTCTATTCTTTGGTTTCCTTGATATTCGATTATTTAACATAAATAGCTCCAAAAGTGGCCGAGTACGATATGAAACTGTAAATTTGGTTAAGTTTGAAATACTAATAATTGTGTTAAAGAATTAACCGCAATATATTTCACATGCATTTTACAACTTGTTTACTACCATAAGCTTAAGCTTGTGATGCGTGTACTTTTATGTTTTATAATAAGTGAAAATGTTAAGAGAAATGTTATTAATTATTAAAGATGTTTCGCAATAATCATTTCCGGTGCTTGATAATACAATTTTTCGAAAAAGTTAATTCGATACGTTTATTAAATTCTACTCTCCTATTCATTGAACCGTTTCGTGAAACAATTAAAGCCCCAAAGGACATCGCCCCTCCCACCCCTATTTTCCCGTTTGAAGCTGTTTTAGCTGCTACGATCAAGTTAACTATAGCAACAATTTCAGGATCCTAATAAGCTCTTGTACAAGATACAAGATACGTTTGGGATTTTAGCTAACTATAGCGAATCCTATGTAGACAGTTTGCCTATGTTCAGGAGTGTTAATTGCTCGCAGCCTTCAATTAATTCATAGAGGAATTAGGCTAAAGTACAAAACAGTGCACCTATTTTGTTAAATTAATACATCAAATTTTATTCCATTTTCGGTCTTTGGACATAACATTAAGGAAGAACTTTGCTTTGATAGAATTACACAACGTTGAGTATGAGTGGAATGTAAAATAATTGTTGGGCGAGCGAATATGTGTAATTGATCAAATTTTTGTTGGAATTACCGAAAATCAAAGTTACAATAATTTTATAAATTAGGACTCTCATAATATAAATCTAATTGCCTAACATTCATTCAATTAGTGAAATTACAATTAAGTCCGCAATTATACAAGATCATTTCTAAAACTATCCTGTGTTAGAACATACGCATGTGACTACTATCTTCGAGTCGATGTATCTATGACGTTTTCTGTGCCCTTGAAACATGAATGGATCAATAAAATTATAGTGATTCCGCTTAGTACGTTATTAAACCCTTCTGTGTTATTGAATTTATCGACTGATTTTAATTTATTTGAAAGCCCGCTTGCTTGCTCTCGTATCGCATTGCCAATGGAACGCTTTTATTGGTCGCGATTCTAATCAAATTAGAGGTGATCCGTGGAGAGTATCGCCTGCTCATGTTTGTCTTCTGTCTGTTGCCCTCATCGATGTTTTCTGCCTGTTTAGTCTTTCCCTTAAGTAGAGCTGAATTTATGCACACGCAAATGGATAATTTGCTCACGGTGCGCTGAGCGTGTAATTTTCTTGAATGGCTACGTATTAAGCGATATACGTATTGTACGTATTAAACAATATCATTAACGATGGTCGGAGCAGTAACTTTTTGTATTTATCTTGGAGATTGGCTTGCAATGTGAGCAGGCCATGTAATATTGACGTACTGTTAATGGCAAGTCGGTTAGCTTGCCATTAGAAAATAGCCAGGAAATGTAACAGGGATTCTTGGAAACGAGGCATTGTTTCCGTGACACTAAACGCTTCTGCATCCATTAGCTTTATAAAGAATATTTATAAAGAATAACTGAGAGAGGTGATGAATACATTTTTCTAAAAATTTTTACAAAGCAAAGAGTTGGGTAACTCGGCTATTTCAGGTAGCTCGAGGTAGGCCACGTGGCAAGTATCATTGTATTGGGACTATTTTAGAGTATAAATAAGTCTCATGAGACCCGGAGTAGGTCGCATGAGATCGCGTCTCGAGGCAGGCCATGCGGCAAGTATCATCGTGTGGGGACCATTTTCGAATATGAATAGATTTCATGAGATCAAAAGTAGATCGCATGAGACCGAGTCTCAAGATATACCATATAGCAAGCATCATAGTATAGGATCAGTTTTAGAATGTGAATAGGTCCCGTGAGACCCACAGTAGATCTCATGAGACTGCGTTTCAAGGCAGGCCACGTGGCAAATATCATCGTATGGGAACCATTTTATAATATGAATAGACTTAGGAGAGGATGAGGAGAGCGAATGAGGAGATCCAGAGTAGACCGCATGAGACCGCGTCTCGAAGCATGTCACATGGCAGGTATCATCTTGTGGGGCCTCCTTTAATGCCCACAGCAAAGTTTGTCGGAACGGGTAATACAGGGTGATCATTTTTTGTGGAATTCTATGTGTAACAGATATCACCTTGTATAAACGGGTCGTCAATGTTTCTATTATCGCAAATGGCCAGTCATTCAAATGAGGGCAGACTGTCTGGACCCTTCAAGTATATAAATGTGGAATTAATTCTTAAACACGAAACGTCAATTAAGAAGAAAAGATGGTGTCGGATTTAAAAGTTCATTTCTGTTCTAGCAAAAGCACGCTTTCAACTGATTCAAGCAGACAAATTAAAATAAAAAAATGCTTCAAAGATTATATCAACATCTCTTCCCAACAAGCTGTGATTGAAAGTGCATTATTTACAAGCTTGCTCTATTATCATTCGTTTGGAGTTTACATTGTCTTGCCAGTAGATACTCCGTATTACATGCAATACAAAAGGACGGGTGAACGACAAATGAAATGTATTATTTAAGGCGTCACTTACTCAGCAGTACGTCGTCGATGCGATTTAAAATGGGTTGCGATTATGACGGAGTAAATGAAATGAAACGGTAATTGAGCGCGGAGACAAAGTGACTTCAGGGGTTGATTAACTCTCGATTCAAATAATTCAGAATTATTCTAATTGATTCTTAGTGGCACCCAATTATTCGTTCGAATGGATTGTCTCATCAGTAACCATTCAATATTGTCTGCCTGTAAACTTTGCAGAAAGTGGTCCTTCGTTATTAATTAATTACGTAGGCGAGTAATTGGTCCGTAGATTCTTTCATTCGAGTGCTGTTCAGCGGGCAATGGATGAGTCACAGACAACTGATACATGTCCATAGTTCTTTTAATCTTCGCAGTTTCGACAGGTATATTTGGAGAGTGGTGCAAGGAATCTTAAATCACAGAAGCGAAAGGCATCAACCCCTCTCATTTGAAAGGGATGTTTGAGTGATTTAAAATTTGATGATGTTAAGAGGAATAAGAATTGTCTAATATGCATCTCGAACAAGTTTTTTTTTTAAATACAGGATGGCCCAATTAATTCTGCCATCCCTTAAAAAATTACGCCATCTTGAGGGTGAAAATTCTCTCTTCGATACTTGAGTATGCAATACAGAGCGAGGTATCTAACTTGAAGACATCAAATTACTTGAAAATTACTTGCTATATAAAAAAATATTTCAAACAAAAGTTGCATAATGTTAAGGGGGCATAGAAAAAAATAGGTCATTTTTTACTACTTAACCATTTTGTTAATATGGGAAGGTCACCTTCAATTTTTTAAATGAAATATCAAACCTTTTTCTCTGAATTTCGAAACACTGTCGAAGTTTGAGTAAAAAAGTATTATAACATGTATTTTCTAAAATTAACAGTTACTGAAATATACGCAAATAAGTCATTTTGCATTTGGAAATTACACTCGGACACAGACTTGTAATTCACAAAAATTGTACGCCGCTTTGTCATACTATGTTGGTCGGATATCAGGAACCATAGAAGAAATCTTGGACTTCTGTGCGTCAAATGAATTTTGCATCATAAATGATCAAGGCCATTTCAAGATCACGTTATTATACATAGTTTTATTTGTCTCGATGTCATCCTGATCATGACAAACAGAAAAATAACTCATTCCATTTAAAAAATGTTACTATTTGCAAAATCTCAAACAATATGCCTCCGAAATGACCTTCAACTCCACGGTCATATTTTCTCTCCGAAGCACAGCAACGTTCTTCTGAATCGTTTTTTTATTCATCTTTGCAAAATACAAAATTATTAAGGGTGGCAAAATTAATTGAGGCACCCTCATATAGTTTTTCTTATATTGGAACAATTCTCTTACTGGACTATGTAGTGGCTTCTAATAAACATTTGCCATTAATATTTTGCTTAGGATTATTTACGTCACGAGTTGATTAGTTTCGATGCATTTTACATAGTTTTGAAAGGTCCTATTATCATTTACATAAAGTATTGTCTAATCTTTCGTATTCCAGTGTTGCGTCAAATGTCCAGTAATTGAAATTTTGTGGTTATTTATTTAATTGTATATTTTTTGGTATGAATTTGTAAGTCGAGCGTTTTGCAAATTTTGCGTCCCTTGATATATTTCATCGGTTATAGTCTACCCTCGCGCTACCTTTTGAAAGCATACATACAGGTGGTTCTAATTAACTCTGCCACCCTCAATAATTTTGTTACTTGTAAAGATACCAAGTGCCTCAGGAGGCAGTTATTGCGTTTCGGGGGCGAACTTCAGTTATACAGAGTGTTTCACTACCTCATGCAAATATATTAAGGGATGATTGCTGTGGCGACTATGAGCAACTTTTTCCTTTGCCGAGGTGTTGGTTAAAGCTTCATTTTTGAATTATTAACGAAAAACATTGACCAATCGGAGCGTGCGTAGAGCGCGAGCGCAGCCAAGGGACGAAAGTGATACTTTTAGCGCGGTGCTGAACATTCTCATGGTGTTTCGTGGTGTATTACGTTGCTATTGGTGGCACGGATTACTTCCTCGGCGGAGTCGTAAATTCCGCCTTAACCGATTGGTATGCAACTTCGCGACGTTTACCCGCCAAATTAATATTGGGTAATCTTTTTCACAATGATGAAGTCCCGACTGATGGACTTTAATAATGAAGTTCGAATGTTAAAGTTTGGGGTGCCTATTCGTGTACTATAGTTGAAACTGTCCGATCCGTGTCGTTCGATAGTTGAAACTATTTTGCCTTTCGCTTTTGAAGGAAGTTCGGAAGACGACTTCCTCAATTTTTGTGTACGCTAATTGGTCAAAACAAGACAGTAAATTTTGCTAATCAGCGTACTAGTTCCAGGTCCACCACTCTTCCGGTGCGCCCGAAGCACTGTATTTCCGAAAAAAGGTGGGTCGATACCTGGAACCGCGAGGGTCGTGGAAATTTTTGGCCGCGGTAGAAAATTCCTCCAGGTCCTCCAATATGGTCGGGACCCTTCGGAACTCCAGGTTTATGGCATGTTGTCTACTATTGAGGATAACGAAAATATTCTAAGTGGCAAATTTTTCCCGCACGTGAAATAAATTGCTTGCAGACGGTAAGCAATTCTATCAAATAATTTTCCTAAAAAATAATCTGTTCCCGAAATGCATGCCATAAACCTTGCCAAATATTCCCAACGTATTGTTTCGCGTCGGACGGAACACATGGCTAAGCGCGCTCTTTACGTGCGTCCTGATTGGTCAGTGTTTGTCGTTAACAATTCATAAACGAAACCATAAGCAATATTTTGGTGAAAAAAAGTCGTTAGAATTATCTCAGCATCCGTTCCTTAAAATATTTGTATGAGATAACGAAACACCCTGTAGAGTTGAGGGTCGTTTCAAGGTACATACTGTTTTAGATTTTGCAAATAGTAACATTTTTTTTAAACGGAATGAGTTGTTTCTTTGCTTGCCATAAGAAAGATGACATCGGGACAAATACAACCGTGTATAATAGCATGACCTTGAAATAACCTTGAGCTAAAATTTTAGCGAGTAACCATATTGTATGTTACATTTTATGCCACAGAGTCACAAGGTATGTATTTAGACGTGCGTAGTATATAGATCTGCTAGCAGGTTCTTCCTTTTTAAAAAATATTGATTTACAACTCCATGGGCTGTTTACTTTGCATTTTAAATAGCTTCCTTATTAGCAAAAACGAACACTGAGCCATACAGCTGCGCAAAGCCCAGAGAAATGCGCGAGAACCTGCAATCGAAAGTAATTAGTACAATATCCTGTCGAGTTTTTCGGGATTATTTTTGGAATGGACTTGGCCCTTGCGTCATTTTGTCTATCCTTGTATTTTGCTTCTAATCCGTATACCAAATGATCGTAGACATTTTCGCAAATCATAACTGCGTTCTCCATCGAAGCTTTTCCCGGAAAATACAGATATATTTTAGAAATGTTATGCCGAATATGTGCGTACGCATATTTATGAAGCGCAAAAATTTGCATGCGATGAAAAAAATGCAGAGGCTCTGAAAATGTCCGTACGTTGGTACAGTAAGATTATTTATCACGTAGAACATGAGATTTCATTTTCTAAGAAACCTTAATATCGTTGTTCAATTACAAAATGAAGATTAATGTTACGTGTTAATTTGATTTGAAATAATCTTCTCCTGAGAAAGTAATGCTTCCTGTTTCAGTTTTTCTCAGTTATCCAACTGCTTAAAACCATTTTGTTTTAGTTTTACAAATGTTCAGCCTCTTGGTTATCTGTCAGTAGTTCGAAATCAATCCCACAGGAACTAAAGTTATTTACCTCAAAGTGCCACAAATTATGGTTTGCCTGTATCTCAAAACGTCAACTCTGGTGCAAAATTTGATTATTTGATATTTCAACACAATTTTCATGTTCACGCAACTAATTGCATGGCAATTCGATAAATAAATGCTTCTATGTTGCAATGCAATTTGAGATCTCACGTTTTCAGAGGGATAATTCTATTCCAGCGTTTCGGTATTGTAATGCCATTTGGTGTTTTGCGCTTTTGACACATGTTGTTACTGCCGTAATACGCTTTCAATTTGTGAATTGTAGAATTAATTGAACTCGAATTCTAATTTAATTACGATGTTACTTTAACACTACCATTCTTCGTAGTATTTCGAAACAATACATTTGAAAATGGTAAAACACTGTGCAAGTTTTCTACCTCTAACGAAATTATCATTGTTTATAAACTGTATTCTGCACAATTTTGATTACTAGAAAGCTATACAATAAATAATAATAAGAAGTGTGATATTTAACGGGAAAACAAAACTGTTTTCGGTAAATATTGACAATATTGCACCCGGCTCCTAACATTTTGACCTTGAAATATGTTGTCAGGGTCATCAATTTTGACAGTTTCCTATAGATTTTACCCTTGCTTAGCTTTCGTTTCCGAGATACTCTTGTCTTTAGTCTTAAAGTAAACATTTCTGCTGCAATTTAGTTCCAACGACTGCCATTGAAATCATTTATTTTTCACGCAAAGCAGAGACAATAGTTTCGTACGTAATATACGCATAGTAATACATTCAAACTGTAGTTGTAGAATGAGTAGGAAAGCAAACCAATGTTTCACACGTTTCCTCATGATCTTCTTAGAATAGAATTCGTTGCCTCGTATTTTTTACAAAAATATGTACGAGAAAATACTTGTATCCGGAATAAACTCACCGTGCTGTGTCTCTTTCAAAAGTATATGCATAAGGAAGCAGCAGTACGAGAATGGCAGTTGTACTGCATTGTGATAAGGAAGCTCTTTTCTGAAGCCAGGGTCAGGTAAGCCCATGCCACCCTTCTCAGCAACTTGAATCTTGCTTTCTATGCACAAGAATCTTGTTGAACATCGCCTTACGACAGGAAAAAAGAAAGTACAGCAGATTGTCGATAAGTGACGGTATTCCCGTCTACACGTAAGTGATGGAAATTCGGGGGTGTCAAGTGAGTGGTCATGGGTCACCACAGAAATTATATTTTGCATTCCATAGGTCGAATCCTTTCCTCATTCTACACAAAAAAAGTATTAAGGTAACATAATTGGAAACTGATTAGTTTGAATAATATTTCAATTTTAATCTGGTAGAACTTACTACGTGCAAGTCAAAGAAGAACGTAAGACAATACTGTTGTGTTGATACTTTCTTTTTCTTGCACAGGGTAAGTCCTATTCCAAAATGTCTCGTTTAAAACTTGTACAGAGATACATTTAGATATTCTCCGTCACAGCTACGAGTGAACTCGCGCTCGGACCAGTCTCTGGCCGACCGCGCAGCTTCCACTATAACTGATAGTGTCGACAGATAATACAGCAGGCTGCAAGACAGCGAAAAAAGACGGACCCATGGGCGAAGCGAGTATCCTCTTACCTCTGAAGAAGAATGGAAGTATTTAACTGAACATAAAATATACGCAGTGAGAAAGCAAACAAACAAAACTAACAACAACACATGGTATTCCTAAGCGGCACCCATCCAAGTACTAACCATACCCAACGCAGCTCAACTTCGGTGATCAAACGAAAACCGGTGGAGTTAAAATTTGTTTATTTACATTCGTCTTACATTCCAAGTTATACGTATGTCGGTAATAGACAACGGACTTGCATATTTTGTTTCTCGCTTATCCTAATGGCTTACAATATTGAGCTTCTCTAGGGCACTATTATTTGAATTACTAAATACTGGTCTCAGTCTTAGGTTCGTATTTTTATACATATCTTTCGATAAACAATTTTGGCAGGTCACTTATTCAGGAAAGTAAACAGTGTCCTTTCTTTGACAGCAAAAAAACTGAATTATCCTATTCGTGGAGAAAAAAAGGAAAAGGAACAAAACGTAGAAGAGAAGAAGATAAAGAAAGAACGGAGGAAACAACTTATGTACTACAATTGTAAACTATCGATATAACAATAACAAAAATACTTAACATGTGTGGGGTTTGAATGAGTCAACTCACGTTGGGTACGATAATTCGATTTTATTTCGATGCGTGGTCGTTGTTGCTCGGACAAACCCCGAAAATAATGGCTGCTCTCGTTGAACGCGTTACCAACGTCCCGGAAAACAGTCGAACGTCCGGGAAAACAGTCGGACGTCTCCCTTCATCCAGGGATGACCGTAAATGTTTTCTCTATATGGCGCTCTGCCGTCGCCCGGGCCGCCACACATACATAACCTACATAACAATCGAAATACAGAAGTACGCGCTTAAGTACATTGATGTACTATTACTACAACTCAATAAATACATATAAGAGCACTTTAACTTTTGTTTCTCTTATTTTATTCAACCTACGCTATTAGTCTTGCCTATCCTAGGAACCTTCAAACCATGGTAATATCCTTCTGTATGCACCAGCCTTTGGACAAAAATCTTTCGCAGGGAGTTCCGTATTAAATATTATCTCATTAATGTTATTTGCCACTAGCTGGGGGTCGTGCAATTGTGCATTGCAATCTTCTTTTCTTTTGGTATCATATAAGATAGGTAAGTTGCTATCAAGATCTTACACGTAGCCCCGTTTGTCTAAATAGATGAACGCTTCAGGAGGAAATAAACCTGATGACAGAGTTTTCTCGAGATACGGTTCATTCTGCCACGCCACGCCATTCATTAAATTATTGTTAGCACTACTGTTTAAGGCTTGCAGTAATGAATTATGATTAATTTTAGCATGTAAATGTCGATACGAGAGCGATTGCGTTAAACTTGTGGATGCTTATTTTTCTTTCGAATACTCTAATTTTGTCCATTACATGCGGGGACACTATGTACCAGATAGGACATGCGTATGTTAGTACTGACCTTACAAATATTTTATACGCTAATATCTTAACCTCTAATTTTACATGTTTAGAGTAAAACCGTCTTGATAATTTTTTTGACGCCCTCTCACAAGGAATGTTCGCGAAGTGACATACGCCGATTTCGCTGAAATTTTGTCTAATTATTCATTGGTTCAACCTATTACCTTTGCCGTATTTCGTTGGTATTATCTCTCGACTTTAAGAGAGAAAACACCCCTTTTGTCCGTATCACCCTTGGGTGTTTTCTCTCTTAAAGTCGAAAGATAGCACCAACGAAATACGGCAAAGGTAATAGGTTGAACCAATGAATAATTATACAAAACTTCAGCGAAATCGGCATATGTCACTTCGCGAACATTCCTTGTCAGCTTTTCCTACCATAGTTAACGCGTGCTTATTAAAATTATATCTGTCCGTGAACGTTACGCTTAGGTATTTAACTGCCCATTTATGCGAAATGTTTACACTAGGGTTTGTCGGCTCTTGTAACCTGAAAGCCTTCCAAGCTCTTTTGGCATCAATGCTTAAATTTTGGGTAGTCTGCCTGAAAAGGCTGATCTCGCATTTGTTGTCATTGATCTTAATCTTCCATGCTGAATAATAATGGTAAATTTTGTCAAACGTATGTTACAATTTCGTTTGAATTGTCGGTACCTTTTTATGGTTGAAATACATGATCACATTGTCAGCAAATACGAGTGCCTTGTAACCGTTGTAGCTGTTTAGATTGAATGAATTTAGTATGTAGGAGAAAAATATATTAAATAGTGGTGGGAAATTTACTTCCCCTTGCTGCAGTCCATTTTTAGTTTCGAATGTTCTTGGTGAAATTTGACCTTCAAGGAAAACTTTGAATTTTCTACCTAAGGTATCATGCAGTGCATCATGTGGAGCAAGTGCGATGGGAACTCTTTCTTGTGAAGTTTGAATAGGAGTCCGTTGATCCAGACCGAATCGAACGCCTTCTCTGAATCTATAAGACAAATCAAACCCAGCTGTTTATCGTTCAAGGCCCATGCGACGTCGGACAATGACTTAGTAATGGCATGAACCGTAGAGTGCCCATATCTAAATCCGAACTGCTGCTCCGGAAGCATATTGTTTGCTGCAATAACATAACTGATTCTATTATTAATTATTATTTCATACAATTTACCGATGTTGGGCAATAAACTTATAGGCCTATAATGTCCAGGGTTAGTTGGGTCCTTTTCTTTTTTCAGCAACGGAACGACCTTTGCTCTTTTCCATTTGATGGGGAAGTAGAAGATGTTAAGACAGTTATTAAAAATGATGGCGGGAGTCCTTTTTGCATTGTCCGGAAGCTTCTTGTGAAGAGCATTCGGTAGGTTGTCGAAACTGGCCGATTTTATATTTTTCATCTTTTTCAGAGACATCTTTACGTCGGCGGCGTTCGTTAGATAATCGAAAGAGTATTTTGGGGAATCCGCTTTTTTATTGACGGAGAACTGTGTGATTGATTGTGTGCTAAGATTGCATAGTATTTCGTTTACTTTTCTGTCGATGAAAGCCTCAAATTTTGATTTCGCCTGACTGGAAGACAAGGATCTGGTATGTATCCTTTGGAAGTGTGCTCCTAAAACCGCTACCCTATCTTGCAGCAAATTGCATCTGTATTCATCATTGCCTATTGTTAGAGTGTTTTTATCTATGTTTACTTCTTGGAGAAAATGGGCATCTTGCACTTTTGTATGAAGTTCTGAGGCTCCAGAATTGTGTTTCGGCCGGAAAATTTGGTTTATGACATGCAATATGTTTCTGGGCTGCTTTGTATCTAGGTTTTAGGCTGTTATTTCAAAATGTTGATGCAGATTTTGTGTAGTTATCTTTTCGGCTTCGATTTATTGCCTTTATAGCTTTCCTGATGAACTGTATCATATCTTCGTTATGAGGTGAATTGGTTCTGTAGTACCTGAATATTTGGGATAATACATAGTTCTGCACGTTTTACAACTTTCAAATACGATTGTTTTCGTAGGTTTTTACTGAGTCTATTATTTTACATTCTCGTGTGTTTCTCTGCAGAGCATTGTATATTTCCGCTTCGAGATTGTCGATTGCTTCGTCTATTTCATCTAATATCATGTTGGCAGTATTATCGACATTGCATGGTTTAGCTGTGTGGAGTGTTCGTTAAAATTTTTCCCAATTGGTTTTACTTAATCGTAGCTGTTTGGCCTGGTGCGTACCTGGATTTTCCAGGTGTATAATGTCTCGTTGTTAACGACGAAACGAATTGCCTAGTGGTCGCTGTCGTACGGTATGGTCTCCAAGAAGTAAGGCGCGTTGGGGTTGTCTATGATTAGACGCGAATCTACGCAGACAATGTCCACTATCGAGCTTGACTTCGGAAACGTGGGTTCTTTTGGAAAAATTATTTTCGTTTTATAGATAAGATCATTTTCGGAAAGCTATTTATCTAGTTGATTTCCTTTTATGTTGTTTACTGGATTCATCCATGACGTGTGCTTGCCATTTAAGTCACAGCAAATTACGTAGTAGTTGGACGATCTCTAAATTTTTAGATTGACGAACATTTTTTCAAAATCTTTTATAAATTGCGTATTATTGTCATTTGTACTGCGAGCTGCAATTATGTATAATCTTTTGTTATTATTTCATTGTCTATTATTTAATATTTAGATTCCTCTGCCAATGAAGTTTAGCTCGATCCTTTCGAATGGGATGTCATTGCGAATAAGTATGGTAGTTCTGCCGCCAGGAATTGAATGTGATCTATCGTTACGAACTGTTCTGTAATTTTCAAGATGTAAACTGCGCTTCGGGTTTAATTTGGTTTTGTTTAGGCATAGTACATGAGGTTTGTGCTGCACTAGGAAGTGAGCTAAATAGGCTCCTCTGTTTAAGTTTATAATAGAGTTCAAATTGATGCTAATAATACTCAAATTCTGAACTATTCTTACTGAATTAGAATTAGCCTCAGGATACTGGTCTCTAATTTCTGGAGCCATTGCGACTTTGATTAATATTTGCTCTATCGTGGCCTACTCCATTTATGATCATGTACAGTAGCATGTCAAGTTTTTCCGTGTTACTGCTTACTTTTTGTATGATTGTTGGTATCTGTTAATTAAGGTGATTGCTTTTATGAGCTGCTGCGTGTCAATTTGGTTATGCTCTTGCCCTGTAGTTTCCGTATTTTCTACATACCTTAGCGAGTTGCTACCACGAGTAATTCTAATCACTACTGACGAGAACCGGTGGACGGTGAAACTGATTTCTTAAAACGGAAAATACGAGTATACGCAATACAAAAACAAGAAAGGTAACAATACATGGTGCGGTAGATTCTCGATAAATGACCGTATTCCGATCCACATGTAAATGACGGAAAGTTATCCCGTCTATCCGTCTAGTATGAGAATACTATGTATTCTCACCACTACTTTGCTCCATGGTCGCCATGATATAACAAAGAGCTTGAAAACGAATTTGTCAGCGGTCGTCGCCTACTGTAAGTATAGTAAGCTTATTCGAAGGTTTGAGACATTTGATGCCTTGCCGAACATAGAGAAGGACGCAGATTGAAAGAAACATATCGATGAGACATAATGCAACAGCGAAACTTTTTTACTTGTGGCTTTTTTTTAAATGAAGCTTTTACTAACGCATTTATGGGACTTTTTTTATTGCAATAAAACTAAGCACGATATTGTTTAGAATATATATGGTTTATTGCCACGTACCAATAGGACGAAATAATAACAAATATCGGAACCTTGGCCCCGCCTCGTATGGTATCAACTTTCGTTTGTTCTGCACGATAAGTGACAGTCTTGGAATTCCGATCTACCGTGACTTACAGAGTAACTACTGTAGTTCCTTAGTGTAAAGTTACCATACTGCTTACGCTGCCCCTTGATCTTTTTCTGTTGTACCATTTTTACCTCCATCAATTACAATGAATTATTTTAAAATAATCCACTTGAACTATATTAATATAATTCATATTTATAAGCAGCTAATTCTTATGCAAATGTTATTCCAGATTATTTTCACGATAAAAAATTACGAAGACCAGAGGTTAGTTCTATTATTAAGAAATTAAATGCGGACACGGTGGAGAGAAAATGAAATGGCGTATTGCCTGGAATCAATGAAGAATGAAGAAACGGTATTCTTTTGTTTTCTATGCATTGCATTCTTGAATGACCCTTCTGTGCGCGGACTTTACTGCTGATATCGCAGGATTAAACAAGGCCGCGAGTCTGAAAGAAATGGTGATAATGGAGAAGCTAAAATGACGCGTCGTTTCGCGAATCGTGGGCGAAACGAGCGGATTTTAGGAGCAGAATGACGACGGACCCGTGACTCCGGCTGTGATTGACAGTAGCAGGAACAATAAGCGGCTTTCTGCGTTTCATGATTATTCAGCATACTCTTGAAAAAGCTAGCAGGTGAGAACGCATGAGTATTAGGGATATACAGTAATGATTCGTAAGAAGTAACTCACTTATTACGGGTCAGATATGCTATTCGGTGAGCGAACGAGGGTCCAGAGGTAGCGACACGCTATAAAGTGTTCAGCCGAGGAGCAATGTTATTCCTTTAGAGGATAGAACATGACATGCCCTCCTATTCTCTAATGAAGAACGCTCCTACTCGGCGAGTTCAAACAAAGAAGTGGGGATAGCGAGCTGCTTATTTCGAGTCAGAGATAGTTTCTTACTACCGATCCCTAGTGTACAAGGTGTTTCCAATCTTGCCAAGTCTATACAAGATCATAATTGAGTATGATACGAGAGATGCTGTAAAAGTTTCGAGAACGGATGGGAAAATAAAGAATAATTTGGACAAATAATTTTATTGTTTTGCAAAATATTCTCCTTGAAGATTTATAAATTTTTGTATGCGTTCAAACCAGTTTATGAAACATTTTCTCCATTCAGAACGAGGTGTACCCAAGATATAAATATACGATTGAATGGCAGCACTAGAAGTGGTTAATTCCCGAAACTACTATACCGGCGCGTTTGAATCGGGGCACCAATCGAACGTCACCACTCAGCGCGACGCGACATTACGCCCCTGAGCGCTAGCTCTAAGCGCGTTCTGACAATGAGTGGCCAGTGTTTTTCGTTAATAATTAAAAAACAAAGCCTCGAACGGCATTTTGCCAATGGAAAAAGTTGTTTAGCATAGCCTCAGGAATCTCCCATATCCGGTTCTATAAATTACGGGACATCCTGTATTACGAGGAGGTTGCACGATCGACCTTGTACCTCATTGTGTGTCGGTGCGTAATGCACACGTGAACACTGAATGCATGTGTCGTTTATCGGTACCGTGAGGATTGACCCCAATAATTTTCAGGTACTATTCATTCCGAACGTTTGCAGACGGTAGAAAGTTCACTCCATGTTCACACTACCGGTAGTCGCTCCAATTAAATCGTTAATTAAATAGCGAAGCGTCAGTTACCGCCATATTTCGTGCATTTGCATACACAATTTGCATAGGGTGTTGCGCAAGACGCTGCAATGCATCAAGAAAATTTTATGCCATTCTGCGGAGGATTGTGTTAACTGCAACTAAAAAGAAAGACGTAATATAAGAGCAACAAAAGAAAAATTATTTTTGACACTTTCACTACTCGAGGTATGTACTTGTTATATTAGCCATCATTGATCGAGTCCGACAAATTTTAAATTTTAATTTAAAGATGAGCATTCTTGGATTTATTTTGAAAACTTGCAAGATATAGATTGTGTTGCTATTAGTTCTATAATAATTAATAAATAATTACAATTGTATACACTATTGGAATCTGAACAGTACCATCTTATCCCGAACATGACAAAACGAAAAATAATAAAAGCAAAGATTAGTATGATTAAGGTAGACCATCAAGTAAAAAGTATCTAATTTATATATATTATTCAGAATCGTGCTCCAAATCAATTACTAATTTTTATTCATCCACATACCTTGTTTTAATTAAACCTTTTAATAATTTTTGCACATGAAATTGTTACTTATTCGTATTCTATTGAAACCATTCAATGCAATAACAAATAACTAATCTGCCAAATACAATATTCAGAAACATTTAAATATATGTTGCAGCGATGTAAAACTATTTAATACGTTATATTCAAACTTAATTATTACTGCAGTGTTCCCGAACATCTTCATTTCAAATTACCGCTTTATTGAACACAATGTCAATAAATTCGAAATGCAAACAGTTTCGAAGACTTCGATATCCAAATCGCGGGAAACGGTACCCACTTCATTTTACTAGGAAAGGAGCAGACGCTGTTACCGATTACAATAGGTATTATCAATTTTGAGCACATTTACTGGCAGGAAATTGGACACGCATTAACACCTTCATTACACCGTTCAATTAGGTTGCTAATTAGATGGCGAAGGTACAGTTAGGCATCACGACACACTGTGTTTTCTTTATCTACCGCTACCTGCCGTTGCACCTGCTTTACCACACTGCGCATAATTTAATTAACAAGTTATTTTTGCCGTGTAACATCCATACGCAGCTAGAGTTTTCGACCCTTGAAGTCGCGAACAGGCGAGAGGGCTTATGCTTTCAGCGGGTTTTCTCGAATTTCGACGACACCCGGTTGAAAAGTTCACTTGTTTATCAGATGAAAAGAGACACGGGTTGTTTTAAATTTTAAGCAATAGATAGTAAAAAATTGATTTAAAACGTGAAGTTGACAAAAATATAGATGAATTATATTTAAATTACACTAAATAGGAAATAGTTTTAATAAAATAACTATTTGTAACCTACCTTTTTTTTTAACGTGCGGAAAATGCATTATGCACGCCCCGGCTCAAATGGGGGTGAGCCGGGGCAGTGTCGGACTCTCACCAACTAAAAACCGCACGGTGTCCTTCCTCGGCGCTCTGTGGCGGGGCCGCGGATACTCTTGCGAACTCTTCGCGCGACCCCGCCTAGCGCCATGCCCTTGAGAGGGCACCTCCCGGGAGGGGCGGGTGTTCGTCCCCTCCCGTGCCTCCCAACTCCGCCGCGCCGCCGGACACAAGCGGCGCGGCACACCTCGGGGACTACCAGGTGTTGTGGACAGTCGGGGCCCCCACCCCGACTGCCGGCAGTCCCCGGGACCACAGGGACACGGCGTCCGCCGCCACCTGCGGTCCCTCGTGACTGGCCGCACCTTAGCTCGAAGAGCCGCGGATTTACCGGCCGGTCGCGGCAGCGGTGCCTAACGGGGGGTACTGTGGATACCCCCCATTCGCTGGCACCGCTGCCGATCTCCGGGTGGAGGGTCATCGCGGGCAGGTGTAACACCCGCTCGCCTCCACCGCACCTCCCTCCTCTTTTAGTCGCCTCTTACAACAAGTAGGGGCTACTGTGGACGTATTCTTTCTCCCCGAGCCACAGGGATAATTTGTAACCTACCTAACCTAACATAACGTTGGAGATTCTTAATTTGTGACGGGTACACGTGTAGCGATCTCCAACTCTTGCTACTAGGGGGATTTGGTGCGAGCTGCCATTTCCTCTCGAAAGTGCTCGCCCCGACATCAGGTCTTATATAGATATTCTCCGACTATCCCTCACTATCCAGACGTCTAAGGCAAGGGCCTGCTAGGTAGCCTTACTGACGAGTCCTCTTGCAGGCCCGGGACGAAACTCTCTCCTAATAAACCCTACTCCATAATTTTCCGCTCAGTCTGTCCACCACTCCTTAACCGCTACACACGTTACAGTAGATTCCTTACAAGTGAGTAAGAATTTGGACTCCCGTATCCTCAGTTATCGTGTAGAAGAAGTGAACTTAAAGAGAATTTGAAGCATCAAAACTCGCCCACTGACAAAAGCGGGTTCGAGCTTGGCGATATCAGCCTCTACGCGCGCTTTGATTGCTCAGTGTTTTTCGTTAACCATTTAAAGACGAAGACTTGAACAACATTTTTGCAAAGGAAAAAGGTGTTCAGAATTACGTCAGCTATCACCCCTTTTCGGTTCTTGAGATAGTTCTGGAACACCCTGTAGATCACATGTTGTTTAGCAATAGAACGGAAACAAAACACTGTACAATGAGTAATAACTGCAGCGTGATGAATGTTTCACTCTGATATGGGCTGATATAATTTTGCCCCTAAATTACATAAACTGTAACTTTTGACTGGTAGGAAAATGTTGTATTCCAATGGGTGTAATTTTTTAAGAACAGACATATCATTAATACTATCACAGAATTTACGTGATATTTACACTAGTCTTTGTTTATTATACCTAAATGTTGAAATTAGGTTAGTTTCTTAAATAGAGCCTATTTGAATCATGCATTCTTATCTCTCTTAAACGTAAAAATGTTACAGCGTAGAAAAGATGGAAAATTGAATGAAAAATGTGAAGAACAAAGCGGGTATAAGGAATTGTCACTCCATCAATCTTATTACGAATGCATAAACTGTTAGTCCGTTAACAACTGATTATTTTGTTATTTATGTATTTAATTTTTCATAGTATAGGGTAAAGTGTTTCTAGTGGTCCCTTTTTTATTTTTTTATTTTTTTTATTATAAAATCTATGGAAATTTTTAAACGAAAATTCTTATTGAAAATAGTGAAAAAGTGAAAATGTGAAATAATGAAAAGTGGTCCAATATGAGATATCTACTAGTTTCCTAGGAAACTGGTTTCCTAAATTGGACCGTTGACGTAATTCCGAAAACATTTTTTTGTGACCAACTACATAACTTATCAGTGTTCTGTGTTACACATATGCATCAATTACAGTGCTGACATTATTCTCAAATTTCTTTGGAAGAAGTATGGATCCCGTTTCTGATTTATGGAGGTACTTTCTTAAGTGGTCCAGTGTGGGGAACTTTCTCCCACATTGTTTCATTTTGTTTCTGTACCTATATAATAAACGATTTACGCATTTCCATACATGAAATCTATGTAAATGAAATATAAAATAATACCAAACAAAATTAAACACTTTACATTCGTAAAAATTAAAAGTTTCGAGAACTAAAAGTTATATGCAAAGTTTATGTTTTTATCGTTTAAGCTTCATACACAATTGAGGGGCTCCGTGCAAGAGGGAGCTCACAATGGTAGCGTTTTGAGATATTAAATTTTTTATGAGAAGTAGTGTTTCGATAGAAATTGCATAATTAAGACTGCTATTTTTTTAGTTACACTTATTAATATGAAGGTGATGTATTTGGGAAAATGTTTAATTTTGTATTTCACTTTGCATCGGACCCATGGATTGACCAACAAATACAACAGTCCAGTCTGTATCACAAAGACTTGCTATCCACTTTTCATCAGCTGCAAGATTTTTCCTTCCAACGAAAAAGTAAAGTTCCTGCAAGCATCGTTGTTTTTTTTTATAGATTAAGTATGTAAACTAGTTTCTGCTCAATCGCTAGCGAATTGAAATTTCGGCTCCATACAGGGGAATAGATTTATCTTTGCTGCAATTTGCCCAGAACAAAGCTCGTTCGCTTAAGATTGAGCGAAGGTTCGTCGGATAAAACGTTTCAACGAGATTCTTACTTTCGCGAACGTTCAAAATTCAGCTGAAAGCGGGAGCAAAAATAATTAAATTCGGACCAACTGTTGAATCCGACATCAGCTTCACTTTTAATCATTGTATCGGAAACCACCACGTGCAGGAAACAAACGAACGGACCTGTACTATAGCGTTTAAAAGGGCTAAGAACACTGTGTTTCTGTTTTCTGGGATTCTACAAAATAGAAAACGAAGCTGTTCATTTTCTGAATTTACTGAATATACAAAATAGTTCTCCTATTTTTAGAGGACAATAGCCAAATACTACAAATCAGGCTTTTTAAACACATTTCTAACTTTCGTATTAAAATTATTTATACTAACATTGAACTTCTTGAAATACATGTATCGGATGTTAAGAATAATTATTTTCCTTCCATAATATTGTAGTTGGCTAAAAACCAGCTGAAACAAAATTTAGATGCCTGCAGAATACATTCAGTGAGGTTAATAAACAATTTCTTGAATATTGTATATAGTAAAAGTATTTAACCAAGCATTTTGTACAAGTCTTTCGGCTATCACAGGATATATTTACACAGCTAACCGATACGTGACGTTGCGCACGCCAACGCCGCAAATCCCTCGTCCACCTCCCTTCTATATTTGACGATACGTCAATCACTGGTGAGAGACAGGAACGGACTCTACGTCGCTCAAATCTTGATTAGGATTTTCGGATTTAATCTTTTTGCAAACAAGAAAACCGAATTGATATGACTCTGTCGGTTTCTCGAAATCACGAAAATTCATATTTAGAGATCAAAAGGAAAGAAGAAATCGAAGGCAGGAATAGATGCATTTCGGTTACGAAAAACATTAAAAAATACTTTGTATAGTGTCGTCTACGTGAAGGACGTGTAATACAAAAGATATGAGTCCCCTTGAACAGCAGTGAAAAAATGCCATGTGCGAGAATGATATACGTAATTCATTTGAGATGGAATGCAATCGCATCTTTCACATTCGTCGTTAGAGTTACGTATTCTTCTTCTGCTACGCAACTTCCTGTGCAACTGTTTCCGTTTTCCTAATTACAGGAGAGGTATAACCCGTTTCAATTATTAGGTTGACGTAGGGGAAAGTTCCCTATTTTGGACCACTTAAAAAATTACCTCCATAAAACGGAAACGGGTTCACAGTAAAAAAAAATTTGAGAGTAATGTCAGCACTGCAATTGACGCATATATCTAACACGAGAGACTGATTGATCTGCTACGTAGTTGATCATAAAAAAATGTTTTCGGAATAGTGTCAATGGTCCCTAAACCAGTTCCCTAGATCGGACCGCAGGTATCTCATGTCGGACCGCGTTTATTTTTCGCTATTTTCAATAACAATTTTCGCTTAAAAATATACATACATTCTATAAAACAAAAATAAAAAAGAACTCTGAGAAGAAGTTTACCCTATATTAAGAAAAATTAAATACATAAATAACAAAATAATCAGTTGCTAACGGACTTGCAGTTTATACGTTCGTAATAAGATTGGTGGGGTGACAATTCCTTACACCCGATTCTTCACAGTTTTCGTTCAATTTTCCATCTTTTCTACGCTGTAACATTTTTACGCTTAAGAGAGATAAAAATGCATCATTCAGATAGGCCTTATTTAAGAAACTAACCTAATTTTAACATTTAGGTATAATAAACAAAGACTAAAGATATGCCCGTTCTTAAAAAATTACACCCATTGGAATTCAACATTTTCGTACTAGTCAAAAGGTACAGTTTACGTAATTTAGGGACAAAAGTTATTATTCGTTGTACAGTGTTTTGTTTCCGTTCTATTCATAAACAACATGTGAACTACAATCTCATGTAATGAAGTGTAGCCTAGGTTAATTAATACGTGAAGAAAGACGGTGGTCCAATTTAAGGGCCATACATACAGACTCGTTTGAATGAGGGCACCGGCCGACCATCGCTATTCAGCGCGATGCGACATTTCGTTCCTGAGCGCGAGCTCTAAGTGCGCTTTAAATGGCCAGTGTTTATCGTTAATAACTCAAAAAACAAAGCCTCAAACGACATTTTTCCAAAGGAAAGAGCTGTTGAGTATTGTCTCAGGAATCTCCCGTATCTGGCACTTCTGTGAGTTACGGGACACCCCGTGTGTGGATACATTGGTTGGCAGATAGCCGTGCTATTACTCAGACTATCTTGGACCTGATTTGTGGCAATTATACTACACGGAATGATATCATGTTGCATGTCGTTGTATTTGCTTCAACAAGTGCTATCATACTCTGAATTAAGAAATATAGTGTTCCATTTAAATCATCATCTTGGTTTTGATATCTCTCCCACCACTGCAACTACAGCAAAATTATTTATATCACGCAATATCCCCCTTCTATACCAAACAACTTGTGCAAGAACATTTTTTTTAGATCTTACTTTCCTTCCGAGATATTTCACTGAGTCGAGTTTAAATGGACACACTGCATACTTAATGAAAGTACTGCCTAATTACACTGTTCTGCACAACTTTTCCAGCGATAAACTATTTTTTTCAACATTATAGATTTATAAAATAATCGTCACTTATAGAATTGAATAATTAGTTAAATGTTGCATTAGCACTTTCCTCATTGCAAAATATTACAACTTGCTCGTCAGCAATGTAGTCATATGATTAGAAAAATGAAAATCCGTAGCGATAAGGTCCAGGAAATAGAAAGCTTGCGGAAAATCTTGTATTCTAATTCCTAAAGCTCTTGAGCCGTTATTTTCGATACAAGAAGTCTTCTGTTATCTATTTAATAACCCGGATATATACCCGGAAAATATCTCTGCAATAATTGTAGGGGAGACCGGGGATAAAAAGTTCCGATTTTGAGAAAACATAAAAAATAACTAGAAAATAATGTAACTATTCTTTTCATTATTGACTAATTCATTGTTAACTTTATTACACATACTCACTTTATACCAACTGAAAACATAATGTTACTTCTTTGAATTTTTTAAATATAACTATCGGAACAACATACCCGCGGAACTTTTAGCCCAGGTCCCTCCTACAGCAAGATGGTAGAAAATGATGGCGAATGCCTTCTTCAAGTGACCACCGATAAATAGTATAAGATTAAAACAGACTAAAATATTTCACCAACCTTTTTCAAAAAGAATTAGCAGTAAATTTCAGTAGAAAGTCCAGTTCACACCTACATAAATTGGGCGGCCAAATTGACGCGCAATGGCGTAGTCAGCGGCTGCAATCTGCAGTGCAGCGTCGCATCGGTCTTAACGTTAAAACTCGCGATCACTGTGGAACTGCGTCATGAATTTTAACAGCTGTCCCCCGCCCCACATACGCCACTGCTGCGCCAGACGCCGCATAAAGTTTCACGCGTGTACAAGAGAATGAGAAAAAAAAACGAGGGGCGGAGAAGGAATAGGTGAGGAGAGGGGAAGTCCGGACGGAGATGGTAGAATTATGTGTAAATTTATGTAAATTAATGGATTATTCTAGTATCGTTAAACCGCTGAATCCAGCCTAGCTTCCTTGCTATTTTACGCCGTTTATGGGGGCTTTGTTGGCGTAAAACGGGCACGTTGCAGCGCGCGACAAACGCAATAATGAGAACACCGACGGGGAAGGAGTCTGACGAAGAATATAATGTCGCGGGCAAATTGTTTACCGGTAGAAATTCGATTTGCAAATTAGGATACTGTTTACGACCACCGAGCTGTTTTTGTAATGAAAGTAGCGGTTTATTTGTTATTGGGTTACGCCATCGCGCGATATTAGTTAAAAGAAAAACGAGTACTCGATATGTTCTCTCGACGAGGATCAGACATTTGAAGAACGACACCGTTTTTCAAGTCAACGAACCTTCAATGTTAATATTTTAGTATTTGTTTTGTAAACATTAGCAGCACACTTCAAGCCAGGCTTGATCTCAAAAGTGATCCACTCGTTGTTAATTCCAAGAAAGTGATTTCGTGCAAAATTTCTTTCCTTAAAAGCTTTGGTGCCTTTTGAGTTAAAATTTATTGCACAGTTCTCGAAAACAGCAACATTTGATACACATGCGATGTGTATTTAACGTTGAAAATACCTGCTATTCTAGACCCAAGGATCTGTGCTTTTTCATTTCTTGAGGTCGCATATCAACGTTCGTACAAATGCCTACGACCGAAACAATAACAATCATTGGTACTACGGTGAGCTTAAATGGTATATGATTTTTATTTTACGCAGCAGTTAGCAAACGCGAACACGTTCCAATTCCTGTCCGTCTTGCAGAGACAATACAGCGTCCCACAATACGAACATTGAACAAAGAAAGGAGTCACGATTTTGCATCGTTTGCCCCTGGCTATTCGAATTTAGCTCACCTGCGACACTTTCCATATTTTTGTGGAAATTCAGCAGAAATTGATTAGCCTCAACTATCATTGACTGATCTCGAATTTGCGATATGCGAATTATCAAATTATCAAAGTTGCGTTATAGTAGATCTAGTAATAGTCTACTTTTTGTTTCACTTGAGATTTATCCGATATTCGTAATGGCCATTCCACGCCAAATCGATGTCTTTCTGCATCGCTGTTGAGTATGCCCTCCGATTTTTTATGAGACTGTAATCGGAGTTGGGCAAAACGTAATTCGATTAATGATGAAAAATTATGATTTATATAAAATCCAATTATTAATCGTGACTAGTTGACAATTATTAAACGTGATTACTAAATAATCAGTAATTATTGGTTGATGAATAAGAAGGGAATCAGAAGTTATTGTAATCAATGTTCGTGATTGTCTTATTAATTATTATTAATCATGAAATGATTACATGTTTGAACATTTTTATAGAAATATATATTTAGAAATAAATACATATATATTGGAACAAGTTACTTATTTATTTTTAGTGTAATTTTCTTTTAATACAACTCGCATTTCAAACATTTTATCTGATAATTTATGTTCTTGGTACGCTTACCATTGTAGTGTATGAAAATAATCTCTGAACAGGAGCCGAAGATGACAGTGGTCTATTATTTATAAATATGTAAATTCTGAATCGTACAGCACTAGGCAATTATGATGATGTGAAGAACTTTATACAGGGTGTTCTGCTACTGCATGTCAATATTTTAAGGAGCGATTGCTGAAGCAATTTTGAACAATTTTTTCCTTTGCCAAAACGGTAGTTAAAGCTTCGTTTTTGAATGATTAACGATAAACGGTGACCAATCAGAGCGCATGAAGAGCGCGCGCTCAGCCGAGAGAAGATTGTGATACGCTCAATTGGAGCCTTAAACGCCTTCTCGGCTAAGCATGCGCTCTACACGCACTCTGATTGGGCAGTGTTTTTCGTTAATCATTTAGAAACGAAGCTTTAACTGTCGTTTTGGCAAAGGAAAAAGTTGTTTAGAATTGCCTCAGCAATCATCCCTTAAAATATTGACATGCAGTAGCAGAGCACCCTGTAAACGTACACATAAGGCAAGTTGTATAATTTTCAACGTTCAGATATACATTACAAATCTATATAAAATATAATTAGTTATAGAATGATTTAAAAATTACTGATTGATAATTACAAATTGCAGAAGGTAATCATGATTACTAATTTATTTCAACAATTACTGACAGATTAATAATTACAGTTACAATGATTATATTAAATAATAGATTGCAGAAATCGATTACAAAAGAATTAATTACTGCACAACTGTGACTGTAATACGTTGCAGTCTATGTTAAATAATGGTGAGCTTATGTCACCATTTCGCTGACTTCAAAGTTATTAAGAAATTGCAGCATATTCAAAATTGTAAAAAAGCTGGTTTTTAGCCAGATATGACTGTATAAAGAAATTTTTATCTCGGAAACTATTACAGGTACAGAGAAAATCTTTTATTCATTCGCATCACAAAAGATGGAATTTGTCAAATATATGGGGTGTCCCACCTAACTTGAGCATCTGAAATATTTCGCTTATTTTTTATGAAAGAAAAAATTGTGAATGGAAAAAAATATTTGATTTAAAGGGCTGAATGTAATGCTGGCAAACATACTTTCTCAAGGTCATTTTTTTTTCGAGATTTCAAAACCATCGAAGTTTGTTTAAATGGGAGTACATATTTTTTATATGGTGATACGATAGCTAAGGTGGGCGAGTCCAACGACCTAAGATATTATGACTTTTACGTGACCTTGCGTACGAAAATTTCATAAAACTTGGATTATCGATGTAAATGGTGAAATAACCGTGATTAGATTGTTACTTCCGGTGCCGTTTCCGATCTCTTCTTCGCCCCCCCCCCCCCCCCAGTGAACTCCTAACGCTGGCACATATTAAGGTGTCCATTGCAAACGCTGCGCCGCCGACTGTTGCTAACCCATATCACGCGGCTTAGGAATTGCGCGCAAATAAAATAAATGAAACGGCAGTAAGCCTGATGCCTTGAGATTTTCTGCCGACGACACGAACATTTTCGACACCCCGAACCACCTTCATGGGTGAGCCGCCTTGTGAGCTCGGGAGAGTCTGATTTGGACAGTGGCCTGAGTAGGTACTAGAGTCTCGACTGTTAGCTGTAGCTGCGAGTAGTCTTAATCGATGCATTTTGTAAGGATTGATCCGCTGGGCGTCGTGTAGTTAGTTTCCGAAACCACGCGCGTAAAACAACCTATCGTTGAACGCCGAGCTGTGGACCTGGCTTAGCCGCTATACGACATCGGAACCTCCGCACGAGAACTGCCCGTGAGAGCGAACTATGCCACCTGACCGGAAACCACCCCGGACACCTAACACGTCAGCATCTCGGCCACACGGGCCTGCGTTAACACTGATATTGTAACCGACGATATCTGGTATGTCAGATTTGTAACAGTTTATTAACATTGGTATCAGAATATATGTCATAATCTGCACCGTGAGTGATAAGAGTACTGATCAGTGTTACCCTTTTCTCACTCTTTCTATCAGTCCCCAGTAGTATACACAAGGTGCGCTTCAACGCTTTAATTCAAGCCCGACAAACCTACGACTCACGTTCATTACCAACCGCAAGCGTAAATCCCGCGAATTGGTCGCAAGAAAGAGTAGAGCATACGTAGAATATCTCCGTCAGGATGTAACAGATAATTAATGAGAGACAATTTATTTTAATAGGTGCACACATTAATACATTTCTGCAAAGCATTTATAAAAGCTTCCTTAGCCCTCCTTACAATTTGCTTATTGATGTTGGCACAGGCAGTTGTAATACATTGTTTCATGCATCCTGGTGTTGTGGGAACGTCGTCATAAACTGTTGCTTTAGGTCACGTTACGTCCATCAGATTAATCATCATTTATATCAATAATCCAAGTTTTATGAATTTTTCGTATTTCAGGTCACGTAAAGGACATAATATCATAAGTCCTTAGACTCGCCTTGACCTTAGCTATCATATCGCCGTATTAAAAATATGTGGTCCCATTTTTAAAAACTTCGATGATTTTGAAATTTCAAAAAAAGTAACCTTGAGAAAATATGTTTTCCCAACATTACGTTCACCATTAGCACCAAAGATCATCCTCATTTACGTTCATATCCACAAGATTAAATAAACTCTTCTTTAACTGTGAATAGGATCATTTAGTCGTAGACTAATCTTGTCGATATTGTTTTTACATTTTATTGGAGGTATTATGGGGTACGAGCAGTACAGGCAGCCAACAGTAATAGCAGAACCCGCTGCTAGCGCGCGGCCGACTTACCCGAAACGGGGGCACGCCGGACCTTTTACAGCTCGGTATGACGTTAATTTCCAAGTGTCCATCCTGATCCAGTGCTTATTTTTTAGCTAAGACTTCAAGCAATCTGAAAATATTTTTTCAAAAGTTAAACCTGTAATGGCTATCATGGAGAAATTTGCAAAAAAAGAATTTCTTTACAATTTTCATAAAGAAAAATTGCTTGTTCCAGAAAACAAAAAATGCACTGCGATATATCGAAGCCTGTAGATTAAAATAAAAAAAAATAAGATCCCAATCGGTTGAGTAGTTTCCGCGATAAAAATTCAAAAGCACAGCCTGTTTTCCCCAAAGTGGACAAAAATTGCAAAACCTTTGAGTTTCGTATTTTTTAAACAATTTTGAAGAAAGCTAAATGATGACTTAACCCCCCCCCCCTAATTTCACATGAACTCTAATATATTTCAGTTAGAACAAAATCCCTGATGTCGACGTCAAAAAGTGATCGATTCGGCATGGAGTGGCCCTGATATAAGCTGATCCTTGTCTCACATAGACTACACATATTACAGTTTCATCACGACATTTAGAGGGTACGTTGCTAGAAAGTGATCGATCTGGAATGGAATGACTCCACCTTGTTTTATCTCAATCAAAAACTATCCACTCGATGTCCGTTACAAGCAACGGTCTAAACCTCGACTGCATTTATGTTCCCAGCGCTATTACCGTTTTTTAAAACTCTTGGACAAAGCTGACGCACGTTGTATATACCCGATTTTCACGATTATAGTACATTTCAACCTCAATGCTCGTCGTGCCGTTGCGCGATAATTTCGCGTTCATCTCTGCGAAGGGGGCACCGGCTATAATTAGGCTTATTAGACATTCTTGTCCATCGAAATTCCTCGTGAGAAAGAGTGGCGACCTCGTGGAACATCTGCGAGTGTTTTAAGTGGCTTAAACGAATCAACTAATCGAGCAGGCTATAGAGAGCAACGGGAGGGTAAGCTAGGTCCGGCCTGGCGGCTGGTGGCTCGTATTATATCAATGTCGAATACGCGAGGGAGTCACATTCATGTTTTATTGTAACTAATGGAGCTCGTAAGGTTGCGTTGGCACAACCCAGTTTACCCTTGCTAAGGGGAACGCCATTGTATATTCACAAGACGAAGGATCTACTTATTCTTCGTGAAGCCTCTCTTCTTGTAAAGATATGCGTCAGCAAAAGGAGAAAAGTATAAATGAGGGGAGAATTGAACAGCGGTTTCTCACTTCTGATTTTATTAAGGGGACAGACTCCTTGTGTGAGCTAACTAGTGAGCTGTGTGTGTGCGCTTGCACAAGCAACGAAAGTCATACATGTATATGCGATAAGCGAGAGAGACAGTCGGTTTCGTATTTTTCGTTGCTCATAATTTCGTTTTTTATTGCATAAATGAATTTTTCGGAGCTACACCATCCACGGGTAGACTTCGCCACAGGATGGTCTGGTCCGTTTAAACTTCAATAAACACAGTATGTTAAGAAAAATGTGAAATTGGAAACTGTAAGCACTAGACGGACGCTGTTGTAAACTAGCAAGATGGCTGCCAGAAATCGCCAGAAGTGACATTTTTCAAATATCTCACGATTTAATGGTTGGTTTACTGATAGTACACCAGACCAACCTTCCTTGAACTGGCACAATATAGCTGGAAATGCAATTTTCGTGAATTTGACACTTCTTGAAGGCGTAGAGCGAAATTTTGCACACGGTTTGACACAAGAGTAGTTCAACGATTTTCCGTTAGAGAAATGAACGAAAGAAGGGAACAGTGGTTTCTCGTTTCTGGGTTTCTTAACTTTTCGCGTTTCGATGACTGATGATGTCGGATGCTTCGCGAATATACTAATATTAACTGTTTTTTTTTACCAGAGTCTTGCGGTAATTGATTGAACGAATGAATAAAGTTTAGTGGGAATAGTAGCAGTGGTAATAAGCTTTTTAAGTTAGCATGCTACTTCAATGACAATGTAAAGAAATTCTTGTATAATTCAAAGATGGACTAACACAGAAGAGTCTGCTTCGAAAGCCGACGGACATCCGATACTTCCGCTCTGCAAAACGGAAATGAACCTTCAATTAAAGCAACGGGGCAAATTCAGACCTCACGGCTCATAGCAAATATAAAAAGCCTTTCGCCATTGATCCGATTTCTTTCCCGTATTTATTCCACCATTTCTCTGGACCTAAGTTCCCACATCGGTCACTGTAAAACTTCTTTCCGACACGGGGCGACCGGAAGTCGGCCGCATCGAAATCGCCTTATAGAACCTGTGGCACGAACCGGGATACAGTCTCTCGTGGAGCGAACGCTTTCCCACTTCGATAGACTTTCTGCAGAGCAAACAAAGGGATAAGGTGAGGGCGAGGATCACTGCGGCAGCATTCTAAATTCGCTCCTGGGATTTCATGAAAACGTCGCACATGGTGGAATTCGAAACGATTTTGAGGAGGGCCTTTATCTGACGCGTTGAATCAACATTGGATTTTCTTAAGCCTCGTCTATACAGGCGGCCTTTGTCCGGAGGCTCGTGTGGGTCGACTGTCGGCGAACATATACGCGGGCTATTTCCGGGTAATCTGGCGTGTCCGCATTTCTAGAGAAAGATAGAAAATGGACTTGTCAGTTGCTGAGAAAGAGATAGAAAGTTCACCGCCGAACACGAGGTCCGTGCTGCGTCTCTGCCCTGTGCTACTATCAGCTGAACATTCCCCACTTCCAAATCTAATATTTGCATCACTTTTTCATACTGCTTGCCATGCTTTAATAAAGCACATCGTTCTCTAATTTATTGCTTCAATTGTAATATAAAGTAAAATACTTCCTTTTTTAATTTTTTGGCTTTTTCTTTCTTTCACAATACTTTTTTTTACTTATTACGAGATTCAAATATACATTACTCAATTATATTTTAATATGTTTCGTCATTCCTTCAAAATTAAAAATCTGTGGTATGTACTCATATACGTCAAGTGAACCAGCAGCGAACTAGCTATACAGGGTGTTCTGCTGCTGAATGTCAATATTTTAAGTGGTGATTTCTGAGGCAATCCTGAACAACTTTTTCCTTTGCCAAAACGATGGTTAAGGCTTCGTTTTTGAATGATTAAAGAAAAACGCTGACCCATCAGAGCGCGTGTATGGCGCGCGTTTAGCCGAGAAGGCGTTCAAGGCTGTAGTTGAGCGTATCACGATCTTCTCTCGGCTGAGCGCGAGCTCTGCACGCGCTTTGATTGGTCAGCGCTTTTCGTTAATAATTCACAAACGAATCTTTAATCACTGTTTTGGCAAAGGAAAAAATTGTTCAAAATTGTCTCAGCAATCGCTCTTTAAAATATTGACATGCAGTAGCAGAACACCCTGTAGGTATGTTACAATATACCCAGACAAAGCACACATTGAAATTGCTGTCGGTATTTGTGAGCTCTTGCAATTTGCGAGTTACTAAATAAAAACGGAGTATGGCCGATTTTTCAAAGGTCAATTTCAACTGCTTGTTTGAACTAAAAAAAAAAGATTGCATAAGATATGTATACGTCATTCCATGCCGTATCGATCATTTTTTGACGTCGACATCAGGGATTTTGTCCTCACTAAAATATATTGCAGTTCATGTGAAATTAAGGGGAGGGGGGGGGGGGGTTAAGTCATCATTTATCTTTCTTTGAAATTGTTTAAAAAATGCGGACCATTGAATTTTGCATTTTTTGGCTATTTTGGGGAAAACAGGCTGTGCTTTTGAATTTTTATCTCGGACACTACTCAACCGATTGAGATCTTTTTCATTCTAATCTACATTTTACATTTTATTCTACTATTCTTTCTTTGCTGTTACGAAGTTCTCCATCCTTTCTATTAAGAAATGACACCTTTTTGTTATAGACAATTAACAAGCATAGAAAGTAATACCTATGTATCAGTTAAGTTGTAATAGAAAAGGTGTCATTGGCCAAGAGTGGTTATTGCTGTATGTACCTATACATACTGTATACTTCTGCAGGTATAAATGGGATCACTTAATCGTACATTTAACCGTATCCGGGAAATCCCACTGTACTTATCACTTATTGTTAACAGTGTACTGAGTAAACGCAAAAGTAAAAGGGCTACACAATAAAATTAAAAGTAGGTAAAAAAAATATGTTTCAACCGCGTTCAACCAGAATATTACATGGTTCCAAAGGTATTAAAGATCATACTCATGTACATTCATATCCTACAGGTTAAAGAAACTCTTCTTTAACTGTGAATAGGACCATTTAGTCGTATACTAATCTTGTCAATATAGTTTTTATATGATATATAAACGGTATAGCGCGAACGGCACAGGTAGCCGTCCGTAATAGCAGAACCCGCGGCTAGCGCGCGGCTTGCTTAACCGAAACGGGGGCACGCCGAAAATTTTACACCTCGTTGTGATGTTAATTTTCAAGTGTTCATCCTGATCCAGTGCTTATTTTGTAGCTAAGACTTCAAGGAATCTGAAAATATTTTTTTCGAAATTTAAACCCGTGATGGCCTTCATGGAGAATATTGCAAAAAGAGACTTTGTTTACAATTTTCATAATGAAAAACTACTTGTCCTAAACAACAAAAAGTGCACAGCGATAGATTGAAGCCTGTAGATTAAAATAAAAAAAAGTTCTCAATCGGTCGAATAGTTTCCGAGATAAAAATTCAAAAGTACAGCTTGTTTTTCCCAAAATGGCAAAAAATTGCAAATTTCGAATGTCCGTATTTTTTAAACAATTTCGAAGAATGCTAAATGATGACTTGAACCCCTACCCTAATTTCACAGGAACTACAATATATTTCAGGTAGAACGAGATCCCTGATATTGACGTTAAAAGGTGATCAATTCGGCATGAAATGCCCCTATAGTACAACTTACCTTTTTTTGTTTCTTTAAAAATCGCAAAATAAGACAAAGTAAGCTTCACTTTAATAAGTATACGTCGAAACTTTCTATTACGACCGGAACGTAGAACGTGCATAAGGATGCATTTAGAGCGAACATACGAATTCGTTCGCTCGTCCGCACTCCCAAAAATTCATACTCATTGCAATCCAGCAATAAAAAAAAAACTGTTACACATTTCAGTCAAATCTTCTGCAGCCAATCCAGCCGTACCGGGATTTTCTGCACAAAGGCCCACCCAAATGGAAGCCCAATTTTTTAACATTTCTAAAACATTGTGCATTTCCGTGTATTATTGAGATTTATAATTGTTACATGTTAGAACTCAGTTGACTAGAAAAGAAACTAGGAGTATTCTTTTGTTGCTAATTATAAAAGCCCACACTAAAGTATAGTTTCTAAACATTTCGAAAACATTCATATTTAGATATTTAGGGCCCATGTGCTTCTATATGGAAACGATTTGGGTCCTTAAAACTGTAAAAACCAAACATAAGTCCACGGGCTTCTTTAGTCTACGGGGTATATGTCTCTGTGTTGAAAAACGATAATTATGGACTATGTTTGCTATAACAGAGTGTTTTAGTCCTCTCAACACTTGATGTATGGTACAAACATCGTCAAAATTGTCAATGCTGTATTCAGGTCAAAAACTTGGTGTCTCATATTTCTACTCTATCTCATATTCGTACCATCTCCTCTACTGTGTTGTATAGCTTATGGCCGCAGTTAGAAGTAATTGACACCGTTTCCACCGAATGTAATTTTTATTATTTTGGCTCTATAACTTATAAACGCGTGTTATTTTTGTTACCTACACGCCTTGTTTGCTTATTTCGATTTCAATGCCAACTTTTAGACAGCCGTTGTTATTCGTTTACAGACCAGGCTTCTTACGCTTCTTGATTCCTTTTCTGCCGTTTTATCTCGTTGCTTCCTCATTGTTTGCTCCGAATTGCCCTTAATTAAAACCATTTGTTATCATTCCGCCGAAGCGGTCGAAATAATACCCGATACGCGTGAGTAATGGGTGGTCAATTGAATTTCCTACAAACAAACATGAGAACGATCAATTTCGGTTTGCAGTGTCACGAAAATTGAATGGGTACAATTGTATTCTTTAGAGCTCCACCTAGAAATACAGTTCGAATACAAACGCCAAGCGAGCGTACAGTTTCGGCATAATTCTGATTTGTTCTTTGCTAATTATTTTACCCTTCCTTGCTATAGGTATATTGTATTATTAGAGCTATTATACAGTTTGTCCCATAACTCATAGAAGAACGGGATATGGGAGATTCCTGAGGCGATACCGAACAACTTTTTCCTTTGGTAAAATGTCGTTTGAGGCTTTGTCTTTGAATTATAAGCGAAAAACACTGTGATTGTGGCCAGTCACAGTGCGCGTAGAGACCGCGCTCAAGGGCGGAATGTCGCGTCGCGCTGGGTGGTGACGTTCGGCCGATGTCCGGATGCAAACGTGTCGGTATAGCGTTTTTAAGTTAGACATGAACAACGAATAATTTGACATTATTCTTCATTGCATTTATTCGGTATTCGATACAACTTTTGCTCCCTGCTATACCGACGTGTTCGGATGGGGACACCGCCCGAACGCCACCATCTAGCGCGACACGTACATTCCGCTCTAAGCACGGACTCTACGTGCGCTCTAATTGGCCAATGTTTTTCTTGTTTGTTCTTGCTTGAATCCTTCAAATTCAGCTCTTTTATGAGTTATGGGATACCCTGTACAGGGTGTAACGTAAAAGGTGTAGGAGCCGGAAATGGGAGATTCCTGAGGCGAAACTGAACAACTTTTTCCTTTGCCAAAATGTCGTCTGAAGCTTTGTTTTTGAATTGTTAACGAAAAACACTGAGCAATCAGAGCGCGCGTAGAGCCCGCGCTCAGGGACGGTCCACGGCGCGTCGTGCTAGGTAGCGACGTTCGACCGGCGCCCCGAATAGTACGCGCCGGTATAGCACGAAGCAAAAGTTAACATCGAATTATTCATTATTAATTAAAATATAAATGAAATTAATTTGCCGTTATCAATTGAAGAAAAAAGTATTAGAACGGACTAACTAACGTGTCTATCCAGTACAACGTACGTTAAATTTTAAACAATTCGCCAACAACTAAAATTAGACTTACCCGTTTCTCCAAAAATGAACCTGCTTCGACGAAAATAGGTCACTGTGTCATCCTACCGATCCTGACCATTGCAAGTAGGTATCCCGTAATGCAAGACAGCTGATGTTACGGCCAGGTCAGCGAACTCACTTTATTTGACAAAACCTACTACCTGCACGGCAACTATCACTGGGTTATTCTACCGATCCTGGCCACTCGAAGAACAAACACATGGTGCACAACAGCCGATGTCTCGGTTGGAACAGTGAAAGAACTTCGTTTCACAAAATTTCCATCATTGCACGATCACTGTCACTTTGCTCTTCAAGATTTGAATTTACGAAATAAGTTGTTTCCACGTATGAATAATTGGTTGCCCCGAAAGGGGCCGATTGTTTTTAACTTTGAAGGGGCTGGATGCGGCCGCTGCTACTACCGAATACACTTTTCCACGTTCGGCACTTTCGTTGTCTCGTTCCTGAGCAGGTAGTAATTCACAAGCTTTGCGTTTTAGAAGTTAACTCTTATTTTATTCAAAGTAAAAACAGCAATTACAGTACCGGAAAGATCTTTACTGCTGGGCTTTCGGACTGATTCTGTCGTAAGAAATTGTGACGCGGTTTGCAACGGTGGACAAGGGGTAGTTGGAAAAATGTTATACGGGAGAGTTACGAGTCGCCACGGGAGGAGCGGTTTATGGTGAAAAGGCCCTTGAGGCCCACGTGCTAACCAGCAGATTGTTTCGGTTCCCAGGAAACTCGGCCGTGATGAACTTAGTGAAGACATTTTCCAGTCGCCGGAAAACGTATAGCATTACAAAGGATGTAGTAAAAGACATCTAACAGTGTCTTGAATTGTCCGCAGCGCTTTCCCCGCGACTAGAAAGTGTCTTCATTAAATTCGCCACGGCCGTGGTTCCTGAGAACCGAAAAACTCTGCTGGCCAGCACGTGGGCCTCAAGGGGCTTTTCACTATAAAGATCTCTCCGAAACTGTAATTACTGTTTTTACTTTGAATAAAATAGGAGTTAACTTCTAAGACGCAAAGCTCGTGAGTTACTACCCGCCCGGGAACAAGACAACAAAATTGCCGAACATATGGAAAAGTGTGTTTAGCAGTAGCATCGGCCATATCGAGCCCTTTCAAAGTTAAAAACAATCGGCCCCTTTCGGGGCAACCAATTATCCATACGTGGGAACAACTTATTCCGTAAATTCAAATCTTGAAGAGCAAAGTGACAGTAATCGTGCAATGATGGAGATTTTGTGAAACGAAGTTCTTTCACTGTTCCAACCGAGACATCGGCTCTTGTGCACCATGCGTTTGTTCTTCGAGTGGCCAGGATCGGTAGAATAATCCAGTGATAGTTGCCGTGCAGGTAGTAGGTTTTGTCAAATAAAGTGAGTTCGCTGACCTGGCCGTAACATCAGCTGTATTGCACTACGGGATACCTACTTGCAATGGTCAGGATCGGTAGGATGACACAGTGATCTATTTTCGTCGAAGCAGGTTCATTTTTGGAGAAACGGGTAAGTCTAATTTTAATTGTTGGCGAATTGTTTAAAATTTAACGTACGTTGTAGTGGATAGACACGTTAGTTAGTCCGTTCTAATACTTTTTTGTTCGATTGATAACGGAAAATTAATTTAATTTACATTTTAGTTAATTTCCATTAATTAATAATGAATAATTCAATGTTAATTTTTGCTCCGTGCTATACCGGCACGTACAGTTTGGGGCGCCGGTCGAACGTCGCTACCTAGCACGACGCGCCGTGGATCGTTCCTGAGCGCGGGCTCTACGCGCGCTGTGAATGGCCGGTGTTTTTCGTTAACAATTCAAAAACAAAGCCTCAGCCGACATTTTGGCACAGGAAAAAGTTGTTCAGTTTCGCCTCAGGAATCCCCCATTTCCGGCTTCTACACCTTTTACGTTACACGCTCTAGAAAGCAAGCACCTATCACATCTCCTTACAATGATATCGCTAATAACCATGTAGTTCATGTGACATAAAACCCTTAATTAAAAACTAAATTTCTGGCCGAATAACTTTCGTTATTCATTATTTACAACTTTTCATATTATTATTCATATTATTTTTCCCATTATTATTCCTATTCGATGTCGATTACACGAAACTACGGCACTGGCTAATTAACGTACGCGAGCAATGGCCGCGCAGCGACAAAACGTCGCTTCGTCACCACGCTTCCAGTGCACTTTTTTCTCGTTCAATCCAAAATAAAAGCTGTTCCGACAATTTTTCTGGATAGTTTTTTACTCATTATTGTATTGGGGAGACACCCCTTTATTTTTTAAGGACAACACGAACTTTCTATCATTTTTAGTTTTCACGTAATTCCTCTTCCTTTTGCCAATAATCGCATGTCTACACAAAAACTCATGTTTTCCAAAATCTGTACGTTAAATTGCAATTCTGTGATTATTGGTTTCAGTGGTTATTTTAATACAGGAAAGAGGTTGAATTTGTTACACAACGCAATTATAATTTTCAAGACATTCCATATCTGCTGATCGTGGTCTAAAACGAGATATGCTGCTCCGCGGAGACCAGACATCTATTATTAGCAACCGTTGACTTCATTCTTCCATATAACTTACCGCGAAATTGGTCGAACCGGTTTTAGAACTAGACCTACCAGGTCACGAATTTTCGCCGCATGCACATATCGAAATCACCACGTTATAAATTATGTATAAACGTGATAAGATATTAGAATTTTACGTTTGGATTAAGAACTAACAAATAACAGAGGTTAAAAATTTAATTCAGAAATCAACATGCTTTCGAATTTCATCGTAACAAATATAATATTCCATTTATTATAGTTGCTCGCTATTTATAGCAAGGAACAATTCTGTAGCATTAACGCATCACAAATTGGCATTGTTGTATCGACAAATATAGTGGAAAGTATCGAAATGTTCAATTGTGCTACTTTCCAAATTTTTCTGTTGTATGAACGTTGATTAGAAAAGTTAAAAAAAAGGCATTCACTATTGTCGTTAGCATTTAGAATATACTGATTTTCACGAGTCGTCGAAAACAGGATATCTAGTAAAATAATTCTTCTGTCTTTCTGCAAAAACGCAAATCGATTGGTTCAATTATAAAAAAATTATTTAGTTTTAAAACCTGTAAACTTTTTTTGTTCACCACTGCACCTGTCTATGATAGTCATAAGCATTTATGACCTCAATACCTTCTTTTTAACTTTATAAAAGACCAAATATAGGCACCCAGTAGAGATTCAATTATGGAATACTCCCCTGATAGTCAAGTTAGGGAGGTCAACACGTTGACTCGGCCAAAATCGAGACGAGTTTCGCCGTCGACATGCAGCGCCACATTAAAAGTCCAATGGTGACCAAGTTTTCGCAGCGTGCGTTGTATTTAGGTGACTGCTCTCGATTTTGGAGTTCATGCAAAAGAGAAATTCGTCTAAGTGAATTGGATATGAAAGAAGACGTTCTTCTGTGTTCTTCTACGGCTTTGAGAAAACACCACCAGTTCGATCAAACAGTTAAAATTGGTTGAGTTTTGGTAACCAACGGCGAAACTCGGCTCGATTTTGGCCTGTGTTGCTGCCATTAGTCTCGCTAATGGCAACCCGATGGCTATAAGGGATACAGTAGGAGGAGATATACATACAGTAGGAGAAAGTGGAAAGACGAATTGGTAGAAATATGAGATACTTGATTGTTTGCAATATAAAACACTTCCATGTCACTACCACGTTTGAAAATTGATTACTAAAATAATAAAAAGAATTTCGACCATTCCTTCCGATGCTACGGACAAACTTAAATAAACAAAAAATAGAGCAAAAGGGGCGATTAAGAAAGAATTACTAGAATTAACAGTTATTAACTTATAATTATTAGTATTTGTCTAGTTGCGATTCTTCTATTATATTTGATGTTCTGTTATAACTTGCACATTAATAAAATCTTTCTATCAATGCCTTTGACGCAGGTCCGCGATTTATGTTTCTCAAAAGTATCAGTCTTATATTACTAGCCGCATTTTGACTAGTCTGATTTTACCTCCATTAAAAAAAAAAGTAAAAACATCAGAAGTTCTGTAAGACCCAGAATATTCAGGTTTATGCAACATGCTATGTGTTGAAAAATATTTAAATAAATAATTATTTAATTAAAAATTAAAAAATAAGTTATTTGTTATTTGGATATGCAAACAAAGAGAAAAAATAATTATTTATTATTTGAGCTAATCCAAACAAACGATTTAAAATAATAAAGTCAATTGTTATTTACAAATAAAGTTCCAGTTATTATTTGTTAATTATTACTTATTATTCATAGCCAGTAAATTAATATTGCGCACCCAGTAATAAAATGTATATTTATAAAACATAACACACTTATGCCATCGTCAGCTCCAGTCGAGCGGATGTTTTCTTTGGCAACTATAACCATTATGCCAAAATCGAACAAACTTTCGGACAGTATGTTTGAAAAAAGAGTAGTTTTAAAGGCAAATATGAACTACAAACTATCTATTGGAAAAGAAAATTATTACAAAAAATAGTTGTATGTATGTATGTAACTATTATACATACGGGTAAAAACTATATTAATTTCGTCACGTTTTCATTGTATGTATAGAATACCAGAGATGAAAGAAGACAAAAAAATGATTTATTTGTTTTCCACCTAAATCCAAACGAGAAATCATAAACAGATTACTTCTGGTATTGTTTAAATGACTTATTTAAATAAAAAGATTAGTTATTGTTTCCATTTACAAGCACGCGTTTATATATTATTTATCATTCATTATTTAATTTGCCCAACTCTGAACACGTACCATATGAAATTCTCCAAACTTCGTCGTTTGACTTTTTTTTATTTATGACTACCTTGAGACTCGCTAGACCAAACAATAAAATGAGTACCCCATATTCGTACCTGCTCCTCTACTATGCTACCATATTTTCTCTGTTGCGCCCTGACAACGTGGTTCCTTGCAAAGTGACCGTGCATATTCGCAATTATTTGCATCTTTTCATATCGCAAGACTACCTACCCCTTCAATATCAGCGACGGTGGATTCGATGCGCTGATTTTTTTCACCCTCCGCAATTTCTTAATCGAATGCAACGTGGTGAAATAATATTCTGTTGAAAGGAGGAGCATTATTCACTGGCTTAGATTAAAGTCGGCCTCCGGGAAACTTTATTGAACGCTGTCTGGCAAAGTATCATTTAAATAACGAAGTTATCCAATTCGTTTCAGTCGTTCCTCTTTTGTTTTTCACCGTTTCTCTCCTTTTGTCGGTACAATCGAAAAGATACGCTCTAATTAATTTAGACGGGGTGTTCGTTTTACCGGAAACGGTAGAATCTCTCTCATGAAGGATTGGCTTTATCAAATTATTTCTTATAAAAGTTGATTGGTATACAAAAATAGGTTAATTTCGGTTTCTGTTGATGCGTTTTCCAAGTTGGAAATTTCTTTGAAGTACCGGCGAAGCATTAGTCAACAGAATTCTGTGCATAACCTTCTTGGCGAAGACAGAAAGATATCCGCACAGCTCGTCGCGATAATCGACGATTTGAGAATGCATGGTATCCCGTAATTGGTGTATAGCCGGCCAGGGGGTGTTTCTCTATGGAAAAGTAAGTCGGAAATGTGGAATAAAACTTTTTCGTTTGAGGCGTCGTTTCCGAAAAAATCAAGTTTAATCATTTAGATTACCCGCAATTAAGGCACAAAATTGTTCTCTCGTTTGATGAAGTAAAGCACCATAATGCAGTAAGAAATACAGCAGAATTGTGCTTCTAATGCGATGATGAACATTTGGAACAATTTCTGAAAGAACTAAGTTTATGATACACGAACATATTTCTTCAACTTTGTACAGCATGTATAATAAAGCAATAAAAAGTATCTAAAGTTATTACAAGTTGAATTATGTTATCGTGTATGTATGGTTATTGTTTACTGGCAATAATTTAGTGCAAGCATCAGTGAAAATATTAGCCAACACGCATGTGGACCAAGGAAATGTTTAATATCGAGTTCGTTGGGACCGAAGCCCCAAATGAAGATATGTTATTCTACATCTTTTCCTAATTTTTTCACGTAGAATCATTCCCTGTCCGCCGCGTATCGAAAATGGCCGAGCTGTCCTCCACAAAATGGTTCATCAATCAGCGAAATTTGATTTCTTCTGAATATCGAGCAGACACGTCTAGGCTTTCAGATCAAAATGAGAACAGGCGATAAGGGTTTGTTTGTTGAACTTTGGCCCATGTTGATTCTGCGGTTCTGCCGCCATTAACGCGTTCCATATCTGCTGTGCTTTCTCAAGCACGTAGCGCAACAGAGTACAGATATTAGAGGGAAGTAACCAAATACGGAATACCATTTTCTTTTTTCCAAATTATTCTTATAAAATCGGTCAAATGTCATACATTTACGCAGTCTTTCGAGCCACGTACAGCACCACGAATAATTCCCAATTTTGAAGTATAATTAAAGTAAAATAAAGTGTGCCTAATATGGGATTTGGTACCCAAACATGGAACAATACAATAAAGTACAGGATGTTCAAATATTATGTGTCACGGCTTTGGGAGGTGATTCTACACCTTTGAATCGTTGGAGATATGTTAAAAGAATTAACCGCAATTTTGACCCTGAGCCTCATTTTCAAGGTCAAATTCCTTTTATCATTGGGCCACGTAGTACTCGCCACGAGGAACAAAAGTATTAAAGAAACCGAGGGTCGCAAATGCGCGGTTTCTTTTTAGAAAAAAGGGTCGTGAAAGAATTGATAAACGCACTGTAATTTTCGCATGAAGAGTACCCCAAAGTCATATTTACGTACACCACAGACTAAAGTATTAAAAAAAAATTATTAAAACATTTTTAAACAAACATTGAACATCTTGATATAGTTAGGAATAAAAAAAGCGAAAAAAATTACCTCAAAAGGGCTCGCACCTACGAAAAGTCAGCGCAGCGACTTAGCAGTCAGGTACTTTGCCGGAGAACCACTGACGATCTTGAAAATCTCTTACGTATTATGGAATGTAACGCACATGACGTAATGACAAATGAGTCGATTTATTTAGTTTCAGTAGTTCCTGTGTTTTTTGCTATGCGTAAAAACATTGAGCATTGCATAAAACATTTATCTGATCAAGAATATACCAAAAATCGCTGTATAAGTGAGTGGGGCACGCAAGAAACAAGGAAAAAGTTAGTTTTTGATTTTTTTAACTATGGCGCAAAATGAACCGAAAAATCTGAAAAAAATTCAGTACAATAGTACCAATAATATGTACTTACTCAAAAAATATGAATCTAGTACCGTGACTCCTTCATTCCCAAACCGGCATTTTTCATCATTTTTTTTTGGTTTTTATTTTTCACATGTTGGTTTTCTAATTTAAAAATCCGAAAAAATTCTATAATGTGTGGTTGATTAATTAAAGGGTCTCTGATTTTTTTCAGAATTTTCCATCCACGCAGATGAGAGAAATTGGTCAAAAACGTGATTTTTTATTTTTGGCAATTACTCCCCCCCTAGTCGAGATACGGAGCTGAAACTTGGCACACATTGTACTTTTTTGATAAGCTATCGAATGACCCATGGCAAATCAAATTTGGTTTAGGAGCACTTTTGACCCCCTTATCCGGCTATACCTTTTGGGGGAAATGCTTCGGACTTGAAAATTTCCTAGGGCTAATATATGGTAGGAAATAGAATACAGGAGGTGAAATCGATACGATACCAGTCCTTCACACTCGTCGCTGGTTTCTGGGAGAGGAGTGTTAAACTAGACAGAGAATTGCATTTCATAACTATATGCAATGCCTTAATTGCATTTCAAAAACATACAACTTTTCAAAGATTACTTCATATGCTTTTTTGCATACTGGCAACGAATAATTGTACTTGTAAGTGCAAAAAGTTAGTTTTGGCGCATCTCTATGACTATCTGAAGTACCAGTCGCTAAGTTTTATTTCTCTCATAATTAGAACAATCAATACATTTTTCCAATAAATATTGCACACTTACTGTGGTATTTTCCTTTTTACAACAGTTTGCAGAGCTACGAGAGCATTTTAAGCTTCTCTTGCTTAAAGTTTGGTTACAGTTCTTGCATTGGCCACAGATTTCAAAAGACAGGCAATCAGTACAACTTCAACATGGATCTTCGAAACAGCAAATTTCGCAAATAACTTTAATACATTTTACTTTTACATTTTAATACAAACTTCAGTTTAACAAGACCTTATTATCAAATAGTTACTGGAGAATATAACACTTCCATCCGTTTAAAATATTTTGCACTGAAGGAGGCAATAATAGACTATATCTTCAAATTCTTATCATTGAACTGGAAATAGTGACAACAGAAAATTACTGTTATTTTAAAAGTAATTGGATGTTTTAGCAGTTTCAATCAATTGCTGAGCGAAACTTTTTTGTCAGAGCTTTGCGACTTCCACGAGTCGATTTGCTGCAATTCTCACTTCAGCTTTCCAAGTATAGACTAATCTCAGTAACTCCCTGCTGAACAAAATTTCAACGCTTGTGAAATATCATGGCACTCTATCAAAGGGCACGGCTTACACTTGGAAGTCTTTACTAAAAGTTTGAATTCGTCTTAGGTATTAGATTCAATAATAAGTTATACAATTTCTCCGAGTACATATTGTACAGAAGGTTATTTAGTTCGACCTTCTTTTAGGAACTTCACACGTTTAAATTGGATGCGACAGAAGAGATAATGCAATTTTTGCAATAGAGACATATCCAAAGCTGTCCGGATGTTGCTGTGAAAATTATGGAATTCGATAGAGAAATTTGTGGAAAGAAAGATGTAAAGCAATACATAATGGATTAACTACACTGTTTAACACGAATTTTGTTTTGCAATATCTACTACGTGATCCTTGTAGAGTTTCTCGTCCTAAATAGGAATCCGAAGGCAGAATTGCTTTATCATCCTCAGATTTCGAAAACCATGCCATTTTGGGCAAAATAGGGGAATTACGTGAAAACTAAAAACGACAGAAAGTTCAACTTGGCCTTAAAAGATATGATATATAACTTTATAATATTTTGAGGATTTTATTTCTTGTCAATGGCAATTAAAATTAAAAAAGGAGCAGATGCGCGTACTTTCCACTCATTACTTTTGCACTTGTAGGAAAAGTACGGTCTCTGGCATGAAATCGCTTCATGGTATCGGATTCTGTATGCATTTCTGAAGAAGAAACAGTCCAGAGAAGCTGTCAGAACGGTTTTTAATTCGTACAGCTCGAGAAAATGTGCATCGGTAGCGTGTTGACGACGCTTTGCCGGCATGCGGCCATTGCTCGCGTATTTCGGCTCGTCAGGGCCGTAGCTACGCGTGAACGATATCTAGTCGATCCCGTTACATAGCACCTGCTTTCTAACAATAATAACTGTTTTCTTGGACAACAATTCCGAAAGTATAAAAAAGTCTTGCGAATCACACTTAGTTTTCAATACTTTTGCATAAGTACAGGGTGTAAAGAAATTATATGTAACGACCACCACAGCGTAATTCTACACGTTGGGTTCAGTGGACATTTGTGAAAAAAAATCCCGTCCGAAATTGTCCTTGATCTTGAAAATTAAGGCCGAAATTTTTTTTGGCCTATCAGATTCTCCTCGTCATAAGGGTAAATAGTGTGAAAGGAACCATAGGTCTCAACTCAACCGTTTTCTGTGGTTAGCACGGGTTAGAGTGAGAGATTGAGACAGAGGGAGCGATGGTCTTGCGCGACGCTCGGTTACGAGGGCGACGGACGACGCGACGCTGGATCGGCCGGTGCGTTGCGAAAAGTGCTGCCTCAGTAAACTTCATTCTAAACGCGAATAGTAGCAGGGTTGAGGGTTTGAGACCTTTGATGCCTTGTCGTACGTAGTAAAGGACGCGGCGAGCTAAAGAAATGCAGGTGCGTGCATCGGTCTGACCGAAAGAAACAAATCGATTGGACAACCTAATGCACAATCCTACACCATTCATAAAAAAAGTAAAAGACAAAAAAGTTTTATCATTGCATTAAGATCTTCACACACATATTCTTTGTTCTATTCTGCCGATTCTCGGACCCCTTTCCCTTTCGCTCGCTGTGTCAGTTTGCAAGTATGCATCGGTGAGGCAACACTAATGCAACGATGAAACTTTATATTTTTGACTTCTTTAGAGTTAAACTTCTACTAATGTATTTGTAAGACTTCCCTGATTAAAATGAGACCAAACACGATATAGTTTAGAATGTGTTTGGTTTGTTGGCTCACACCGATAGCACCTAAGCGCATAGGTTATATAATTTGATTATTATAAAAAGTATGCAGGATGTCTCACCCAATGTGAACATCCCAAATACTTCGTTTATTTTTTATGACAGAGAAGAACTTCGAAAGACAAAAATATTTGGTTTGAAGAGACGAATGTAATGGTGGACAAACAAATTTTCTCAAGGTCACATTTCGAGACTTTAAAACGGTCGAAATTTTTTAAAATGAGGATGTATATTTTTTGTATGGCGATGTGATACCTAAGGTCAAGGTGAGTCCAACGAACTACGATATTATGACTTTCACGTGACCTTCAGTAGGACAAGCTCATGAAACTTGGATTATTGATGTAAATGGTGAAATAACTGCGCATAGATGATTAATGAGGGAAAATTTATTTTAATCTATTGATGAAAACAGTGCAGCATAAAGATGCTGAAGGGGTGAACTAATATCAAGCCTTCCTTGCTTAATATTAGTAAACACCTTTCCTATAGCCTATGTAACACAGCTCATCGAGTTAAATTGTTAGCGCTGATACATTAATTTCTTCCTTCGTTTACTACAATCAGTTCAGAATTTCACTTTGATTCATTCGTGTTGATGATTGTTTGGCATTGCGTTATTTGTGTGAAATAATAGTATTGTCCAGTGAAGCAAAAAGAGTTGAAATGATTTTAATTTATGGTGAGGCTGCATGAAACTCTGTACAAGCTGCCCAGATATACAGGGTGTAACGTAAAAGGTGTAGGAGCCGGAAATGGGGGATTCCTGAGGCGAAACTGAACAACTTTTTCCTTTGCCAAAATGTCGGCTGAGGCTTTGTTTTTGAATTGTTAACGAAAAACACTGGCCATTCAGAGAGCGCGTAGAGTCCGCGCTCAGGGACGGTCCACGGCGCGTCGTGCTAGGTAGCGACGTTCGACCGGCGCCCCGAACAGTACGCGCCGGTATAGCACGGAGCAAAAGTTAACATCGAATTATTCATTATTCTTGAATGGGAATTAACTAAAATATAAATGCAATTAATTTTCCGTTATCAATTGAACAAAAAAGAATTAGAATGGACTAGCTAACGTATCTATCAAGTACAAACGTACGTTAAATTGTAAACAATTCGCCAGCAATTAAAATTAGATTTACCCGTTTCTCCAAAAATGAACCTGCTTCGACGAAGATAGGTCACTGTGTCATCCTACCGATCCTGACCATTGAAAGCTCATGAGGTACTACCCACCCGGGAACAAGACAACAAGATTGCCGAACATGGAAAAGTGTATTTAGCAGTAGCATCGGCCATATCGAGCCGTTTCAAAGTTAAAAACATTCGGCCCCTTTCGGGGCAACCAATTATCCATACGTGGGAACAACTTATTCCGTAAATTCAAATCTTGAAGAGCAAAGTGACAGTGATCGTGCAATGATGGAAATTTTGTAAAACGAAGTTCTTTCACTGTTCCAACCGAGACATCGGCTGTTGTGCACCATGTGTTTGTTCTTCGAGTGGCCAGGATCGGTAGAATAAACCAGTGATAGTTGCCGTGCAGGTAGTAGGTTTTGTCAAATAAAGTGAGTTCGCTGACCTGGCCGTAACATCAGCTGTCTTGCACTACGGGATACCTACTTGCAATGGTCAGGATCGGTAGGATGACACAGTGACCTATTTTCGTGGATGCAGGTTCATTTTTGGAGAAACGGGTAAGTCTAATTTTAGTTGTTGACGAATTGTTTAAAATTTAACGTACGTTGCACTGGATAGCCATGTTAGTTAGTCCGTTCTAATACTTTTTTGTTCAACTGATAACGGAAAATTAATTATTTCATTTATATTTTAGTTAATTTCCATTAATTAATAATGAATAATTCAATGTTAATTTTTGCTGCGTGCTATACCGGCACGTACAGTTCGGGGCGCCAGACGAACGTCGCTACCTAGCACGCCGCGCCGTGGACCGTCCCTGAGCGCGGGCTGTACGCGCGCTCTGATCGCTCAGTGTTTTTCGTTAACAATTCAAAAACAAAGCTTCAGACGACATTTTGGCAAAGGAAAAAGTTGTTCAGTTTCGCCTAAGGAATCTCCCATTTCCGGCTCCTACATCTTTTACGTTACACCCTGTATATAGAAAGATACCTGAAAAGACATCACGCTTCTCGACAATGTTTAGCCCGCGTAGTTCAATTATTTTTTAGAACAGTCAGTGTTAAGCGTACCAAAAAGAGAACGATCGAAGTCAGCTGGGGTAAGATTAAATCAACAGTTTATGACTACGTTCCAACACCAGAAGATATGAAGGAACGTATAACAACTGCCTGTGCCAACATAACTCAGCAAATTATAAGGAGGGCTGGAGCATCTGTCATAAATCGTTTGTACAAATGTATTGCTGTTGACGGATATCATGTTGAGCACCTATTAAAATGTAGTTTCCCCCATTAATAATCTAATCACGGTTATTTCACCATTTACAGCACTAATCCAAGTTTTATGAATTTTTCGTACTCAAGGTCACGTGAAGGCCATGACATATTGCTCTGTTGGACTCGTCTTGAACTTAGGTTGGAATGAAGAATAATGTCCAACTATTCGTTATTAGTCAATATAAACGCTATACCGACGCATTTGGTTCGGGGCACCGACCGAATGTCGCCATTCAGCGCGACGCGACATTTCGTCCTTGTAAGAATTCAAAAGCGAAGCCTCAAACAAAATTTTCCCAAAGAAAAAACTTGTTCAGTATCCCCTCAGAAATCTCCCATATTCGGCTCTTCTATGAGTTACGGGATACCCTGTATATAAGATAAATATATCTTAAACTATATCATGTTTGGTGTCATTTTAATCAGAAAATGCGTTATTAAAAGTTTTATTCAAAAATGGCAGAACTAGAAAAGTTTTGTCGCTGTATTGGTGTTGTCCGACCGATTACTCCAGCTCGTCAACCGTTTCCTCTTTGCCCGCTGTCACCGAAAAAATAACAAATGTCAGAACCTTGAACCCGCCTCGCTCATTCTACACGATAAGTGACGATCCCCGGCTCACTTTTAGGAAATCTACTGCATAAAAAAACTTTTCTTTGTATTTTTAACACTTTCTATACTAATGCGATCCCTTCTGTGTCGGCGCCAGTGCTCCTCGTTACTCGAAAGTTGTGCAATTTCACAAGCATTCCGAGCGTCAGACAACAGGAACACGATCGAGCCGACCAACGGTTTAAAACCATTTCACGTAAATAGCGACGACATTAGTCAGAACCAGATCGACAATGTATTGATGGCATTGTTGTTAATAATAATTGGCACGGTGATCTTGCGGCTATGAGCGCGATTCGATCATAGATTCCGTGATTAATGGAAAAGCCAATAAATGATCCCATCGTGACTCCGAATCGCTAAAAGGTGCCTGCAAATCCTGCGCCTCTGGTACTGTACGCCATCGCTTGTCGAATTAATCCGTAATTTATCTGAATGCTAGCACGGCTCCGCGATAACGATACGGCTGCTCGTGAAGTCACAGTCTCTCTACCAGTCCATAATCATGCTGTTAATCTTCGACTTTTCATGCTGTTCGATACGATTGTTAATCATTGCATTGAGATGCAATCCATGAAATTGGTAGGAATCTTGAGAAATAAATAAAATTATGTTTAAATTGAAACATTTACAGTGTTTTAACTTACAATTTTGTTAGTGTGAATGTTTGATGCAAAAACGCGTAAGAAGTTATAATGAAAAAACAGAATTATTTTTGGAATTAGTCTTGCCGATTCGTGTTATTCTTCATTTTTATTGTTAGTACTAGTATCAACCGTTTTTAATTTCGTCGTGTTTAAATATAAAAAAAATATTGAAATTGGATTATTGTTCTGTGGATCTACTGAAAATTAAAAAAAATTGAAATATTCGTGGATTTTACACTAGTCCAGTTATTGAAGCCATTCGAAATTACTCACTTGTCCAACTGATTTTGATCCACACATAATAGCATTATAATTCTCGAGATATTCAGAAGACTAGGCTCTTTGATACGAAAGGGGGTTGACCAAAGTTATCCAAACAATTTTGTTAAACTACAAGTCACAGAAAGTAATTACTTTGATGAAAGCAGCATTCATTCTCCCTTGATTAAAATTATGCATTTAGTTAATGAAGCAAGTCATTGTTGTCTTTATCCCGTTATTTTCCGTAATATTTCATTATACTGATTAAAGGAACGCCCACGTGAATTTTCAGTTGACTGGAGACAAGATTGCTTGCATGCAGTGTTGGGCAATATTTAAATAAACATTTTTTAAATAAAAATTTAAATAATATGTTATTTGTTATTTGGATATTCAAATAAAGAGCAAAAATAATTATTGATTATATGGACAAGCCTAAATAAATTATTCAAAATAATAAAGTTAATTATTATTTAAGAATACAGTTTCAATTATCACTTGCCAATTATTATTTATTATTCATAGTCATTAAATGGATATTGCGTACCTGGAAATAAAATGTATATTTGTAAAATATAACACGCCTATACCATCGTCGGCTCCAGTCCAGTGAATATTTTCTTTGGTAACTATAACCAATATGTCAATATCGAACAAGCTTTCGGAAAGTATGTTTGAAAAAGGAGTAGTTTTAAAGACAAACATGAACGACAAACTATCTATTGGAAAAGAAAAGTACTACAAAAAATAATTGTATTTATGTAAACATTATACAGGTAATTATACAGGTAATAACGATACTAATTTCGCCACGTTTTCATTGCGTATACAACATACAAGTAATATAAGAGAAGACAAAAAGATGATTTATTTGCTTTCTTCCTATCTCCAAATAAGAAACAGTCTTTTATTTGCAAATAAGAAATAATAAATAGATCACTTTTAGCATTATTTAAATGACTTTTATTTAAATAAAAAGGTTATTTATTATTTATTATTTAAATAATGAAGCCCAACTCTGCTTGTATGTACGATATGAAGGTCCGGGTTCCCCTGCACCGCGTGTATGTATTTCTCTTTAAAATGTTCTGGGCTAATTAAAGAATCATGGAACACTGAATTATGTAGAACAATTTTTAGAATCGGCCATGTTTAATTTTTTCTATTCAGAACATTTGCGATTTAATTGGAATCTTTTCTGCAGGGAATCATCATTTGATGAACGATGGATAAAAGTCGCTTATTATGAATGATAATAGTTGCTAATTATTAATTTTTAAAAGCAGCAGTTCAACTTTGTAATTGTAAAATAATTTTTGTATATTTCGAAACACAGAGTGTCCCAGTTAGCTCTATTTGTAAATATACAGAAAAATGCTTCAGAGGAAAGTTATTACATTTCGGGTGGGGGGATTTGTCAATGTAGTTGAAGGTCATTTATTTAAATGGAATGAATTATTTTTCTGCTTGTCATGAGAAAGATGACATCGAGACAAGTACAGCCATGCGTACTAGCATAGCCTTGAAATGACCTTCTTTCCGTCCGTCGGGAAAAAGTGCATTGACCTTTTAAGAGAGCTATTCTATAGTACTCCTGTTATACATTTACCAGTCATTTTCCATCAGTATCCTTAATAGCTAAGCTGAAGAAGTATGACCTTGAGATGACCTTCAACGACACAGCCAATCGGGAGATCTTGAATATTTAAACAAATGTTCTAACATATTTCAAAAAATAATTTAAACACGAAAGAATATTCCATTGAGTCAAAACTGTGTGACACCACTTGAGCGATAATCCAGAGGTGTTGACTCTTAGCAGAGTATCAGACTCATTGGCACAGGCTTGAATGCAATAAATAAGCCGGCGTGTGAAAAGAAGGAAAGATTAGACGAAGCGTAGAACGCACGGTTTGCAAAGACGCGAAGATTGCACCGGAACGAGGAAAAGGTGAGGGTAAACTTCTCCCTTCCCTCGGAACTCGTTTTCTCGTTCGTTTCACTCTTCGAAAACGATTTCCTCGGCATCCTTAATGGACGTCTCTGTTTACCGCCCCGCGGGATTTATCATCCCGGATTCGACTCGCGAGCGACTTCCACTTCGAATTTGTTCCTTCGAAAAACCATTATTTCTCTGCATTTGGAATAAACTTCGTGCCAGTCTTTCTCGGATTACTGACGTTGTTGCAAGTAGCGACAGATACTGATGGTGTTTACTAATTTTTCTATTTCGATTTCTTATGGGGGATACATTCCTTCTGGTTTCGCTGCTTTTAATACGAGTTTGTATTCTGGATGTAGTTTACAATTCCGAATTTACATACGCTACAATGCATTGCGTTTTAATAGATGCAATTACGTTGACAGCGTTTTAACTTCAATTGAGTTTCTGAAGCACTCCAGTAGTTGCATTGCTCGCAGGTTTGTTAAATGATTCTATTGCAAACTTGGTCAATAATTAAACAAAAATTTTGCCCGTAAAAGCACATTTTTGAAACGGGTTAAAGCGAAAAGTCAAACAATCATTTAGTATAAAGGGACAAAAATATTGTACACATTATCATAGTGTAATTTTTATCATCATTTAATTACTAACGATTAAATAATAAATTAGCTGAAGTGCACGGTGTCACAAAATTACATCTTGGTACCATCATAACGTGATACTGAGTAACTTGTCACACAATTCACCTTGAACTTGAAAATTCAAGGTCAAAGATCGACATTTTTTGCTTTGCATCGTATTCTATTCATCACAAGTATCAACTTTGCAAAAGAAACCACAGGAAAATTATGTCAAAAGTTAAAATAATTTTCATAGCAATTTTATTTATAAAATGTTCGAGTGAAATATTGAAATACAGTTGTCAAGCAGTAAAAGATATTGTACAGCGCTCAGGTCTGAAATTTAAATCCGTCGAACAATTAAAAAGCAGCATTTGAATTTTGGACATCATTTTTCGGGAAAGCGGATCATTTGCGACCCACGGTTCTTTTTTCAAAGTTCGTCCTTATGGTGGGTAGAATACGATGCGATATCTATAACAAAATTCAATTTTTGACCTTGAAGTTTCAAGTTCAAGGTCAATCTTGCAGCATGTTATTTATGTCAATGTCCACCATACCCAGGATGTAGAATCACATTATGTTTCTGTACTTGGGTATTTTTTCATAAATCTTATCAGGCTTAATAAAATTGTGGTTACTTATGACAACAAACATCCGCTTTTTTTCATACTACAGTAGCTTAGACGTAACTGAAATATAGCTGCGCAGAAAGGTTCTTTCTCAGCCTATAGGAATTCACTAAAGACACTACAGTACTATCTCTTTATATGGCAATCTCCTAACTACTATCTATGTGGCAAACTCTATCCCCACTCAAAAAGAGGGTCTCCCCGATAACACACCCCAATCTAAACAGACGAGTCAACCGACGATGTTGGCCTCCTTTGAAATGAAGCCGCGGTTGGCATTCAATCCGGATTCATTGTGATGCGATAAGCGATGCATTAATTAAAAATCTTTTTTATAGCTTTAATTTCTTTTGCATGAAATATTTTTCAATAAGTTGATGGAATTCTTCCGATCGAAATGATATCAAACACGGTGATTTTACGACAATTTTACGTTAATAATACGAGTAACGATAAGTAATAATGGATTGAACATAAGTAAAGTGACCGGCTCTCTTCTTCTCTCTCTTCAAAGTTGAAATTAAATATTTATTCAATACGATTAAACTTATGAACTATTGATAAATAAGAGTTACATAATAATGCATAATATAACATACATAATACATCATAAAAATAAGCTATAAATAAAAAGAATTTAATAAAAAATACAACAATGCGCTCCTTAAACATTTTAGAGATTCTTGCACAAATTGTGGCATATTTCGAGCAAGATATTTTAACATATACTCGATGAACGTGCCCGGGTTAATTAATCAAATAAGTTAGTAAATATTATCCGAATAATGCCGTGCTTGCTCTTATATTAATCGAAGGAACCTCGCCAATATATTGAACAAATTACCAGACCCAGGAAAGTGAAATTTAAGAAGTTATTTTATTGTATTACGAATTGTCAGTTATCGTTCTATATGTAGGACTTTGCATCTTGCTCATTCCTATTTCCCTTGATTCGTCGTTCTTCCTCTCGATAGTCCTCACTGCTAGTCATGTTTATTTTCTTTGTCTCCGGGAAACGTACGAAGCCGCAAGACGCTTAATCGTTCTCGCGATAAAAAATAGCCGAAAGTCTCTCTAACTGACAATGAGTGACAGTACTGTAAGTATTTAAATATTTTCGACACTTCATAACTGTGTGCCTAAATTGACGCTCCGCTTGATCAAATTGTTCCAATCCTCGTGAAAAGGATAATTGAATACCCATCGTTAATTACCAACGATATCGAAGTGGTACTACGTGTGCTCTGACATGTACAGAATGCCTGAGCTGTTGTGTAAAAAGGGAAATCGAGATAAAAGGAACACATTGCAGTTCTGCACAAACAGCTTTGTACTTTTTCAATTAACGCGTTGCATGAAAAGAGAACTGGAGTTCCTGTTTTTACAGCTAATTTCTGCAAAACCGATTTACAATCGGGAACTTTTTCAAAGGTGTTTAAACGAGAATTATTTCAATGCACATGCGTCTTTTCCATGCGCTGGGAATTGCACGGCAATTAAATTAATGTACGTCGCTCTGTCGTATTGGAAGAAAAATGTGTTTTTCCCGGAAGTGTCTTAGAATTGTGAAGTATCATTTTGTGGATTATTCTGTTGAAACGTTACTTTTGGCAATATTGTTTCTATTCAGAGTTTTCTTGTTGAATGTAAAAAGCAAAGTACGAGTTCTAAATTTTCAAAACACAACTTTACAGCTGTTATCAAATATGGTATTTCCTTGCTTTAACAAAAATTCGAAAAATGACAGAAATTGAATTTACACTAAAATATTACGCCTGTTGTGCAATGTACGTGAATACATTTCTCTCCTATAAAAGTTTCTATATGCTACTGAAGCTCGTTCCTCCTGAGAAATGGGACATAAAATGTATATTTTCGTCATGAATCTAGTATCGGGCAACAGCTGTTTGGACTGGGTCAACTTTTATCGCACAGGGTGGGGCATTTAAAACAGGTCACCTGAATAACTCGCTCAGCTTTGGTGATAGAAAAAAAGCTCCAGATCAAACTTGCTTGATTTCGGAGGGTACATAACGTGATGTATCTAATTTTTTTTACAAGTGGAAGTTTAGAGCAAATATAGAAAACATACCTGTATTTTTAAACGTAATTTCTTTATTTTTTATTTACCTTCTGATAGAACGTCTCACGATGAACACGATGACCTATATGAAAGTCACTCATGATGAACTACAATGGAACATAAATTGCTTTAAAGTACTTTATGAATACAGTACTGGTTCGTAATAAGAAACTAGCTTCTGACTCGAAGTAAGCAACTCGCTATCCTCACTTCTTTGCTTGAAGTCGCCGAATAGGAGCGTGCTTCATTCATAGAATGAAAGAGAATGTCATACTATCTTCTAACGAATAACATTGCTCATCGGCCGAACACTTTATGTGTACCGCTACCTCGGGCCCCCTGATCGCTCACCGAATAGCATACCTGCTCCGTAATAAGCAGCTGGCCGATCCCGAGCAAGTTGCTTATTTCGGATAAAGACGCAGTTTCTTTACGTTAAATAAACATTGAAAGCCGATTTCTCTGAAATTTAAAAGTGCCAAAAAAATAAAAGCGTGTGTGATACGGAGTTAGTGTGTAGGTTAGGTTAGAATGGGAGGGCATGCCATATTGTATTCTTCTCTAAAAAATAACATTTCCGTGTTCACTCTTGTTGCGTTCGAAAACAAAGTCAAGTCGACTAGTATATTTGTTCCGCAATAAATAATTTGCCTGTCTCGAAAGAGTTGCTTCTTTCGGAAGGTTACTGTACTAGCGTGACTTTCTGATTGTTGGTATATCGCTCTTGCAATCTTTAATAAAGATCGCAAATCATAAACAAAACTTGAATTGCATTATACGCTTATCCGTATACACGAATGCTAATTTAGTTTAATTTAGTTTTATTGTAATTCAGTGTAACTGAATGTTTCTGAGTGAAACGTACAATGTCATTGGATGCATGTGAATGTAACGTATAGAGTATTTTGAGACAATTTATTTTCAATTGTAGTTAACTTTGATTAAGCTTCATATAACTCGTTGTATTCGCTCTGAAACGCTCTATTAGAATGCAAATAAAAAAACATACCACTTCATTTAATAATACAGGGTTGCTTTTATGTTATCTCTATGCATCCACCTGTAAAAAAATTAGTTACATTACATTGTATGCCCCTCGAAGCCAAGCAAGTTGGATCTGAAGTGTCCTTTTCTATCAACAAAACTAACGAAATTATTCAGGTGATCTGTTGTAAATGTTCCACTCCGTATATTTCATGAAATACGACAGATGATTCAAAGTTATCCTTTTTCTGCGAATGATGAATGTTTAGGAAATATTTCTGCAATGTATTTTCTGTAGGTTTCAAATATTTTTCAATAAGATTTATGACCATTAAAATTATGATTACAAATTATTATTATCATGATGTTACTATTAAAATCTAAGTGCAGACATTTTCATTAAGATCAGATACTTTCCGCAAGTATTCGCATGTGCACGTTTCCGTTTATAGCGAGCAGTGTGCTCCGCTCAGGGTTTTGCGCTACGGCTAGGGGATGGATTGTTTGCAATTCACAAAATAATAACCGGTTACCAGTCCGCGGAAATACAGTCGGCACCATTTTATGCGCAAAACTAGAATTACAACGGCCGTTCCTACCGCGAGAATGATCTCGGAGTTAGTCCATTTTCTGGCGACATTTAGCATTATGGAGTCCATGCTCTGTTTAACAACGAGGATATAGGTAATAGAATTTTCTTTGTTGTCTTAATGAATGTTACGTCCCGGGTATGCCGCAATTTGCGCCCGAATCTCACGGGGTTTGTAAGACCCACTTGCATTACGATTCGTGATGGCGTATCGGAACGGCGATCCGCTATTAAAATAATCAAGGTCGCGTTAAAAATGCAGCGTGTTGAGATTTACGGAATAAAACGTGATTTTTGTCAACAATAATAAGTAGTAATATTTAGCAACAAGTAAATGGCGTGTTAGTATAAGTTGTGGTACAGTACATTCTCTAGAAATGATGGTAAATCGGAATCCTGAGACCGTCACTTATCGTGTATGTTCCGTCGCGCGGAACAATGCACGTGGAAATTTTGGTACGGTTTATGGTACGCATCGCGGAAAAAAGATTATTTTTTAGAGAGAGAATTTCGCTCAAATTGCTTGCCGTCTGCAAGCAATTTATTTCACGCGCGGGCAAAACGTTGCCACTTAAATTACTCTTGCCATCCTCAATAATCGACAAATACCATAAACCTGGATTTCCAAAGGGTCCCGACCATATTGTAACGGTACGCGACGCCGATTCGCGGGACCTAGAGGAATTTCCCACCGCGGCTAAAATTTCCAGAACCCTCGCGGTTCCAGGTATCGCCCCCCTTCCTCCGGGAAAATACCGCGTTTCGGGCGCACTGGAAGAGTGGTGAACCTGGTACCTGTATGCTGATTGGCAAAAATTACCGTTTCGTTTTGACCAATCAGCGTACATAAGGGAGGAAGTCGTCGACGGACTTCCTTCCAAGAACAGAACGTCTTCGACACGCGAGAAAAAAAGATCGAACGCGATCACGAAGGAAAACTTCTTCCACACGCGAGAAGAAAAGATCGAACGCGATCACACGACATTGTCACCCGAGAGCATCTTCGGCTCAAATTGAAAACGCCAGAGGTCTATTCGACGCGGGACCTAATTCTACCACTGGAATCGGCAGCTCTTTGCTCACTTTTAAACAACTGCTCAATATTAATTTGGCGGGCAGTGTCGCGAGTAAACGTTGCGCCCCTAAAGGTGTCCAGGGACTTACACCCCCTGGTAGGACTAATCCACGCAGCGGCGCTCGCGACGTATCGTGTTCGACAACGACGAGGCACGATACAATTCAGTGTAGAAGGAGCAAAATTTGATACCCTACGAGGCGGGACTAAGGTTCCGACGTTTGTTATCCTTTCGACAACAGCGGGCAAAGAGGAAAGGGTCTGTGGGTCGGAGGGGTCGGATATTGACAATATTGACAATAAGGGACCCAGATCCGATCTGTTTGTCTTTGAAATATGTTGTCAAGGACTTCATCTTGAATAACTTTTTCCTATACATGTTCTGCAGCGAATAAAAAGAGGTCATTTCACGCACTCAAAAATCTGCAGGAGTTATGGTTTGGGCAGGGCTGACCACCACAGACAAAACTGGCCCGATTTTCGTGGAAAATGGAGTCAAGATTAATGCCAACAATTACATTAGCACTGTTTTGGAAGCTGGCGTAGTCCCGTGGGTACAGAACCACTACCACGGGCAAAACTTGAATTTTTCAGCAGGATTCTGCACCCGTTCATCGTGCTAAAACAACCCAGGACGTCTGCAAGGCCCATTTTCCGGAGTTTATCTCATCCAAAGAATGGCTGCCATATTCACCCGATTTGAATCCGTTGGATTACTCTATCTGGGGAATTCTTGAGTCAAAAACTTGTGCTAAACCTCATAACTCAGTGGAGTCGTTGAAGCGTTATTTGAGGAAAGCGTGGAACGAAATTGATGAAAATGCGCTCCGTGCTGTGATTGATCAATTTCCGAAGCATCTCGAGGCCTGCATAAAGGCAAATGGAGATCATTTCGAAAAAGACTTCGTATAACATAAATTTTATGGATTTCCAATGTTATAATTGTTGTGTTCGTTTTAACAAATAAAAATTTGGTTACACAGTAATTATTTAGAAAGTTTCCAAACTTTTGCCGCACCCTGTAGTTTAAGAATAGGTTCATGCCGAGCGTACACTCATAAATTAAAGAATGCTTTTTGGTTTTCTCATTTCGGATGACTTCTTTAATGCACTCTTGCATCGCGACTTTGTAGCGCGATATTCTGAAAATATCTTGCAATGCGTTTTTTCGAACACCGTGTATATACACTACGCTCTGGGCCCGTGCCTATGATTCAGCACCCAAGTACTTTTGTCGTTCATTGCCAGGGGCAGCGTTTTGAGCAATCACGAGTGCCAAATCGCTAAGTAAGCGTGGACCTGCGCAGAACGGTCGAAAGCACGTTCAAACTTGGGTCAATTCTTATTCTGGCCAGAGAATGTATTAAAATGAATCAAACTGTTAATAACAATTTTTCGGTAACTATGTGGTAAATCGATTCCACATTTTACAGAAGGATTTTTTGTACTCTAAATTTATTTTGGTCAAAATTTCAAAATTGTCTTGAATTTTGTTGTTTACCTAAATTTCCTTAAGAAAGAGTGTTATACGATTGTAGAAAATACTAGAATTTCAATACAGATTTCACAAAATATTTATGAAATGCACTCTCAAATTCTGAAGTCTGTAAATTTTAGAATAAGTGAACGAGAAGTAGCCGAATTGTAGTATTAGTGAATTCACGGTAATTCTTGAAGAAGAAGGAAACTGTTGCACAAGCAACGGAAGTCCTCCAGAATATTATAATTTTTTAAGTAAAGAACTGACCAACGGGTGTATCTTTATCTGCGAATTTCTTTTCTTCAGAACCCATTTTGCACTCGTGTGTTTTAGAATCATTCTCCAAATTTGTCTCTTCTGTGTGTTACGAGCCAGGGCTTGGCGAGTTTGGCCGGGAAAAGGTTCTAGAGTTTGTGGTTACACCTGATACTTGGGTAGTAGGTTAACAGGTCAATCTTGAGTGACTGACCCGGGAAGAGGTCCATGTTCTCCCAGGACTGGCCGACGGTTGTAAAGCGTCGGATAGCCGAGAGTTACGGCAAAGAGAAAGAGTGCGCTTCTCTGGACAGCTGACGTCGTCAGGTAGCCGATAGGCGCAGATGAAAGGATTCCGGATCTCCGGACTATTTGGCGGGTGTGAAGCGCCACGTAGCTGGCTCACCAGAATCAAGGAAGGTGTGTGTTTCCGGACAGCCGACGTACACGCCGGATAGCCGTATAAACAGGGATGGTCAGGTTGAGTTTAGGTAAAGGAACTCGTAACGTGCGTACACCACGAGCAGCTATGATGTACTTTGTGGGTCCCGTTCAAATCGAGGATTTTCTATGTATTAGAAGAAGGTATAATGGAACAACGACTTGTGAGAAAAACTGTGACTGGTATATTCAAGATGAAATGGAAGTTACAAAGATTGAGCGATATACAATGAATCCACGGGTTTTACGTATAATAATTACACGGGAGCTCACCGAAGATTGAAGTGTGAAAGCCAAACAGTAACTACGTACTGAAAGGAGATATTTGATCGAAGGGGATTCACCCGATCTTGCAATGTACCCTCTGTGTCAACGAACGAAAGTAACGTAACGAACGCGTGACCAGGACTAGCCCGATTTGGTTGAATTTCGTGGTCCTTATATACTCAAAAATTAGGCTCGTAATTGTGGAAGGGGTAACTGTATTTGCTCCAGTTTCGTGGGAACGCTGCGAGGGTGGTCTTCTGATTTTCCCGTTTTCTGTTTATTCCTTGTAGGGCTGGCGCCTCCCAGGAATTTGGTCGTCTGAGTTTCCTTTAGGAGGAGTCTCAAGTGTGCAGGTGCGGGCTTGGTCGCTTACGCGTCTTATGATTATAAACATTTGTAGAAAATTCCAACCGTCGTCCCGGAAGACACGTTCCCGAACGAATCAAACTTATGAAATAATTTCACCGTGCGTAACATGTGTATAAGCATAGGATGTAAAATTATGCATCTTTTCTTCTATTAATGAAGTAAATTCAAAGCCGTGTGAGTTTTTTAGTTAATGTCTGTTAAAGTACCATTTGGGCATTTTACTAAATAAACGAGGAATGTAAACATAATTTATGTAGAAAAGGTGGTACATTAAATGAAATGTCAGTTTGGTCATGTTAGAAAAATTTTTTGAAGTCAACTTTTATCGTCGAACATGTAATGATTATATGACCATACCGAACAGGTAATTATAGGCGGTTGATCGCGGTAATTGTTATACAGGATATTTCGCTACCTCGTGCAAATGTTTTAAGGAGCGATTGCTGAGGCAATTTTGAACAACTTTTTCCTTCGCCAGAATGTTGGTTAAGGCTTCGTTTTTAAATTATTCAACATAACCTTTTTCCAAATGTCAACTAGTAAATTTGAAGCTATATTAATATTAAGGTAGTTTTTCGGTAAACAACGAAAGCCTACTTTTAAATTTAGAGCAAAACTAATTCGGAGTTCAAAAAACCTTGTGTTAAATTTGAAATCTATTTACCCCATAGTTATCGAAAAATTGCTAATAAATGTTGATGCATTTTAACGTAGTGACACATGGTGGGTTTCGAAAAAGAGGGTTATAGATTCACTTTTTGTTCTCAAACCGCAAAACTTACTGTATTAAAAAACCATACTAAAATTAGCACAAAATTATATTGAGGTATGATTAAATGGGTTTATTAATTTCTGTGAGACTGACCACATAGTTTTTTCATAAATGCTAATAAAAAATAGGGTAAATACTGACAATAAGTTCAAATTGATGTCGTTGACAACATATTGATCGGAGCTGGGTCCCTTATTGCCAATATCTACCAAAAGTATGTTTCCGTGCAAATTTTTCAGAATATGTTAGGTGTGTTTAGATATATATTTGGATATTTTAATAGCGAGCGACAACTCATTGAAATACAAGAATTTCTTTTATTTCTGGCGTCGACTTTGCCAGATCTATTACTTCAATTATCTAAACTAGTCAATTTAATATTCTATTTTCGTATTAAAATTATTTGTATTAATATTTATCTTTTTTAAAGACATATACTTGGTGTTAAAAGTTATTATTACTATTCCCATGTCATACCACCTTCATATTTATCATTTAGTAACGAACTTCGATTTGACTAACATAGTTGGTTATGAAGTACCTTAACATGGTTGTAAATATTTCTACTTTCACCGCTACCAACAATCTGCTCAATAATTCAACAAGAACGCGGCCAATTTTGCAGGGCACAATCAGGAAAAATCGAAGTCGCTCCATGTGCTATCGAGCCTGCTAGAATTTCGTGGGCTATTAGTCGATCGGAAATACCAGCGATTCGAATTGCTGGCTTCCGGTCCGCCAGTTATATTACTTCGATGAGTAAAGCAAACGGAATTTCACTAACGGAGCTCCCTCATACTTGATTGCTTGCTCACATATATTCGTATGTTAATTAGTTGGGAAACTGGTGCTCGAACTTCGTTCCACGATCAGTAAACGATCGATCGCTACGTTTCGAGCAGCAACAATTGTTACCTGATACCCATGTCGAAACATTTAATTGTTTAAAGAACACAGGCCATTGAGACTAGAAATATTGGTCGTTTATTATTAAACAGAGAATATTTATGTGTATCAAACATTTTACCAGAAAATGGATAAAAAGGGATTGATCAAAGATTGGTTCCTTTTAAAGTTGTAAACGTATATTTTATTATAAATACCTATGTGTCTTACTGAACTCGTAATTAATTTAATCGATCAGTTGCTTCAGGACATTAAAAGAATTACTGTAATACAAAAATAATTCTGGAAAAGAATGGAGTATTAACATTTTTAGTATCTTTACAATAGACAAAATTGATCTAAGCATCAACCACGATATTTTTTCGTAATAATTTCTTCCAGAATCTAAAATGTATAAACGACAATTAAGAATATTATCAACTGAAATAAATTCAACTGCTGTTTAAAATAGCCACAAAATTGTCTACCAGACAGGCGTGAAACGTGAGGTACATAAAGACATTCGTACGGAAATACATATCTGTTAATCCTGTAGGTACGTATGTACAATAATATCTTTCCAAGCATAAAATTACTAGAAGACATACAATTTTAATAGAAGAAGAAAGTATAACGGTACATACGAGAGGCTATGTTACATGAAAAGGGGGAAATTCTTGTATTTAGGTGGAAGGATGATCCTTTATGCGGCTGTCTAGATATAACTTGTCCTTGTCGAGATGAATAACTTGACAGGTGTAACAAGGCATCGGATGGAAAGTAAGAACGGTTTCCATGATTCGTTTTCCCGTTCTTGCTTTTCTATCCACACAGGGACTTAGTTTGAAAACCTGACCCCTTTTCTTCTTAAAATGGTGAGGCATGTTTAAATATGATGCTACTTATCTTATTCCCCGCCATCTTGCATCTACACAAGTAGTAACTAAAGTCTAAGAGCGGTGAAAACAGCGTGTTCGTATTTCATGACAGTTTATAATATTGTTGAAACGCTTTCAGGATCTCATTGGTGTGGTATTTATTATAAAATCAAATAAAAAGAATATAACTTACTGTATCAGAATATTATTGTACATACGCATAACATGATTCTACACCCTCTGTTTGGTGGATGTAGATGTAAAGTTGACTTTGAGCTTGGAAATTCAAGGTAAAAATCGAAATTTTTTTTAGGTCGCATCGTATTTTATTCATCACAAGGGTCAGCTTTGCAAATGGAACTAGACGTAGCAAATGATTCGCTTTCCTGGAAAATGATGTCAAACGTTTGAATAATTTTTATAACTATTCCACGTACGAACTTTTTAGTAAAATAAAGTTGGGAAGCAGTAAAAGATATTGTTCACTGTTCAAGTCTGCGATTTAGATCCGTCAAATAATATAGTAATACAGAGTAAGAATTTTTAATATTTCACTTGACCATTATCTAAATAAAATCACTACAAAAATTATTTAAAACTTTGACATCATTTTTCGGAAACACAGATCATTTGCGACTTGTGGTTCCTTCTGCAAAGTTGATCCTTGTGATGAGTAGAATTCGAGGCAATACAAAAAACCTCTGGATTTTTTTCAATATCCACCAAATCGAGAACGTACAGTCATGTTATGGTGTCCAGTCATATAGCTTTGTTACTACATCTACACTGGTAAAACTCTGAGTTATAAAACGATAAACATTATTGTGATGATATAATACAAAAATGTGGAAACATATTAAACGTACGTATATGATAGCCCAGTAACAGTGACCGTGCAGGTAGTAAGTTTTGTCAAATAAAGTGAGTTCGCTGACCCGGCCGTAACGTCAGCTGTCTTACACTGCAGGATACCTACTTGCAATGGTCAAGATCGGTAGGATGATATAGTGACCCATTTTCGACGAAGCAGATTCATTTCTGGAGAAACGGGTAAGTCTAATTTTGATTATTGGCGAATTGTTTAAAATTTAACGTGTTTTGTACTTGATAACCTCGTTAGTCAGTCCATTCCAATTCTTTTTTGTTCAATTGATAACGGCAAATTGATTTCGTTTGTATTTTAATGAATTTCGACTCATGAATAATGAATAATCCGACATTAATTTTTGCTCCGTGGTATACCAGCGCGTTCTGTTCGGGCCGCCGCCGCGCCGGTCGAACGTCGCTACCTAGCACGACGCGTCGTGGACCGTCTCTGAGCGCGGGCTCTACGCGCGCTCTGATTGCTCAGTGTTTTTTGTTAATTATTTAAAATGAAACCTCAAACCACATTTTGGCAAAGGAAAATGTTGTTCGGTGTCATCTCAGGAATCTCACATTTGCGGATCGTGTACCCTTTTTATTACACCCTGTATTTGGTTTGTTGGCCCGCACAAATCTTAGATTACAAAACGACCAAATGTGTTCCAAACTATGTCGTGTTTGGTGTCATTTTAATCAGAAAAAAACTCGCAAATACGATAGTGAAAGTTTCATACCAAAAAAGTTAAAAACAAAAAAGTTTCATAGTTGCATTAGTGTTCTCTCACCCATATGTTTCTTATCTACCTTGTGATTCACGGACCCCTTTCTATTTGTTGTTTTCTTTTTTCACGTTCGAACGAATAAACAAGCACCACCGAACTGTGGACACACCTCGGCAGTGTGAGTATCCAATAAAAAATCATTTCTGCTGCACGCTATGTGTTAGACTTGGGTCCCGATCTTCGCGCATATAGCGAACTTTTACTGGACTTTAATGTCGGATTCTTACTACTGGTTTGTTGACATAAACCATGTTATTATTCATTCCTAGCTGCATAAAACAATATTTGGTTTTGCATCAAAATCCGTGTCAAAAGGTGTGAGAAATAGAATAATAATGAAGAATTCAGTAATTAAATTCCATTGAATAAATATTTTGTACAAATCTTTCAAAAAAATATGTCTTACGCAAGTATAAAATATTTACTAATTCTGGAACGTTGTGTAGCTTATAAAAGGTAAACATCATCTCCCCTAAGTTTCCAAAGGAGGGGTAGATTTAATCAACCGCGAGGGAAATCTATTTGCAGATCAAACAGACCATATCTATGGATTCGCAGATATATTATGGTATAGGCAGTGAAGAGTGAAATCTTCCTGACCGTAGCCAAAATGAAATAAATGCGCTATCTTAATGAACTTAATAAACTTGTTGCTTTCAACACCAGTATTTGCACTTCTTGCGCTATAATCCTTGAATTATATGAGAATTTCATGGAAACATATGCGGCTGATTACGATAATGTCCAACTACCCAACACATTTATTTAGAAACTTAGTCCATTTACTGTAATGGGTGGAATGAAATTTTTTCGGCGCTAAGCACAGGCGAATTCTACACCTTCGAATCGGTGGAGCTCTGTTGAAAAAAGATTTCTGCAAAATTCAGCTTGAAAATACTGAATAGTATATCGCGTGTGGAGCTTTTAAAAATATTGCAAAGGTAATATTGTGAAACGAATGATGTATATTCAATTATTAATTGCAATTCATCAGCATCGCTAATTAATAATCCGGCATTATCAGACAGTAATTACCATCGACATTGACATCCCCAATTCGGAACTACATAGTACAATGGTTTCATAATTATTATTGTTGAATGCATACAGGTCACTTCTGGGGGATTGGAATAATATTGATATATACCACACTATATTACTTTATTCTAAAGTAAGCCAATAAGTAAGTAATAATAATTCCATACATGTATGAAATTCAGACTTCAGTGGAATTATACGTTCGGGCAAATAATGTTAATTCTAGATGGCTTATTAATTAATAACAACAGCCCAGTATTTTTATCTCGAAATTTATGTAAGTAATTACATGTATAATATGTGCATTTGGTCACATAACGGGTCAATGGTATTGACATAATCACTCATACTGATTTCCCTATTGATGAGAATAATAGAATAGTTGAGCTCCCCGCTCGCTCAGCCGTAGAAATTGAGCCTCTAGTTATTTATAATTGAATCACGATAATTTAAATATAAATTGAAATATTAAAATGGGAGCATAATAATAATAATTTCAGCAACATTATATTATTGGCAGAATATATTTATTTAGGTAGGTCTCAAACAAGATTACATTACAGACTTCAATGGGTCTCAAAATACTCTCACAACCAAATCCTTATTCATTTACATCATTAGTATGATTACGTCAGCAGTATGATTGAAAGTGTAGTTTGTTAACAAAAGAAATGCATAAGAATCCGCAAGTATCATGCTAAAATGTGTCTTTCTCTTTTTGCAGGTAGGAAGCATTTATTTTTATACCGTCAACAATCGACATTCAATGACAACAGGTAGGAAATATTGGTTTAACAATTTACTAAAATATTGTGGGAGTTGTTATTAAAAACCGCGAACGAAAAAAAATGTGGCGTGTGTGCCGGAAATGCATATTTCTTCCTCGTAGTCAAAGAGATATATGGCTGCCAAATAACTACTTATATCCCTTTGGACAGCATATTTCATTTTATACTACTGTCATCGTTAACCTAGTGTGCTGCTTACTTCCAACGCAGCAGCTGCGTTTTCCCTCGCAATACCTAAAATATTATTGCTATCCAATTTTTAATCATCCCACTTTCCACAAACTTTATACATCTTCATTCTTATTACGATAGTTGTGCAAGTAGAAGTAGAATTACATACAGAGTGATTCGCTAAAAATATCGGGCGACATATTTTGTCCTTTTCTATTTCTCGCTATCACTTGACTTAGTGACTCTGTCGATCGCCAGTTGTTTAGGTTACTGCAAGACAGACGACTAAGTGCCCGTGTCAAGTGAAAGCGAGAAACAGAAACGGGCGCAATACGTCGCCCGAAATTTTTCTCTGTTGGAGGGGCGCAAAATATGTACAAGTATTATGCAGGCTGTCCCAATTAAAATTGCCACCAATTTTGTTATTTGTGAAGATACAAGAAAACGTTTCAGAAGAAATTTAATGTATTTTGGGGAGGGGAAGTTTGGCTATGAAATTGAAGGCCATTTCAAGGTGACGTATTTTAGATTTTGCAAATAGTTGCATTTATTTTAATGGAATAAGTTATTGTTCTGCTTTTTGTGAGAAAGGTGATATCAACACAAATACAACCATGTACATATACAGGGTGTAACGCAACAGTATGCAAATATTTTAAGGGGTGATTCTACAGGCCAAAATAAAGCGAAAATCAAGAATGGCAATTTTCCGTTTGAGGCTTTGTTTACGAGATATCGATGTTTAAAAAAACGGCGTTCGAACGCCTGCCGATGGGGAATCTGACGCGTGAGGCTCGAGTCAAACAGCTGTGTTCAGTGGTAGTCATTCGCTACGACGCCGCAGGAACCATGAAATCTGGCACTCAGAAGGCACACGCATTACGATGTATAGCATTCAACCTGCTTACTTGTAAAAATCCACATGGGCATATCGAAACCCGCCCAACGGGATTATCAAGTAAAAAGGGTGACGGCAGCCTTCAATACTCAATTTTGTTTCCAAAAACCAAGTATGCAATTGGCCCGTCCTCGATTGTTAACAACACATCCATCAACACAGAAATTTGCAGCACACAAGAATCACGATTCCACGATTTGCACTAAACTAATTATTCCAGGGATGTTCCTCGTGTCCACCACTCGCTTGAATGCAATGATTCGGTATAAGCAAATTAAGAACAATATCAAATTATTCGTTATTCGTGTAGAATCAATTAATCGATTGACTAATAAACCTATCAATTGCAGCCCGCGTTAAATTAAAAAAGATTGACAGAAGATTCAAATTAGACTCACCCATGCATCCAGAAATGAACCTGCATCGACGAAAATGGGTCACTGTGTCAGCCTACCGATCTTGAGCATTGCAAGTAGGTATCCCGTAGTGCAAGACAGCTGATGTTAGGGCCAGGTCAGCGAACTCACTTTATTTGACAAAACTTGCTACCTGCACGGCAACTATCACTGGGTTATTCTACCGATCCTGGCCATTCGAAGAACAAACACATGGTGCACAACAGCCGATGTCTCGGTTGGAACAGTGAAAGAACTTCGTTTCACAAAATTTCCATCATTGCACGATCACTGTCTCTTTACACTTCAAGATTTGAATTTATGAAATCAGTTGTTCCCACTTATGAATAATTGCTAGCTGCGAAAGGGGCTGATTGTTATTAACTTTGAAGGGCTTCGACTTGGCCCTTTCTACTGCCCAATGCGCTTTTCCACGTTCTGCAATTTCATCGTCGTGTTCCCGAGCGCGTAATCACTCGCGAGCTTCACGTTTTAAAACTTAACTTTTATTTCGTTGAATGTAAAAACAAAAATTACAGTGTCAGAGAGATCTTTACTGTATGGCGTTCAAATTGATTCTGTCTTGAGAAACTATGACGCGGTTTACAACGGTGGACGAGGGCTAGCTGGAAAAACGTTATAAGGGAGAGTTACGGGTCCTTACGGGGGGCGCGCTTTAGGGTGAAAGGCCCTTGAGGCCCACGTGCTGGCCAGCAGAGTTTTCGGTTCCCAGAAAACACGGCCATGGTGAATTTAGTGAAAACATTTTCCAGTCCCCGGAAAAGGTATAGCATTACAAAGAATGTAATAAAAGATGTAGCATCTCGGAGAATGTAACAGTGTCTTGAACACATCGCAGTGCCTTCCCGGCAACTGGAAAATGTCTCCATTAAATTCGCCACGGCCGTGTTTCCTGGGAACCGAAAACTCTGCTGGCTAGCACGTGGGCCTCAAGGGCCTTTCACCCTAAAGCGCGCCCCCCGTAAGGACCCGTAACTCTCCCTTATAACGTTTTTCCAGCTAGCCCTCGTCCACCGTTGTAAACCGCGTCATAGTTTCTCAAGACAGAATCAATTTGAACGCCATACAGTAAAGATCTCTCTGACACTGTAATTTTTGTTTTTACATTCAACGAAATAAAAGTTAAGTTTTAAAACGTGAAGCTCGCGAGTGATTACGCGCTCGGGAACACGACGATGAAATTGCAGAACGTGGAAAAGCGCATTGGGCAGTAGAAAGGGCCAAGTCGAAGCCCTTCAAAGTTAATAACAATCAGCCCCTTTCGCAGCTAGCAATTATTCATAAGTGGGAACAACTGATTTCATAAATTCAAATCTTGAAGTGTAAAGAGACAGTGATCGTGCAATGATGGAAATTTTGTGAAACGAAGTTCTTTCACTGTTCCAACCGAGACATCGGCTGTTGTGCACCATGTGTTTGTTCTTCGAATGGCCAGGATCGGTAGAATAACCTAGTGATAGTTGCCGTGCAGGTAGCAAGTTTTGTCAAATAAAGTGAGTTCGCTGACCTGGCCGTAACATCAGCTGTCTTGCACTGCGGGATACCTACTTGCAATGCTCAAGATCGGTAGGCTGACACAGTGACCCATTTTCGTCGAAGCAGGTTCATTTCTGGATGCATGGGTGAGTCTAATTTGAATCTTCTGTCAATCTTTTTTAATTTAACGCGGGCTGCAATTGATAGGTTTATTAGTCAATCGATTAATTGATTCTACACGAATAACGAATAATTTGATATTGTTCTTAATTTGCTTATACCGAATCATTGCATTCAAGCGAGTGGTGGACACGAGGAACATCCCTGGAATAATTAGTTTAGTGCAAATCGTGGAATCGTGATTCTTGTGTGCTGCAAATTTCTGTGTTGATGGATGTGTTGTTAACAATCGAGGACGGGCCAATTGCATACTTGGTTTTTGGAAACAAAATTGAGTATTGAAGGCTGCCGTCACCCTTTTTACTTGATAATCCCGTTGGGCGGGTTTCGATATGCCCATGTGGATTTTTACAAGTAAGCAGGTTGAATGCTATACATCGTAATGCGTGTGCCTTCTGAGTGCCAGATTTCATGGTTCCTGCGGCGTCGTAGCGAATGACTACCACTGAACACAGCTGTTTGACTCGAGCCTCACGCGTCAGATTCCCCATCGGCAGGCGTTCGAACGCCGTTTTTTTAAACATCGATATCTCGTAAACAAAGCCTCAAACGGAAAATTGCCATTCTTGATTTTCGTTTTATTTTGGCCTGTAGAATCACCCCTTAAAATATTTGCATACTGTTGCGTTACACCCTGTATTGTACGGTCCCATAAACCGTCCAGGTACCCTAAGCTGGGGACCACTACCCTAATCACCTACGTGACAAAATTCTCCTCCAGCAGCTTAAGCCATAAACAGAGTAATTTCCTAACATTCCCAACTTTCACTTTTATAATCCCAGAAACGACAAAAACAAATCATAAACTACCCTTACGCCTCATCTACTGACCATTTCTTCCCTCCACTACACACCTTCACGTTTCCTTCCAACGTTTTCCTCCCACCTATCTATCCCTCTTCCCAAATTTACAAAAATTAGCAACCAATGGAAATTTAGCTCCACCCACCGACTTCCCACACCAAACCCGATCAAGTCAACATTTTTTGCGACAAGAGATCGGTGCGTCAGAATCGAGACAGATATCGAACCGATACCACACAAACACCACCAACCACGCAACTTTGTATTCGCATAAAGAAAATACACTAAGTTTTCACACCAACTACGACTTCACCACCATTGGAACTAGCCCTCACGACATTAGTTTGCCGTAGAGCGCAGCGACCATCGCGTACCTGATCTTACAATTCATCTTCGCGAAAATTCAGTGTGGTCGCATCGTACATATACAGGGTGTAACGTAAAAGGTGTAGGAGCCGGAAATGGGGGATTCCTGAGGCGAAACTGAACAACATTTTCCTTTGCCAAAATGTCGGCTGAGGCTTTGTTTTTGAATTGTTAACGAAAAACACTGGCCATTCAGAGCGCGCGTAGAGCCCGCGCTCAGGGACGGTCCACGGCGCATCGTGCTAGGTAGCGACGTTCGACCGGCGCCCCGAATAGTACGCGCCGGTATAGCACGAAGCAAAAGTTAACATCGAATTATTCATTATTAATTAAAATATAAATGAAATTAATTTGCCGTTATCAATTGAAGAAAAAAGTATTAGAACGGACTAACTAACGTGCCTATCCAGTACAACGTACGTTAAATTTTAAACAATTCGCCAGCAACTAAAATTAGACTTACCCGTTTCTCCAAAAATGAACCTGCTTCGACGAAAATAGGTCACTGTGTCATCCTACCGATCCTGACCATTGCAAGTAGGTATCCCGTAGTGCAAGACAGCTGATGTTACGGCCAGGTCAGCGAACTCACTTTATTTGACAAAACCTGCTACCTGCACGGCAACTATCACTGGGTTATTCTACCGATCTTGGCCACTAGAAGAACAAACACATGGTGCACAAGAGCCGATGTCTCGGTTGGAACAGTGAAAGAACTTCGTTACACAGAATCTCCATCATTGCACGATCACTGTCACTTTGCTCTTCAAGATTTGAATTTACGAAATAAGTTGTTCCCACGTATGAATAATTGGTTGCCCCGAAAGGGGCCGATTGTTTTTAACTATGAAGGGGCTGGATACAGCCGCTGCTACTACCGAATACACTTTTCCACGTTCGGCAATTTCGTTGTCTTGTTCCCGAGCAAGTAGTAATTGACAAGCTTTGCGTTTTAGAAGTTAACTCTTATTTTATTCAAAGTAAAAACAGCAATTACAGTACCGGAGAGATCTTTACTGCTGGGCATTCGGACTAATTCTGTCTTGAGAAATTGTGACGCGCTTTGCAACGGTGGACAAGGGGCTGTTCGAAGAATGTTATAAGGGAGAGTTACGGGTCGTCGCGGGGAGCGCGCTTTATGGTGAAAAAGCCCTTGAGGCCCACGTGCTGGCCAGCAGAGTTTTTCGGTTCCCAGGAAACTCGGCCGTGATGAACTTAGCGAAGACATTTTCCAGTCGCCGGAAAAGGTATAGCATTACAAAGGATGTAGTAAAAGACATCTAACAGTGTCTTGAACTGTCCGCAGCGCTTTCCCAGCGACTAGAAAGTGTCTTCATTAAATTCGCCACGGCCGTGGTTCCTGGGAACCGAAAAACTCTGCTGACCAGCACGTGGGCCTCAAGGGCCTTTTCACCATAAAGCGCGCTCCCCGCGACGACCCGTAACTCTCCCTTATAACATTCTTCGAACAGCCCCTTGTCCACCGTTGCAAAGCGCGTCACAATTTCTCAAGACAGAATTAGTCCGAATGCCCAGCAGTAAAGATCTCTCCGGTACTGCAATTGCTGTTTTTACTTTGAATAAAATAAGAGTTAACTTCTAAAACGCAAAGCTTGTCAATTACTACTTGCTCGGGAACAAGACAACGAAATTGCCGAACGTGGAAAAGTGTATTTAGCAGTAGCATCGGTCATATCGAGCCCTTTCAAAGTTATAAACAATCGGCCCCTTTCGGGGCAACCAATTATTCATACGTGGGAACAACTTATTCCGTAAATTCAAATCTTGAAGAACAAAGTGACAGTGATCGTGCAATGATGGAGATTTTGTGAAACGAAGTTCTTTCACTGTTCCAACCGAGACATCGGCTCTTGTGCACCATGTGTTTGTTCTTCGAGTGGCCAGGATCGGTAGAATAACCCAGTGATAGTTGCCGTGCAGGTAGTAGGTTTTGTCAAATAAAGTGAGTTCGCTGACCTGGCCGTAACATCAGCTGTCTTGCACTACGGGATACCTACTTGCAATGGTCAGGATCGGTAGGATGACACAGTGACCTATTTTCGTCGAAGCAGGTTCATTTTTGGAGAAACGGATAAGTCTAATTTTAGTTGTTGGCGAATTGTTTAAAATTTAACGTACGTTGTACTGGATAGGCACGTTAGTTAGTCCGTTCTAATACTTTTTTCTTCAATTGATAACGGCAAATTAATTTCATTTATATTTTAATTAATAATGAATAATTCGATGTTAACTTTTGCTTCGTGCTATACCGGCGCGTACTATTCGGGGCGCCGGTCGAACGTCGCTACCTAGCACGACGCGCCGTGGACCGTCCCTGAGCGCGGGCTCTACGCGCGCTCTGAATGGCCAGTGTTTTTCGTTAACAATTCAAAAACAAAGCCTCAGCCGACATTTTGGCAAAGGAAAAAGTTGTTCAGTTTTGCCTCAGGAATCCCCCATTTCCGGCTCCTACACCTTTTACGTTACACGCTGTATATGTTAACATGCCCTTGGAATGATCTCGGGCTAAAATTTTCACTGATTGAGTTCTGAGCTTGCGGTGAGTAGATTGTAATAACAACATACGAGGTGCGATCATTAAATTCCGGGACTGGTCCCGTAAATGGAAATAAAGTTACCAGATTTAAATTCGGCTGCCATCCCCTCCAAAGTAGTCCCCCTGGGCAGCTATGCACCGATCCCAGCGCCTTTGCCATTTTTGGAATGCCTCCTGGAAGTCTTGTTCTTGAAGCGTGTCAAGCACCTGCTGCGATTCGCGTTGGATCTCCTCCAACGTGCAAAAGCGGCGGCCCTTGAGCTTCAATTTTATCTTGGGAAACAGAAAGAAGTCGCAGGGGGCCAAATCTGGTGAATACGGGGGGTGAGGAAGGACGACAATGTTGTTAGAAGCACAAAACTGGTGTGTTGCAAGAGCTCTGTGAGCTGGTGCGTTGTCGTCTTGGAGCATCCAATTTTTCTCTGCCCACAGTTGTGGTCGTTTCCGACGAATGTCCTCCCTAAGACGTCTCAAAACGTCACAGTAAAAAGCAGCAGTCACTGTTTGGCCAGCAGGAACAAATTCACGGTGCACAACCCCGTGAATGTCGAAAAAAACAATGATCATGCTCTTGGTTGCACTCTTGACCTGCCTCGCCTTCTTCGGTCTTGGAGATTCGGGGCTCTTCCACTGCGATGACTGCTGCTTGGTCTCAGGATCGTACCCGTACATCCAACTCTCGTCACCGGCAATGATTCTTGACAAGAGTTCTGGGTCATCCAAGGACCGCTGACGGAGATCTTGACAGATTTGGAGACGGTGGTCCTTTTGTTCTTGTGACAGAAGCCTGGGAACGAATTTGGCAGCAATACGGCGCATGTTCAAAATTGACGTGAGGATCATTTGAACCTCCCCAAATGACATCATGACGATGTCAGCAATTTGTTTAATGGTGATGCGTCGATTTTCATGCACAAGTGTTCGAATTCGTTCGATGTTTTCGGGAGTGTTGCACGTGTGTGGCCGCCCAGGCCTCTCGTCGTCCTCTAGCGATGTTCTGCCATTTCTGAAACGCGAATGCCACTCAAAACATCTCGTCCGACTCATTGCTTCATTCCCGTAAGCTTGTTTCAGCATTCCATGGGTTTCGGTTGCCGATTTCCCGAGTTTCACGCAGAATTTGATGTTTGCTCTCTGTTCCAATTTCGAGTCCATCGTGATTTCGCAAAGGTGAGCGCGTACGTACTAGTATAATCTTGTGTAACACAGGTTTCAATGAAGATATCGCTTTGAAACTTTGTGTCGCTTGTCTCAAACGTTGTTATTGGCGTGTGCTGCGCGCGCATGTCAATCATGTGATCCATTCGGTCACAACAGACACAGTCCCGGAACTTACTGATCGCACCTCGTAAATACTTTATTTAAAGTGTTTTCAAAGTCTCACTGCCAAACTCGATACGCAGACAGTGACAACAACGTGGAATTTCTATCAGGCCAGTTACTCATCAGGTGAGAAAGCGCGAGTCCATGGAAACCCTCAGTTTATAACACCTGCAATAAACTACTAGGGCCACTGACGTAAAATTATTCGAAAACATAAGCCAGGAATAATATAAAATAGCTTTCCTAAAAATGTAGTTGTAACTCAATGTAGTTTTTCTGACAGACGAGCCATCAGTTACCCGCGAGATTAGAAGCTCAAGTTCATGTCGTTATACATGAATGTATTTGCCTCGATGTCATCTGTCTGATGGCGAGCAGAAAAATAACTCATACTATTTGAAAGAAATGTTATTGGCTGCAAAATTCCAAAAATATGATCTTGATGACCTTCAACTACACAGCAAAATTCCCCTTGAAACGTAATAACTTTCTCCTGAAGCGTTTGTTTGCGTTTTTACAAATAACAAACTTATTAAGGGTGACAGAGTTAATTGGGGCACCCTGTATATTCTGGAAACGTCCTAAAACCTTCCATAGATGTGCAAGCACGATCGCTAAATATGCGAACCGGGAGCAACTCGGTAGATATATCGAACATTGTCAGCACATAAAGTAGGTAATAAAAGTTTGTCAGAAAGTGACACAATATTTTTATATTTTATAACTCATTGGAGGGAGGGTAGGAGACTGATAAAGTGCAACAATCGCACTGTCTTCCTTTAATTTGTAGCTCTAAAACTGTACACATCGGAAAATTCATGCTTTGTTTTTTGACTTGAAAAACGGAGAGAATGATTTAAAAAACAGAAGAGAGGTCTAGAAAGGCACAGTAAAGAAGAAAAATCGTGCGGCGAGAGAAAAAGGGGTACTCGTAATTTTCAAGCCTCCGTCTATCTGGAACGCCATGTGTTCTTTAAATCGCGGATCGGCGTTGCGCAACTTTCCTCGTTAGTGGCCGGAGTTGGGAAGGGAAAAAAGTGCGCATTAATTAAAGAGGCGTCATTATGAAGAATAGCAGTAATAAAGAGCGCTAGGAACGTTACGCTCAAGACTATCTACGTCACCGAGTCTAGATGGCTTTATTAGAAATGAAAATCATTCTTAACTGAGCCGAGAAATATTGTGAAAGTTATAACTAAAGTGTGAATATTTATACATACTTAAAGAATAATTATTATGTATTATGCGAACGAAATATTCCATTAGGAAGAATTGCTTCAGCTAATAAATTTCAAATAAATATTTAATATAAATAATTGGATAAATGATGAGCGGTGGCTAGGGAAAATCTTAGCTGATCAATAAAAAAAGGATTTGTCTTTAAAGTTATTTATTGCAATCAAGCGGTGAATGATACTTCTCGTATTATGCTCTTTTTCAAAGCTTTAGCATTGTATAGGGTGTAAAGAAATTACATGTAAAGACCACTGCGGCGTGATTCTACACCTTAAAATTAAGGTCAAATCTTTTTTGTCCTATCGGATTCTGTTCGTCATAAGGGTAAAAAGTGTCAAAGGAACCATGGACCGAAACTCGACCGTTTTCTTGAAAGATAATTTTGAATGTACCATTAGTTAGCACAGGCTAGGGTTAAAGCGACAGAGCCGAGTGCGTCGACAGCCGAAGGACGCACTGGCCGACCTAGCGTCGCGGAAGGGGCGCAAGACTATCTCCCTCTCTCTCTCTCTCTCGCTCTCTCGCTCTCGCTCTAATCCGTAGTACTTAACGGTACATTTAACATTATTTTTCAATAAAACGTTTGAGTTGCAGCCCATGGTTCTTTTGCACACTTTTTACTGTCATAACGAGTAGAATCCGATAGGACAAAAAAATTGTTAACCTTGATTTTTAAGGTTAAGGACACTTTTGCACGGACTTTATTTCTGAAATCTCCACCGATTCGAAGGTGTAGAATCACGCTGTAGTTGTCGTTACATATAATCTCTTTACACCCTGTACAATAACTTCTCGATAAGCGAGGATTTCCAATTGATATGTAAATGAGGATAAGTTATGTCCACCACTGTTTCTTCTTCACCCCTTGGAGCTAGTAAACAAACCAACCAGTTTGAACAAATCAAGTTCGCTTCTTTCTCACGATAAATGAGCACTTGGGAGTCACGATTTCTACTCACTTATCGAAAATCTACTGTAACTTAGGAGATTTGCTTTGATAAATCCTTTTAGTAATTAGTATAGTGTTGCAGTTGCAAGCATTTCCTGTTCGGCGCGAGCACTATTTTAGGACGTAACCTAGCTGAGTGGTCGATTCTTGTCGAAACCGCAACATTTGTGATACCACAGAACAACTAAACACGCGCCTTCAGCCAAACAACCCAGAATGAATTTGCATCGCGGCGAAAGAGCTAATGCAAGCGTACTCCGATATGCAACAAAAATCTCGATCTCCGCTTTCACGCTTCCACTTTTATTTTGCTTGCGTTTCATGGAAAGCACCTAGAAACTGCTATACTATACAGGCGGCCCCACCCCGTATCATTTAACTCATTAAACATCAGCTACGACCCGGTATTAACGAACCACTCAAACATACCACTTTATTTCCTAAATAAAACTAAAAGCAGGAGGAATGTAGAAAAAGAGGTTGCACGTCAATATTTACCTCTCGAAAAGAAGATCGTCCTTTCCCTAGACGGTATCTTGGGCGAAGTCGGTAAAGTTAAGTGAAATGCTTTGGATGAATGCCCGTTGAGGGAAGAAATATGTTACGGTGGTATATTTCAAAAGGTAATAAGTAGCAAAGAAGGAAGATATTGGATGATTTCATAATTCATCTCCGCCACAACCATCCGCCCATGCCGTTTCCTCCAGCTTCGCTCTCTACACGAGCAGGTAGCTGTGGAGCACAAAAAGATCTCAAATGCGACACACAGAAAAGCGGATAATATTTTATCGAGGTGTTGATAAAATCCACGACACTGGTTCAGCTCAAATAAATAAAGTTTCGTGCTGCAATATCGGTTAATTTGGTGGATTTTATTGGAAATGCTTTTTTGCCAGACTTTTTCACTGCGATCGAGTTTAAGAGAATTTCGGTTCAAGCGCAGTTTCCCTCGCTGCAAAACACGAACGTGGTCGTGTCGATGCGTTGCTGATTTTTGTACACAGAGTCGGGGTAAAACGATCGAACCAGCGAGGGAGAATTTTTTAAATGCAAAACTGGGTGGGAAGCCGGAATAAGGCTTGGTTTCCCCACCGAGAATGAAGCGTACGTATTCGAGGACTATTAAAAGCTCAATCTTCCTCAAAGTTAATTCTTCCTCTGGAGCACGCAAATTTTATCGAGGACATTTAACAAAATTTGTATCTGCGCTTATTCCCTAAATAGCGTTTTAAATTATTCCAGCACTGTGAAACATTTACATATCGGAAGAATAATACGAAATATTTTCCTGGCCCAAAACTATAAAGGAATGCTTTTGCTAAAGAATATTCTTCATTCCATTTTTGTTGAGAATTTTTCGCAAACTGAGCGACGGTTTTATTTAAAAAACTGTACAATGTCACCGGACGTTAATGTGGATTTATTTTCGTAAGACAAAACGTCCTCGTGTCAGACCCTGTAACACATACTATATCTCGAGTTAGTACTCGATCATTAAAAAGATCACGGGATGTACTTTTCTGCTAAAGGTAACATGAAGAAATCATTTGTGGTGGTTTTCTATTACCATTTTGTGTCTAAATAATTAAGTGGAGGAAAGTAATCAAATATGATATGCAGTACTAATACGTAATAAGAAACTAGCTTCTGGCTCGAAATAAGAAATCGCTATCCCCACTTCTTTGTTTGAAGTCGCCGAGTAGGAGCGTGCTTCATTCATAGGATGAGGGGGCATGTCATAATCTATGGTCTAAAGAATGACATTTCTCATCGGGCGGACACTTTATGGTGTGGCGCTACCTCGGGTCCCTCTCTCGCTCACCGAGTAGCATACCTGCTCCATAGTAAGCAACTGGCCGATCCCGAACGAGTCCTGACGATGGCGCGCGCCCTATATTATTACTATTACCAAACTACAAAGTCTTTCCTTGTGTCGTAGACTATAATTTCTTAAATATTCACGGTAATATGAAAAGTAAGATTTCTTTGGGAAGTGGTGTTTTCACGCCTGGAAACGTTTCTTTTAGCAGCAGGAAAAAATCATTCCGTTATTAGCATTACTAAACTATGTTTGTGCAAATTTTTCAAATTTTCTAGTTGCCAAACATTCCTTGCTATCCTTGAATCGAGCAGTTGCTGCAAAAAAAATTCTCATCATCGTTTCGTTCGATTCATCAAAATCCCAAAGCACATTCGCATTCCATATTTCTTGAGGCCAGATTTTTTACAATGCAAACATTCATCGCTTGCTGCGATGCGCTGGTCACTTTTCGATTACTTCATCGTTCAAACTTATTTGAATGTATTTTTTATGCGCGCATGATCTTCAGATATTTTTCATTGTGTTCTATCCTTGACATGGAAAAACCAATTTATTTATGAACAATTTATTCAAATCAACTAGCTGTGCTCTTACCCAGAGCATCCCCAGTGACGCTGATTTGTGGTGGGTAAGACATTTTTTAAGCATATTCACATGTTATAGTAATTGTTTCCATAATAATAACTTTATTTTACGTGTACCATGCAACATTTGCACGAATAGCTAGGCACAGTAATCTCTCGTTAGAAGAAATTCACTCGAGATCGGCCAGTTATTTATTACGGAACAGGTATACTATTCGACTTGACTTTGTTTTGGAGTGGAACGAGAGCGAACACGGTCATCGAGCGAGGGGCTCGAGATAACGGCAAGCCGTAAAGGGTTCCGTTGAGACGAAATGTTATTCTTTAGAGAAGAATAGAACACGACATACTCTTTCGTTCTGTGAATGAAGCACGCCACTATTCACTAATTCGGTGCCACACACGCCCTTATTTTTTGACAATTTTTAATATCGGGGAAATCGACTTTGAATGTTTATTAAACGTAAAGAAACTGCGTCTTGATCCGAAATAAGCAACTCGCTCGGAACCGGCCAGTCGCTTATTACGGAGCAGATATGCTATTCGGTGAGCGAGCGAGGGCACCGGCAAATTGTTTATTGCGGAACAAATATACTAGTCGATTTGACTTTGTTTTCGAACGGAACAAGAGTCAACACGGAAATGTTATTCTTTAGAGAAGAATACAATATGGCATGCCCCCCCCCCCAGTCTAACCTAACCTACACACTAACTCCGTTTCACACACGCTTTTATTTTTTGGCACTTTTAAATTTCAGAGAAATCGGCTTTCAATGTTTATTTAACGTAAAGAAACTGCGTCTTTATCCGAAATAAGCAACTTGCTCGGGATCGGCCAGTTGCTTACTACGGAGCAGGTATGCTATTCGGTGAGCGAGTGGGGATCCTGAGGTAGCGATAGACCATAAAGTGTTCAGTCGATGAGCAATGTTATTCGTTAGAGGATAGAATATGACATTCTCTTTCATTCCATGAATGAAGCACGCTCCTATTCGGCGACTTCAAACAAAGAAGTGGGGATAGCGAGTTGCTTACTTCGAGTCAGAAGCCAGTTTCTTATTACGGAGCAATACTGTACTTACCCCCAATCAACATTAAGATCAATGTGAACTTAGCTGATTTATTTCACATATAAAAATATTGTAATAAGTATTCGAAAGAATAAGATATGTCGCGCGAATCTTAAATCATATTAAAAATCGTATACGTACCATACTTTGAAAGACTCTGTCCTAGACTAATTTAGAAAACGCTTTGCAAATTAATCGATCTTCTCACACTGCGAAAGTAACTCCGTCGTCGTTCGTAATTTACAATTGTCGTCCAGTAATTTGCTCATCTTGCTCAGTCGTTTGCATCAGTTATGAGTTTAAAACAATCAGTCATAAAGTAGGGAACTGTTGGTCAAACAGTGTCGTTTCTTTTAGAAAACGAACGTCGTCGTTAATTCGCACTGAAACTCCGCGCAGCGCGGAAACGGTTAAAACTTAATAGCTTAATAACAAGCCCCAACTGTATGTAAGCAATTTTAGCGAAATGAAAGCAATTCTCACGGACAAAACGGGAAGAACGTAACCGCAGCACGACATGCATCCGGCAGATTGGCCCGTTTCGCATATCGGCGAACATATTTCTATTAAGGCGGTGACAGGGTCGGTTTGAAACCGAGATATTTTCTAACTGAAAGTTGAAATTGGATTTTCATGTTGTTTGCGAAGAAATAGGATAATATTTTTAAGAAAACGTGATTTTCAACGTACTTAGTTTATGATAACTATTATAATCAGTACAAAAATGTTAAATAATAGATTGTTGTATCGAAGCTTACAAGAGAAAAAAACTGGGTTTATTCATTGGTAAAGCAACTATGGTAATTATTGACAATAAGGAACACACAATTACTTTGACCTAGAAATATTTACAACCATATTAAGATACTTCATAGCCAACAAAAGCTAGTCAAATCGAAGTTCATTACTAAATGATAATATAAATGTTAATATAATTAATGTTAATACGAAAATAGAATATTAAATATTCAAGTATCTAAATATACAGGATGTAACGTAAAAGGTGTAGGAGCCGGAAATGGGAGATTCCTGAAGCGAAACTGAACAACTTTTTCCTTTGACAAAATGTCGTCTGAGGCATTGCTTTTGGATTGTTAACGAAAAACACTGGCTACTCAGAGAGCGCGTAGAGCCCGCGCTCAGGGACGATCCATGGCGCGTCGTGCTAAGTAGCGACGTTCGACCGGTGCCCCGAACAGTACGCGCCGGTATAGCAAGGAGTAAAAGTTAACGTCGAATTATTCATTATTCTCGAATGGAAATTAACTAAAATATAAATGAAATTAATTTGTCGTTATCAGTTGAAGAAAAAAGAATTAGAATCGACTGACTAACGAGTCTATCAAGTACGACGTATGTTACATTTTAAACAATTCACCAACAATTGGAATTAGTCTTACCTGTTTCTCCAGAAATGAACCTGCTTCGACGAAAATGGGTCACTGTGTCATCCTACCGATCCTGACCATTGCAAGTAGGTATCCCGTAGTGCAAGACAGCTGATGTTACGGCCAGGTCAACGAACTCACTTTACTTGACAAAACCTTCTACCTGCACGGCAACTATCACTGGCTTATTCTACCGATCCTGGCCACTCGAAGAACAAACACATGGTGCACAACAGCCGATGTCTCGGTTAGAACAGTGAAAGAATTTCCTTTCAAGAATAATGAATAACTCGATGTTAACTTTTGCTCCGTGCTATACCGGCGCGTACTGTTCGGGGCGCCGGTCGAACGTCGCTACCTAGCACGACGCGTCATGGACTGTCCCTGAACGCGGGCTCTACGCGCGCTCTGATTGCTCAGTGTTTTTCGTTAACAACTCCAAAACAAAGCCTCAGACGACATTTTGGCAAAGGAAAAAGTTGTTCAGTTTCGCCTCAGGAATCTCCCATTTCCGGCTCTTACACCTTTTACGTTACACCCTGTATATCTAAACATATCTAACATATTCGGAATAATTTACACGGAGACCTATTTTTGTCAGATATTGACAATAAAGGCCCTTGCGCACTGTCGACCAGTCTCCAGCGACTAGGTCGTCGGAAGACCAAAAAATAGGCGACAGAAATCGACGACTAAATTAGGCGATTCGATTTTTAATCAAAATTTACACACTAGAGAGTCACCTGTGATGCGAACATGTGTATTTGATTCAATGCATTTTACGTGTCGCGCGATCAGCGAGTCGCCAATGTTTTCGTGGCCGCGAGCGACTCGCTGGTCGCGGTAACCAAGTGCGTAAAAGTTCATGTTTTTTCTTGAACCTAGTGGTCACCGTTGACCTGGCTGCTGGCAACTAGCCAACAGTGCTTAAGGACCCTAGGGGCCCTTTTTCGCAATATCTCGGAAACTAAAGTTGAGCGATGGTAACATGTACAGAAAAAAGTTGTTCAAAGTGATGTCATTGACAACATATTTCAAAGTCAAACCGATAGAAGCTGGGTCCTTTATTGTCAATATTTACCGCAACTACAAACAACAAGCCAATAAAAGAACAAGAGTTTATCAATAAATGAAGAAGCAGGTTTCGTTACCAAAATTTGCCCCGTTCATTTTCTGGTAAGAAATACTTTGAACTGTTAAGCCGTGTTAGACCATAGAATGGGTAGTAAGTTTTGTACGATAAAATTAGCATTAAAATCTTTGTAAAATAAGAAATTAACACGTTTGGCAGTGAATTAACGGCCTATTCATTCATTGACATTTATGGTTGTCTCCCATCCAATGCATGAACAACTAATAAGATCTACAAGGTTTTACAAATGCGTCATACGTGTAACTTTCTTTCGTTAAAGAATCTCTGAACTAGAAAGGGGTCATACTATGGGCTAAGATAAGGCGGAAGAAACGGAATAAATTTTTAACATAGTATACGTTATAGAATATGTAACGCTGGAAAAGTGAATAAATAAAAATACCGCTAGATGGCGCCCGAGGATTACGGCGCTCAGAGTGTAACGCTGGGAAAGTAAATAAATAAAAATACCGCTAGATGGCGCTGGGGGATTAGGCCGCTCGTAGTAGTGGGGATGTGATTACATTAAGGAGCTAATTAGTTGGGCGATTAGTTACGCTCGAACTGTCTTGTGATTATTTTCGTCCAAAATGGCGAAATCGCAATTATTCGCTTTTATATTATGCGCTGATATTCTATGCTCTCGAAGGGTTAACTGCGTTACGTCTGTACATTTTGTTTTCGTTTGATGTTTCGTTTCCGAGAAAATTGAATTTGAAAATTCAGTTTTCTCTAAAATGGAACCACAAATGAAGACAAATTTATTCTATTCTTTTCGTCTTATTTTAGTCCACAGAATAACTTCTTTCGTTTTTGTCTACATGTAACCGAACACCCTGTATAATTTTACGAACAAACTTATCATAGGACCATTGAACCACCTCAAAATATAAACTGTTGATCTCAAGACAACAATACTTACCTTGAACACATGGGACGATGTTGAAGCAACTGCTAAATAAATGTAGTGCCGAACAGATTATAAATAAAAAGAAGATGGTTACTACGAGACATCTGCAAACTTCCAGTATAATTACTGCATAAATTTGAACATCAAAAGGGCATCATAAATGTTATTTTTCCGTTCAATGCGAATTGTTTCCATTCACTAGGGTGTGTTCTTACACTGGCCACGCTAAACCAGGGGTTCCCAAAGTGCGGCCCGCAACACCTAGAAATGCGGCCTGTGATCTTGAGTTTATAGAGATAATTTACATTTTTCCAAAGAAACAAATAAATTTTATCATATTATGATTAAAAATTGTTCAGTTTAAAAAATACTATATTTTATATGTAATGTATCTTGTTATTATACAGGGTGTTCAGCTACTACTAAACAACGTTTTCCTGTACGAAAATGTTGGTTAAGGCTTCGTTTTTGAATTATTAACGAAAAACACTGACCAATCAGAGCGCGAGTACGGCATGTGCTCAGCCGAGAGTCGATCGTGGTACGCTCAATCGCGGTCTTGAACGTCTCCTCGGCTGAGTGCGCGCTTTGATTGGTCAGTGTTTTTCGTTAGAGCCGTACGTTAACGTTAGATTGTATATACAATATTGTCCGGACTTAGTTATTATTTTTTTATTTTTTTATTCTAAATTATTTAGTTATTTTTGTTGAATTCTTATTTTAATGTGTTAATAAACAGTTTGTAATAAATAGTAATTATTGTCATAAATGAAGAACGATTATGCTACACAATTAGTATAAATTTTTCCCTTATGTCTTACTTTTTATCGATTTGAACGTATTTTTCCATAACACTTTTTGTTGGCCCGCCAAATATTCTGGAATTTACAATTTAAAACTTTGCGAACCCCTGCCCTAAAGTGATCCTAATTTGTTCAATTTAATATATTTCCTTCTTCTTAGCATTTTCCTATATTTTTCTGCGATGGTGGTTTATGACAATAATTATAAGTTTCGAAATTAAATATGACCATTTCGCGTTAATTTGGAAACCAGAGTAGAACATTTTTCAACGATGCGTTTTATAAATGTTACACGTTCCATTTGAATCTCACCCTCCAAAATAAATCGAACATTCAAATTCCAAGTTTCAACGTGTTTCTTTCGCCTTTAGGATTAACACGACTCTCTTTAATTCTGAATGGAATAAGTTGCAGAGCCGGTTTTAGACTTCATCTTAAATTTTCACGCGGAAATTCATGAATACGAACAGAACGCGGTGCAAAGTGGAAGACTGAAATCGTTGACCTCGCTCACTATTCGTTTTGCCAATTGGCGTTCCACAATATTATCGAGTTCGTCGCCGTCTTAACACCTGCTTACATCCGACATTCCATTGTCTCGAGTACACAGAAAAGCCGATTGAAACCCTAACTGAATTCAAGCCGGTTCAACTCTAATCCACTTTTGTCACAATGGCAGCCATGCAAACGCTGTCGTTCACTCGAAATCTTTATGCGGTATTAAAGGTGAAACCCTTTGAGCGCGATGTTCGGTTATATACTTTCTGTACCTACGTGTCGTTGAGGAGTCCCCCCAACACTTCCTCCCTCCGTTTCTGGTTCTTCAGGTTGGTAATAGATACTGAATCATTTCAGACTCTTTTTAAAACGGCGATCAATGCTTGAAATTATTTGCAAACAGGTTAATTGATTAATTCGTTTTCTTGTTTTATAATATGCAAAGGATCTGCATTAAAGTTGAATTTAATTTCCTAAGAGACCGGTTTGCGAAGCAAACAAAAATAACAAGAAGATTGGAAATAAAAGTTTGAATGATTTACTTGAACATTGTCAATTTTTTCACCCTAATAGCCACTAGGTTGCCATTAGTGAGACTAATGTCAGCAACACCGGGTAAAACTGGGCCGACTTCCGCCGTCGACATGCAGCGCCACATTAAAACCTAAATGGCGATCAACTCGTCTCAGCGTTTCATTGGTCCCCAAAACGCAACCAACTTTAACTGTTTGAATCAGGGATATCTTCTTTTACATCCACTTTACTTGGGCGAATTTCGCTCTGTACGAACATCAAAATCGCGAACCGTCAATTCGATACAACGTACGCTGCGAGCAGTTGCCCGCTATTTAGGTTTTAATATGGCGCTGTATGTCGACGGCAAAACTTGGCTTAATTTCGGCCGGTACAATGTGTTGATCTGCCTGACTTGGCAATCAAGGTTCTTAGGTTATATTAGTTACCACATTTTACTTGGAAAGGTGGTAAGCGCATAAATATTTTATTCTTCTTGGTAGAATCAAATATCTTTCAGGAGCTTAATACGTTTATACAGGAATCCTTTTATTGTAGAATACTTATTGAGTTCCATTATTTGTATTGTCTTCTTTTGGCATTGTATGCAGGGCACTGAATTAACGTATTATGTCCTACTGAGATTAGAAAGCTGCAAGCCTTACAAATTGTTGGGTTTGATTTGGCGATATGAAGTAAGTGTGTTAGCTTAGTGTGGCTTATTCCAGGCCCGGTTAGTTTTACTTGGTCTTTTCTACTCATAGAGACTGCTGGGCTAGTGTCACATACATTATTCCCGATTTTGTGTAGAGCAATAGGTTTTGCATTTTTTAAATCATGGTTCCAGAATTCTGTCGTGGCTTTGGTGAAATGCTTTTAGAGATGTTTGTAGAAAACTGGTGCAGTGGTTGCTTCAGATGTATAATACTTGTTCGTTTTGCTGTTAAATTTTCTTCTACGTCACCTGTTATGCCTGCATACGACGGGATCCAGAAGTATAAGATGTTTTTGCCGCTGATATTAATTTTATTTATGGTCCAATATTCATATTGCGCATTATTTTATACTGTTATATTTCTTAAAGATATCACTGTCATTCTAATAATAAGAAGAGTGGGCTGTGGCCAATTCCTTGGGAAAAATGGAGAACTATAAATCTATGACTATAAATAAATATGTATATAAAGTTCTTTTTATAACAGTAAGCGTGAAACATAATTTTACGAGAGACACCGCGTGAGAGAATAACGCCACTATGATTTTCAGCCCTCCAACAGAAAGACGAAATTAACTCGCTTTTAAGATGTGGAAACGGTAAGTGCTGGTGAAAACAGTGTTTGACATTCTGGATTATGTGCAGAGTAAATAATAGCGAGCTATAATCAATTGACGACGTTAAGTGAATTTAATTTTTTTTAAAGCATTTTTCATCCTTTTTTATTGAAGGATGGGTTCATAAAGCGACGAAGATCGTTTCTGATATATTTAATGTGCCATGGAATCTTGTTAAAAGCTTATCAGCTTCGCTTAATTCTTTGCTTAATACACGCGATCGATCGAAGTAATTATTCCTCCCAGGAGGTAAGTGATTCCACGTCTCGCTTTCGAGAACCTTCGATATTCAATATTTTTACATCGCAGAGCTCATCCTATAACAAGACTTTCATTCTTGTACGGTACGAATAAGTGATGCATTAAAAAATAATGAGCAGGCTTAACGCAGTTAATCAGCGGCAACAATTTCAGCGCCAGTGTCGAGCAAATCATCTATGCTTTGCACACATTCATATAAGAGCGAATAATTGCGACTTGAACGAAAGTAATCACGAGACATCTAGCGTATCTAATCGTCTGACTAATTACAGTACTGTCTCTGCATGGCAATTTCGTAACCCTCTCTAAGACGCAAACTCTATTCCCACCCAAAAAGGGGTTTCCCCGATAGCAGTCCCCAATCTAAATAGACGAGACAACCGACGACTTTGGCCTCCTTTGAAATGAAACCGTGGTTGGCATTTAAACGCGATTCCTAGTGGTGCGATAAGCAATGCATTATTTAAAAATCTATTTGTTATAACTTTAATGTTTCTTGCATGTAATATTTTCTAGCATGTTGGTGGGGCTCTTTCGATCAAAATCGTACCAAACACGGTGATTTTGCGACAATTTTAAGTAAACAATACGAGTAATGATAAATAGTAATGGATTGAACATAAGCAAAGTGAACAGCTCTCTCTCCCTCTCTTCAAAATTGAAATCAAATATTTATTCAAAACGATTTAATTTCGCTAAAAAAGCTTCCGTCAAGCCACAGTAGAGATATCGCACGATGCCAGATCTGCCGAAGCAAGGTATCGGAGTCAGTGTTGTCCACTGTGCTCTTTACCTTTTGTACTGGTCACTAGTTGTGGGTTCACTCTGCCTTTCGTAGAATTTTGTGAGCATTCCATGGAAAAGCGCGGACCATGGGGAAACCGAATTGTATGGCTGGCGCTACCTGACCGGACGCTCCGTACCAAGCGGCCTTCCGGTAATGGAAGTTTCCGCTCGCTCTGTTGTCGCGTTACAAATCCGAATATTACCGTATTTGGTCTTATATTAATCGAAAGAACCTCGGTAATATATTGAACAAATTACCAGACCCAGAAAAATGGAATTTAAAAAGTTGTTTTATCGTATTACGAATTGTCAGTTGCCGTCCTATACGTAGAAGTTTGCATCTTGTTCATTCCTATTTGCCTTGATTCGTTCTTGTTCCTCTCGACAGTCCTCACCGCTAGTCATATTTATTTTCTTCATCGCCGGGAAGTCTACGAAGCCGCAAGGCACTTGATCGTTCTCGTGATGAAAAATAGCCGAATGTCTCTATAACTGGCACTCGGCGGTTCCGAACTGCTGCCATATAAAGTGACAGTATTGTAGCTCCTTAATGTAGTCACATCACCACTACTCTGAGCGCCATAATTCCCAAGCGCCACCTAGAGGTATTTTTATTTATTTATTTTCCAGTATTACACATTTTCGTCACGTCTTTCGCATTACATTCTTTTCCGCAAAATAAGACGTATAAAATATTCTATGTTGAAAACGTCTGGACTGCGTGACTGTAAATAGAGATAACTAACTGTTTTTAAAGCAAATAGGTAATGATACCATATTTGTTTTAACATATTTAAATAATTCGTTATCATATTTCTTTAACCCTTTGCACTCGGAGACCTTTCCCGGATCACCTACCGATGTTACATAACGCAACAACATTTTTGAAAAGAAGAATAAACTCAAAACTAAGAAAGTAGGGGCTTCACGCTTTAAAATAAGCCCAGGTAGATTGTTGAACGATTTTTTTTCACGTAGTTATAACAGTTTGTAGAATGTTCCCTTAGAAAGAACACCCGAGTTGTGTTTGAGATGTACGATAACCCATCAAAGGGTACAATTGACTGCAAAGGATTAAATATTTTATATGACATCATTACAATCATATCCGATACCTATTAAAAAAGATATCATAAATAAATATACAAAAATGACTATATCCCCGCAATTTTCATAAGGGAGAAGGTATTAAAAAGGTACTAATAAACGGCTCCATTTCTTCATTAAACAAAGTATTTTTAACCATCAATTAATACCTCATAATTATTCTGTATATACTACATGTATACGCATAGACACGTAGGTAATATCAAACAAACTGTACACCAAAATTATCCGACACCGTTTATCTACCCTATATACTAAGCTATCCTTGGAAAAGAACATCAAAATTCACTTGCCCACTCCATCAGCCTTCAATTGACTATCCAACTGGTCCCGGTAACAAGTAGGTATTCCATCGAGCCCAAAGAGAAGTTAAAGCAGCACCACTGAATTTACTCAGTTGCGCCACGCTAACCCCGAGGGCAACCCCCGACACGGTACACTCACGAAAGCGTAAGAAAAGAAAAGAGCTAGAACGTGTTCAGAAAAGAGTGTACCACGATGATTCTGTCAAAACCAGAGTGTAACTGGCAGAAAATTCGGAATCCATCCCCCTAACAGTTACAGGATACAGGAAATAGGAATAATCGAGAAGAAGGTAAACCAACCGACCGCATCACATTTCTCGTTCCAAGGTTCCCAGTACGGTGTCGCTATAAGGCAGTTCACAGTCGACTAATTGTAAGTTAGTCAAATTGGAGTGCGTTACTAAATGATGACTATGAAAGTGGTGCGAAACTATGGAAACAATAATAACAATTTTTAACATTAAGTATATGTATTCCAAAAAGTTAAATGTTAATACAGGGTGTTCGAAAGGGCCAGGGCCAAACTTATGCTACGTGTTAACGAGGTCAAGTAGGTAAAAAAAGTTCATAGAAACTTACAATCGAAAATGATTTATTGAAGAGTTACAAGCGTTCAAAGATTTATATTAATTATTTTGGAAGTTACTATAAATATTTACATTTTTTCCTCCTGCAGGAATGCAGACTTCCATTCGTTTAATTAATGACTGTCGAACTCTTACAAAAGGTCCACTCCTCTGTTCTTCTATTCATGGGGTTACACGAAGCAGTTTGTTTACGTAAAAGGAAACAAAATACCAGCTTTGGAAATGCATTCGAAATGTATTTAGTACTATTTTTACAAGGACAGGAATATTCGCTAGGCAGGTCAGCATGTGATACAGTTCATGAATATGATTTTCTTGTTTCTTGTTTCGATGTCTTTTTCTTGTTTGAAATGCACAAACTTTTATTAGCAATTTCTCGATAACCATGTGGTAAATTGATTCCAGAGTTCGCACGAGGGACTTTAGTATTCCAAATTACTATGGCCCAAAATTTGAAGCTAGTCTTGAGTTTAGTTTTTTACCTAAGAACTATCTGCAGTATAATCCTGCCTATATAAAATGTTCTGCTACTGCATGTGAATAGTTTAAGGAGCGATTGCTGAGACAATTTTAAATAACTTTTCCTTTGCCAAGTCGGTGATTGAAGCTTCGATTTTGAATGATTAACGAAGAACGATAACCAATCAGAGCGCGTGTAGAACGCGTGCTCAGCCGTGAGAAGATCGTTGTACGCTCAATTGCGGCGTTGAACGCCCCCTCGGTTGAGCACGCGCTTTGTTTGGTCTGTGTTTTTCGTTAATAATTAAAAACCGGAGCTTTAACCAATATTTTGGCAAAAGAAAAAGTTGTTCAGAATTGTCTCAGCAATCACCACCTAAAATATTGACATTCAGTTGCCGAACATCCTGTATAATAGTCCTGCATGCATTGCCTCTTAAAATTCAAAATCTGATTGGCTTAACGAATTCTCCCCCCCCCCCCCCCCTCCCGCCTTTCCTATCCTCCCATTTCTCCAAATATCCTTCTTCTTTAGCCTTTCGTCAGACTGGGCTCCATCAGAGGACACACGAAAGAATTCTCGCAGGTGAAAGGGGCCAAAAGGCTTCGAGGAGCCGCTGCTGAGCGTGTTACGCCTTCCGTTTTGCTCCGGCTCTCTGCCTTCCCCTGTTCTCCGTGCAATACTCGTGTTAACAAGCGTCACGTTTACGCAGATTTGCAAGACGCTGTTGGGGCTTCGATCTTCTAGGGTTACCAGATTAAAACGATTGCCCCGGATGTACAGTACACGCAGTAAGAGGATTTACGGATTCTGTTGTATAAACTTCAAGCTAGGAACCCGTTACCGCTAAACACGCGGAGACACCCTCGGGCAGTTAAGGGATGCGTTAGTTGCCGTTGCTTCTTCTTCCCTTGTTGCTATGTTTATATCTATCTACAGGGTATAACGTAAAAGGTGTAGGAGCCGGAAATGGAAGATTCCTGAGGCGAAACTGAACAACTATTTCCTTTGCCAAAATATCGTCTGAGGCTTTGTTTTTGAATTAATAACGAAAAACACTGAGCAATCAGAGCGCGCGTAGAGTCCGCGCTCAGGGATGGTCCACGACGCGTCGTACTATGTAGCGACGTTCGACCGGCGCCCCGAACAGTACGCGCCGGTATAGCACGGAGCAAAAGTTAACATCGAATTATTCATTATTCTTGAATGGGAATTAACTAAAATATAAATGCAATTAATTCTCCGTTATCAATTGAACAAAAAAGAATTAGAATGGACTAGCTAACGTATCTATCAAGTACAAACGTACGTTAAATTGTAAACAATTCGACAGCAATTAAAATTAGATTTACCCGTTTCTCCAAAAATGAACCTGCTTCGACGAAGATAGGTCACTGTGTCATCCTACCGATCCTGACCATTGAAAGTAGGTATCCCGTAATGCAAGACAGCTGATGTTACGGCCAGGTGAACGAACTCACTTTATTTGACAAAACTTACTATCTGCACGGCAATTATCACTGGGTTATTCTACCGATCCTGGCCACTCGAAGAACAAACACATGGTGCACAACAGCCGATGTCTCGGTTGGAACAGTAACAGAACTTTGTTTCACAAAGTTTCCATCATTGCACAATCCCTGTCACTTTACTCTAGAGGATTTGAATTTACGAAATAAGTTGTTCCCACGTATGAATAATTGGTTGCACCGAATGGGGCCGATTGGTTTTAACTTTGAAGGGGCCCGATATGGCCGCTGATCCTACCAAATACACTTTTCCACGTACGGCAATTTCGTTGTCTTGTTTCCGAGCGGGTAGTAACTCACGAGCTTTGCGCCTTAAAAGTTAACTCTTATTTTATTCAAAGTAAAAACAGCAATTACATTGTCGTAGAGATCTTTACTGGTGGGCGTTCGGACTGATTCTGTCTTGAGAAATTGTGAGGCGGTTTGCAACGGTGGATGAGTGGTAGTTAGAAGAATGTTATAAGGGAGAGTTAAGGGTCGCCACGGGGGGAGCGGTTTATGGTAGAAAGGCCCTCGAGTCCCACGTGCTGGCCAGCACAGTTTTTCGGTTCCCAGGAACCACAGCCGTGGCGAATTTAATGAAGACACTTTCTAGTCACCGGGAAAACGCGGCGGAAAGTTCAAGACACTGTTAGATGTCTTTTACTACATTCTTTATAATGCTATACCTTTTCCAGCGACTGGAAAATGTCTTCACTAAGTTCACCACGGCCGAGTTTCTTGGAAACCGAAAAACTCTGCTGGTTAGCACGTGGGCCTCAAGGGCCTTTTCTCCATAAAGCGCCCAACCCCCCCCCCCCCCACCCCCCCGCGACGACCGGTATACCTACTTGCATTGGTCAAGATCGATGGGACGACACAGTGACCTATTTTCGTCGAAGCAGGTTCATTTTTGGAGAAACGGGTAAATCTAATTTTAATTGCTGGCGAATTGTTTAAAATTTAACGTACGTTGTACTTGATAGACACGTTAGTTAGTCCGTTCTAATTATTTGTTGTTCAATTGATAACGGCAAATTAATTTCATTTATATTTTACTTAATTTCCTTTCAAGAATGATGAATAATTCGATGTTAACTTTTGCTCCGTGCTATACCGGCGCGTAGTATTCGGGGCACCGGTCGAACGTCGCTACCTAGCACGACGCGTCATGGGCCGTCCCTGAGCGCGGGCTGTACGCGTGCTCTGATTGCTCAGTGTTTTTCGTTAACAATTCAAAAACAAACCCTCGGGCGACATTTTGGCAAAGGAAAAAGTTGTTCAGTTTCGCGTCAGGATTCTCGCATTTCTGGCTCCTACACCTTTCTCGTTACATCCTGTATATCTGACATATATCTGCTATGTCTATCTCTCCCTCTTCCTCTCCCTGCACCCCCCGCCCCCTCTGTCCCTTTCTCTTCCGCTGTGTCTTCTGAACATCTGCTTACACAGGGGTGTATCGTTATGAACATAATATCGTCCCTAGTGATATTGGTCCTATCGCCTTCGGGTATTGGTAATGGACACCGTGGTTGTGAAGTAATCTGTGCTTGTTGCTGTGTTCATTACTGCCGATGAGTGAATTGTTAACGCTCTTCGCTTACAAGGTGAAATTAAGCATTTAAGTTCTGGGAACTAGGAAACAACAACGAATCAACAAAATATTCATGAATTTCGCAAGTGTCCTGTTTGGGGAATAGATACAGGGTGTCCCAATTAACTCTACTAGCTTTAGTAATTTTGTTATTTGTAAAGATAGAGAAAGACGCTTCAGGGGAAAGTTGCTTTTTATTGCGGAGGAAATTCGCTGTGTAGTTAGTCATTCCAAGGTCATAGTTTTTGGATTTTTCAAACAGTAAGGTTTTTAAAATGGAATGAGCTATTTTTCTGTTTGTTATGAGAAAAGTGACATCGAGACAAATTCAACCGTGTATAATGGCATGACCTTGAAATGACATTGAGCTTAGAATCTTGCGGGTGACTTGTCCGTCGGAAAAGTTACACTGAATTTTTAAGAGAGTCATTTTTATACTACTCCTGTTATATGTTTTCGAGTAATTCTTTATCAGCGGTCTTAATGACTTATTGCGGGTGTATAAAATATCTCATTCTATTTAAGGAAATGTTACTATTTGCGAAATCTCTGAAAATGTAACATTCAACTCCATAGCCCTCGTCTCAAAACAATAACTTTCTCCTGAAGAACTTATTTGTATCTTTACAAATAACAAAATTATATAAGGGTGGTATAGCTAATTATGGCACCCTGTATATTGGAGAATATCGTTATCTACGGAGTGAAGGTTGTGCTATTGCTCATTAATGCTAAAACTATCAACAGTTAAGACGAAGCTATTTCTACCAAAACCAGTATAAATGGCTGGCCTTTCAAAAATACGTAATAATAGGATATTTTTATATTCATTGATTTATTACTCTCTTACAAAGGGAACTTCATGTTACGTAGTACATTCTTGACATCATCAACCCATCTGGGGCCATGATCCATAAATGAGGGTTGGCACATTTTATTTCCTACACATCAGTAAAAACAATAAATATAATAAAGATCAGATGCTTGGGTAACAGATATATTAAAATAAATTTCTATTTCAAAGTTAGGTTATTCTTAAGGTATAAAAAGTTATAATTTGTCACGTTTCGAACAAACGTAGTTTTTACCTCGTTTCTTACTTTCTACAATTCTGACAGATTTATGTTCCGCACTCAGTGCAAAAACTTTCTCCTTCAGCTTACTTCTGTACATTGTAAAAGAACACCCATTTGATCTATAAAGTAGTGATGAAAAACGAGCCACAGTATTCCTCTTTGTTTTAAAAATTCATTATTTTGTGAGATTTTCGAATGATGTAATGTGGTGCGCGGTAAAATTTCATAATAACATTTATAACAAGAATGTCAATTCACATTCTACGTCTTCAGATCTAAATGAACGACTGAAGATATTTTCGAATTAATGTATTATTTTTGCATTAGCGTCATAAGCGATGTGGAATTTTCCTGATAATTATTACCATCATATTAAATGATACGAAGTACAAATTCTAAAAGCGTATAAGAAGTTGTACAAAGCGACGAATCTGGTTAATTCGGGTTCGGTAAATAAACTGTATGACCCTTTTACATTTTGACAAGTGCCAGTCATTTTGACTGGTATTGGTATAAGTAGCCATAACACAAAATATTTCTGATTTTAAATAAATAAAAAAAGATAAAATTGATTATATTATTTATTTAGTTATCGCTGCAAAAGTCATTGCATTATTGCGGAAAAAAATGTAACATAAAGTAGGAATTTTAAAACAACATTGTAAAGCCAGTCGTTTTGACTGGTGTGGTAGTTCTAGCGTTAATTTGTACCATAGATGGCCCATATTGCATTCCATGTGTTAATTTTGATGAAACCTGCGTTTGTAATGATGCAAACTTTCGTGAATGTGGGATTATCACTCCTGTATGATCTACAGTTCCATATTTCTGTTTTTGAGACAGAAAGCCATCATAGGAATAAATAATATTATAATTATTTAAGATATAGCAGCTAAAGTTAAATTATTTATAGCAGCATGTAGGAAAGGAACTAAAGCCAAGCTCTTTAGAATTATTCTATTTTAAACCAAGCAATTTAAATATTTCCTCTTGCTAAAGAGAAACTTAATTTTCTTCCCTTTGCTTGTTACACAATTTAATGCTGAGGAAGCCATAATTAAGAAGTCAATGTTGAAGAATGGGGTGAAAATTTGTTCAAGTAAGAGTTCTAAAATATTTCGCACAGCAAAATTGCGAAATTCCCTCAAGTATTAATAAACAGTCTTCCTTTTCTTCTTCTTTTACAAGCGCATTAAGCTCGAAAATTTCAATGTCACAGATACTAATTTATCCTTTAAAGATGTGTAGCAGAATTTTTTGCATCCATATGATCAAATTGGTATCTCAATGCATTGTCGGTGATTTTTTTGTAAATTATTTTCAATAATAATCTATTAGATGCTATTTGCTAGGGAAACACCTAGAGTCTCGCTTTCGTTGTTGATGTAAATAAATAGTATTTTTACTAAAAAGGAAATACCCTGTACCAATTTTTCTACTCCTAACTTTTAAAAATTATAGAACGCTTCTACTATTCGTTTTTGCCAAACGTAAAAAGCGCTACTAGTTCCAGTTCCGAAATAGACAGGATGTTTCGCTACCTCATGCAAATTTTTTACAGATTGATTGCTGAGACAATTTAAAACTTTTTCCTGTGCTAAAATGTTGGCTAAGGCTTCGTTTTTGAATTATTAAAGAAAAACACTGACCAATCATGGCGCGCGTAGAACGCGCACTCAGCGGGGAAGTGATCGTGATACACTCAACCGCGGCCTTGAACACTATTGCGGTTGAGCGCGCGGTCTATGCGCGCCCTGATTGGTCTGTGTTTTTCGTTAATAATTAAAAACCGAAGCTTTAACCACCATTTTGGCAAAGGAAAAAGTTGTTCATAATCGCCTCAGCAATCGCTCGTTAAAATATTTGCATGTTTGCGTAAAGGCAATATGAAAAGCAAACCTGTTTTTAAATGGAATGTATGATTTCCAGTTCCCAGAACATAAACAACTGAATATTTTTGACTATAATGTACAATGTAAACATGAATGTTTGTTTATGTTCTGTGACCTTTATTAGCAATTACAAGAGCAATCACTTAAAATAGGTGCATGAGGTAGCGAAACACCCTGTATTTAGCATCGTTACCCTAACCCTCGATTTTTAATAAACACTTCGATTGGTCTGCATTCTGAAACGCTGGTTTTACAAACGAATCGGTTTTATAAACGTTAACCGCGTGTACTAAAATTTTATTTCCCCTTCAGAGGGACTCCCCCTGATGCGTCCGGTCAAAACGAGCTCTATTACACCGAATATTACCAAACGTTCACAACTTTTCAATGTCTGCTCGATTTCAATTTCATCCATCGCCTCTGTCATGTTTATCAATAACTGAAAAACCAATCCACAAAATGTTGTAGGAGCATTTTACTATTTAAAATCGTAACACGCGCTTCGTTCCACTCCCAACTGCTGTTCCGTTGGGCAACGATATCGATCGCACGTACGCACAGAGTGGACCGAAAAAGGAACGCTATCCAAAATTGGCAAACGTTCATCAGAATAAATTTTGATTCGCTGTTGGCATCGATTTACATTTTCCGATTGGATCGATCAACCGCGGTAGTTAAAAGTTAACCGTGGAAGGAGAAATCGAGTTGCACAGGCTGTACAAACGTAATTAGACCAATAAGAAAAACACGCTGTGTAATGTAAATAATCGGTACATTAAATAATTGCCGGTGGTTCGCTGTGGAAAAATTCGATAAAACAGGCCAGCGGTTTCCCAGGCGGTCGGGGTAGGTGATGTTAAATTAAACGCGTCAAAACCATTTGTACCGGTGATTGATTAACTTGACGAGGCATTGGCAACGGAATTTCGATAACGACGAAAAGACAGCAAATCAGCGGCGAACAGCTTGATTCGATAATTCCTATTCGAGGTTCAAGGGTTGAGGGTAGCTCTCTGTTCGCATCCCTTCTAAACGTTAAGAATCCCAGATTTTTTCTATTTATTTGAAAACAAAATTTACAAATCTCGCCACATGTCCTACGAGTGAACGAAAAACTCGCTTTCGCTTTTTGTATCCCTTATCCAATAAGGTTCTCTGTGGGGCATTAAAAATGGCGTTGTACTAGCAAAACATTTATGCTCCATTTAGGATATGACGATTATTCTCTCACTGAAAGATATTCTTCAAGCCATTAAGCAGTTTATTGTCATAAAAATAAGAAGAGCAGGTGACGTGCTGGAAAAATGAATTATCCCCACAGCAGCTGCTACCTGGACGCACGACCACCAGTTAAAATATTTTTGAAAACTACACACACCGGTGTTAAATAATTCCTCGAAGCCCTTTTGTTATCATCGCGACTCATTTCTGATCGGACAAAGTTCTTGATAAACAAAACTTGGTAAATATTGACAATCACTTTGACCTTGATATATGTTGCCAAGAACATCATTTTGAACAATTTTCTCCTATACATGTTACCGTCGCTTAGCTTTAGTTTCCGAAATATTTGCAAAAAAAACTTTTGCTAAATTTAGATCAGGTTTGTCTACTGCGTGGCCTGCGGGCCGCATGCGGTCCAACAAAAAATCATAAGCTTACAAAGTTTATGAGATTGCGACTAAAATTATCATTAATAATTCTACAAAATATCTGACGAACACCTTGAGAAGCCGCTGAGAATTGTAACTACTTCCATCAAACCAAATATCGAAGCATTAGTGTCTCAAAAGCAATATGAAACATCTAATTTCAAATTGCTGTCTTGCCTTTTACTTTTATAACAAAAAATTCATGAATTAATAAAGTCTAAATTACTTAAATATGTTAACTATATATTCTACGTCTTTTTGTTCGTTAGTTAATTAGTTAGTTAATTAGTGTTAGTGTTAGTGTATTTTATGTGTGGCGCAAAGCAACTTGTCTTGTTCCAATGTGGCCCAGAGAAACTAAAAGGTTGGGCACCCCTGAGTTAAATCCTTAGTGCATTTCATTTGGCATAAGCTGTTGCATATGTTATAGGAATCAATGTTTTGAACAACTTTTTCCTATGTATATAACCGAAGGTCGGTCTTAGTTTCAAGATATTTGCAAAAAACTATCGTTACCATTATAATGAATTCTACCTACAATTGTGCATCTGCGGTAGCTTGTGGGTCTGCATTGCTTACTGCTAACCCACAAATGTGTACGCCGCGAAGGATCGCAATGGCCTCGCTGAGAAGTCAATCGCAATAGACGATAAAAGTATTCTACTTTCTGGCGTTTCTGTTTAAAAATGTCAAATTAAGGTTTTTATGCTATAGATACTAACAAACCTAACCTATACCTTACAATTATAGTTAGGTTTGGAGGTACTATTCGCGTCCAAAATGCAGTCTCCTGTAAAGAATGCGGGTCTGATTGGTCAGATTTCATTATGGCCGAATTCGAACCAATTAGGTATCTGCATCGCTCACGTACATTGACAAAGGAAGTGTACATAATCTATCAGGCTGGAGCTTCTGACTTTACAGGTGGGCGCGTAACACATTTTCCAGTTGCTCGGAAAGTGCTGCCGTAGGTTCAAGACACTAACATCAGCTGTTGTGCACCAAGTGTTACTTTTTCGAATGGTCAGGATCGTTAGGTTGACATAGTGACCCATTTTCGTCAAAGCAGGTTCATTTCTGGAGAAAGGAGTAAGTCTAATTTCAATTCTTGGTGAATTGTTTAAAATTTAATGTGCGTTGTACTTGATAGACTCGTTAGTCAGTCCATTCTAATTCTTTTTTGTTCAATTGATGACAGCAAATTGACTTCGTTTGTATTTTAATTCATTTCCATTCATGAATAATGAATAATTCGACTTTAACTTTTGCTCCATGCTATACCGGCGCGTTCTATTCGGGGCGCTGGTTGAACGTCACTACCTGTCACAACGCGCCGCGCCGTGGTCCGGCCCGGAACGCGGGTTCTACGCGCGCTCTGATTGTTCAGTGTTTTTTTGTTAATTATTCAAAAATGAAGCCTCAAACTGGATTTTGGAAAAGGAAGAAGTTATTCAGTATCACCTCAGGAGCCTCCAATTTCCAGCTCTTACACCTTTTACGTTACACCCTGTATTTGGTTTGTTGACACGCGCCTATAGCATCTTAGCCTACAGATTACAATTCGATCAAATACATTTTAAACTAGTGCTCGTTTGGTCCCATTTTACTCAAGAAAGTTCTACAAATGTGTTAGTATAAGTTTTATTTAGAAGAGTCAAAAATAAAAAAGCTTCGTCATTGCATTAGTGTTGCCTCACTAATTTCCGACCCTCCGACACACGTGCCTCTTTATCTTTGATCCTTATCGCCAAAAGAATGACAAATGTCGGAAACTACGCTTCGCCTCCTAGGGTATCAAATTTCGCCCCTTCTACACGATAAGTGACGGCCTCGGGGCCCCGATTCACCATTACTTACAGAGAATCTACTTATTATAATGCAGCGATACGTAGAACTGCAGAAAGCTGAATGCCTAATATTTCTTTCCTGAATTGATAATAGACGGGGGTGAAAAGGTTGTTCCTTGAGAAATATGCAAGAAACATAATTCCTGGGACCTCGCTTACAAATGAAGCATTATCGTCCGTTTTAAACGTTGCATCCAGGTTACCATGTTAATTTTGGTTGGCGCGGAATTTTCCTGTAATTTATTTAATGAGTAATTACATCGAAGCGTGCTTGCACTATAATAAAATGCTTCACAGCACAAAAATATTCTTGTCCCGTGAATTATCGTTCATATATTGGAGTAACATACAGCCGTTTATCGAAAATGATCTTCCTAAGTGCTCCATCTTAAAAGCTTTCATCTTTTTTAACTTTTTTTTTCTATTGTGGTACAATATGTTTCGCATAAATGCATGGGACCATGTCTAGGTTTTTAAGGTTGAATATAATTTAGTAGCACCTCGAGTGCTTTTCTAGCGAGATCATTTAAATAAACTTCACAGCAATTTGCGGAATTTATTCATCATGCAAATTAATATTTAGCAGTCATAAGATTTTCTTAACGACACTTCATGTTTCAATCCCTTGGCCACTTTTAATGTATCAAGTCGAAAATGAAACAGAATACACATCTTGAAGGAACTTGTGGCACATCTGAATTGTGTTTGCAAATGTGAAGATGAGCCAGGAGGTGTTTTGTAACAAGGATAGGCACGGAAGTGTCCCCTCCGATTTTGATGAAACTCGTACGTTTATTAAGCAGGCAAAAATAAGAGAAACGTGTTGTTTTAATCAGTTGAGACTCGACTTGGGGAGGGGGGGGGGTGAAACTACCCCTAAAAGTTTTGACCTAACATTTCTATCTAGGAAAAAAGATACACGAAAATATCAAATTGAAACGTTTCATGACTTTTTATATACAAAAGCATGGCGCTAATAAATCGTCAAAGAATAATTTGTTTGTAACAAAATAATCGTTTACAACTTTGATTTTCGATTTATTACAATTTACATAATAGTAAAAGAAGACGAGCATTTTATCTCAAATCCGCAGATTTGTATTATTTATGTTCGGGAGCACATATATGCAATCACCATACGAAATTAAATGAAATCGTAAGCGATGAGAATACATTACTACTTACGTTCACTGATGAATTAATTCGTTACAACACATAGACCTTCATAGAGATGAAGGGCTAGTCGATAGTGTACAAATGAACGTCGAAGGACGAGAAGCTACAGTACTGTCTCTCTATATGGTAGCAGTTCAGGACCGCCGAGTGCTTGTTAGAGAGACTTTCGGCTATTATTTATTGCGAGAACAAACAAATATCTTGCGGTTTCGTAGGCTTCCTGACGACAAATAAAATAAACATGATTAGCGGTGAGGACTGTCCAGCGAAACAAGGAAGAATCAAGGGAAATTGGAATGAGCGAATGAGCACTTTGTAATAGAATGAAACAACTTTTTAAATTCTACTTTTCTGGGTGTGGTAATTTGTTCAATATATTGGTGAGGTTCTCTCGATTAATATAAGACCAGACACGGCATTATTCGGATTATATTTACTAACTTATTTGATTAATTAACCCGGGCACGTTCACTGAATACGTGTTAGAATATCTTACTTGAAATATACCACAATTTATGCAAGGATCTCTAAAATGTTTAAAGAGCACCTTGTTGTATTTTTTGTAAAACTCTTTTTATTTGTTACTTATTTTTATGTGTTATGTATGTTATATTATGCATCACTATATAATTATTATTTATCAACAGTTCATAAATTAAATCGTTTTGAATAAATATTTCATTTCAATTTCGTAGAGAGAGAGAGAGAGGGAGACACACACACACAAAGAGAGAGAGAGGGAGAGAGAGAGTTATGTTCAATCCATTATTATTTATCGTTACTCTAATTTAAAGTTGTCACAAAATCACCGTGTTTGGTATCATTTTGATCGGAAGAACTCCTTCCAACATGTTAGAAAATATTACATGCAAGAAACATTAAAGTTATAACAAATAGATTTTTAAATAATGCATTGCTTATCGGACCACAAGGAATCGCGTTTAAATGCCAACCGCCGCTTCATTTCAAAGGAGGCCGAAGTCATCGGTTGACTCGTCTGTTTAGTTTGGGGACTGCCACTGAGACTCCCTTTTTTAGATTGCCATATAGAGAGACAGTACTGTATTACATAACGCCGACCAGAGGTAGTAATGGGTTACTTCGGTGGCCAGCAACAGGTAAACCATTTCATGCGTTGCACTTTGGATGTTGGGATTTGGTCAGGGTGTACAGAGATGGAGAGATTTCGCTTTTGCTGTGACATTGTAGAGATTGAAGTGACTATCGATGGTGAAGGGTAGATAGGTTGTGATACTTGCTGAGCGCTTGGGAGTTTGGTGGTTGAGTTATGTGTTTCCTGAAGAACGTTGTTGAGAACTGTCGAAGCGAAACTGTAGAAGCAATTCAGTCTTGGATAAAATAGTTTTCATTAAACATGAAAACTTATTTAGTAAAACAGGAAGGAGTTAGATACGGTTTGAATTTTTCCATATAGGGTGTCCTATGACTCTTAGAAGAGCCGGTTATGGGAGATTCCTGAGGCGATACTGAATAAATTCTTTCCTTTGGCAAAATGTCGTTCGAGGCTTTGTTTTGGAATTATTAACGAAAAGTACCGACCACTCAGAGCGTGCGTAGAGCCCGTGCTCGGGGACGGATATCGCGTCGCGCCGGATGGTGACGTTCGGCCGTCGCTCTGATCCAAACGCATCGGTATGGCGTTTTTATTCGGTATTCACGAATAACGAATAATTCAACATTATTCTTCAAGGAGAAAGTTGTTCAGTATCGCCTCAGGAATCTCCCATATTCGGTTCTTCTATGAGTTATGGGAAACCCTTATGTGTTCTAAGGACAAAATGAAACAGCAGAAGAGATGACTGGAAACAGTTTTGTTCCGAATATTGAAAAACGTGATTTAAGATTACTGTAATTAATCTTTTTTAAAACCAATTTTAGAATACGAATATAAGTAGGACAGGCCGGGGGCGGAAGTAAAAATTTAACTTTAGACTACGGTTACGGAAAAACTATTACATTTGCAACAAAAATGTGTATACCAAAATCTTACGATAGGTCTGTGACGCTTCTGAGTCACAGCAGTTTCGCTTCATCACAACTAATATTCAAGTTATTAATAAAAATACGAAAACCAATTCATTTTTGCAACACACAAATTTATTTATAATTCTCATATTGAAAAAGCGTACCTACAACAAAATCAAGAATGTAGTTAGTTAGTTCTATCCTTTGCAATACGAATGAACAAAAGACTTTCTCTTGAAGTATAATAGTTCCCGCGATTCTCAGAGAGCTGTAATTTGTAAATATCTTTGAAGTCAGCGAAATGGTGACATAAGCTCATCATTATTTTACATGCAGTACATCGCAGTTTAAATGTATACACACGATTGATTTTGCAGCTATTTAAAACAAGCAATGTTTTACACAAATGTTATATGATATTAAGGGGAAAATTTGATGATAATAATTATTTGACATTGCGGTGACCTTGGAAAGCCCTGTGAACGTCATCATTATATTTTCAAATGGAACCCTATATTTTTTGTTACACATTCTTGTAGCCGACATCGGATCGTTTTCAATGCACTTCTTGCACCTGTGTTTTGTGTAAGCCGTTTCTCAGTTATTGAGTTTCAAACTTGACGTGCCACCGGCAATGGCGTTGTTAAACTAAAGTCTCCATCCAGACTGTCGCCACTAAACTAATACAATTCTGGATCACGATAGAATGCGGTGGAGACTCTCTTTCATGCAAGCAATCCGATGCCGGCTGTAAGAATATCTAATAAAAAGGATGACTTACACAGGGCTGGCTGAGGTCATCGTAATGTCAAATAATAATCATTACAGTATGTTCCCCTTAATGGTGTATAAAATTTGTTTAAAACATTTTTTTGTATTTTAAATTGTTACGGAAGTAATCGCGTGTATATACTTAAACCGGACATATTGTAGACAACAACATGCAGTAATGTTCCGAAACAAGCAACTCGCTCGGGACCGGTCAGTTGCTTGTTACGGATCAGGTATACTATTCGGCTTGACTTTGTTTTCGAACTGGACAGGAGCGAACACGGTCAACGAGCGAGCGGCTCGAGATAGTGGCAAACCATAAATAGCTCGAGGCGAAATGTTATTCTTTAGGCAAGAATAGTGTACGGCATGCCCTCTGTTTCTATGAATGAAGCACGCTTCTATACATTAATTCCGTGTCACTCACGCTCTTATTTTTTGACAATTTTTAATATCAGGGAAATCGGCATTCAATGCTTATTAAACGTAAAGGAACTGCGTCTTGATACGAAATAAGCGTCTTGCACGGGACCGAGCAGTTGCTTATTACGGGTCAAATATGCCATTCGGTGTGCGAACGGGGGTCCCGAGGTAGCGGCACACCATAAAGTGTTCGGTCGAGGAGCAATGCTATTCTTTGGAGGATAGAATATAACATGCCCTCTCGTTCTATGAATGAAGCACGCTCCTCTTCGGCGACTTGAAACAAAGAAGTGAGGATAGCGAGTTGCTTAGTTCGAGCCAGAATCCAGCTGCTTATTACGGATCAATACTGTATTACAGTTGCAACAAAGCTAGAAGACGTGTTGCCAGAAAGTGATGGATTTGGTACGGAGTGGCTCATATACTTATTTCTGACAATGCGGATGTAGTTAAATACTTATGAAGGATAGTATACATTCATACAATTCTCAAGATAGCAAAGAACCGCCTTTACCAAACCACTCAGCAACAACTGGCAGTGAAACGATATGGCAGAGAAATGTACAGCAGCCATATGTTGACGAGTTATTAAAAATCATAGCGGATGCATAGCTGAGTACGCTGTTACCTTCAATTGCTATCGGCCGTGAAATACCTGTCGCTTTCAAACGCACTGAACGAAGCGAGCTCGCACGTAGTTCGCGTAATCGTGTATCGTGCATCGCGGGATCGTGTTCATGTACCTTTTGTCATATCGCGGTTAAGCCTCTGGCTTTGCGCATTGACGTTTAAACGGGAGCGAAAGCGTTTCTATCACCTTACTGTAAGTATAGTAATAGAACCATGTGCGGTTTTTGAAAGCACAATAACATGTTAATGTTAAATAAAGCAACAGGCAATGCTGTTAACATAACCCTCGCTTAGATCACATTGTTATTATCAGGAAAAAACCTAAGAATATTTAATCTACTGCATTAAAAAAGTAAGTGATTAAAAATGGTACATTCATCCTATTGCAAAATTATAGAAAATTCTTTGGATATTAGATTTCTTTATTGTAAAACAAATTTCCTTATTTACACTACTTTGCCATTCGAATTTACCATTCAAAAGTAAATAAAAGTGAAATGTATTTTACATAATAGTGTAGGAGGCCAAACGGTTAACTGTCAAACTGACAGTTCACACAAAAACGTGCTTACCTCGTTCAGCTAGCAACACGCGCGCCGAAAAACAGCTGAGCGCTGTCAAGGCGAGGTAAACACATAACAATAGGTGCATGACCGAGGAGAGTGAGTGCGAGAGAGTGAAGGCTAGGTGTGAGAGAGACGAGAGTGCAAAGTGCGATAACCGCGAGAATGCGTGAATGATTGAGTATGTGCGTGTGTCCGAAATATATACGGAGAAAACCGAGGAATAGGGAATTACGAAAACAGCGAGGATCGAGTGAGCGAGCATAGTGAGTGCCGAAGGATCGGTAGGATGACACAGTGACCTATTTTCGCCGAAGCAGGTTCATTTTTGGAGAAACGGGTAAGTCTAATTATAGTTGTTGGCAAATTGTTTAAAATTTAACGTACGTTGTACTGGATAGACACGTTAGTTAGTCCATTCTAATACTTTTTTGTTCAATTGATAACGGCAAATTAATTTTATTTATATTTTAGTTAATTTCCATTAATTAATAATGAATAATTCAATGTTAACTTTTGCTTCGTGCTATACCGGCGCGTACTATTCGGGGCGCCGGTCGAACGTCGCTACCTAGCACGACGCGCCGTGGCCCGTCCATGAGCGCGGGCTCTACGCGCGCTCTGAATGGCCAGTGTTTTTCGTTAACAATTCAAAAACAAAGCCTCAGACGACATTTTGGCAAAGGAAAAAGTTGTTCAGTTTCGCCTCAGGAATCTCCCATTTCCGGCTCCTACACCTTTTACGTTACACCCTGTATAGACAGTTTATTCTGAAGGAGGTTTAAGTCCATTTTTCAAAAGAATTGAGAAAAGGGCAAACTTCGATATATTTTAATGTGAACTTTGTATTTGCAAACAGTTTATTATGTATATCTAAATTTATTTGATTGTTTTAATCAATTTAAATTTTGTTCATAAATGGAATTGCACAGTCATTTATTTCGGAAGTGGTGTAAGCCAGAAAAAGGTATTGATCTAGTTAATTGTCACAAAGACTATTTATAAAATAAGTTTAGATATATTTAGACGCATAGAGACACGGAAAAAATAAATTGACCTCGTTTGAGTTTTTGAGTCGATGCAAACGCAAACATGTCAATATCTCAAAATAACAGAAAATGGACTTACACCATTTTAAAAGTAAACGGTCCATATGAAATATTCAATGGGGTCAGTTGTTTGAGAGAATTAATAATCAATGGAACCGTTGACGTTTGAATCAAAATTCATCCTCATCAATGTTTTATCTTCCATAGCTGGGTAAAATCTTATGCAGCCGTGATTCGCTTTTTCAGTAGCTGCAAAAATACTCATTCTATCTTTGCTGCAATAGTTTGCCCTCGCGTGATAAATCAACGTGGACATATCAGCCGCTCATATTCGATATCTGCAAACATCGTTGATTGTTTGTTGTTTAAACTACACCTGACTGATCTATGGGTATGCCCAATTGGCTGGGAGCCATACACTAACATATCGTTTCCGAATCACCCGCTGTGCACGTGTATTTCCTTTCTATAGAGGAATTAAAGGTTCATGGTTACTGTTTTTGGACGTGTACCTTCTGTTTCAAAAGCTTTTCAAGATTCTGAGTTACTTACCCTTTGTTTTAAGACTTTTCGCATTACGAACAATGGACTTAATACTTTATCAACTAAACTGACAATTTGAAACTCTGTACAAAGTTTAGTAATTTCAGAAGGCTGGTAGATTAATAATTAGATTGCGAATTTTTATACAAATTCATATTTTTCAGAATGTAGTAAAACAAGTGGAACTTCGATAAAAAATTATTTGACCTGCTAGATATTTTAGAAAGCACTATAATTTGGATATTTTGTGTTGTGCCCCGATATTGTAGGATAGCTGACAGTAGTGCTTCAGCATTGAAGGTTCTTGAACCGAGCGATAGAATACGCAGGATTGCGATCGTTATAGAATCAGCACAACGTGACTGATCGATCACGTTAAAGCTGTTGCCAAGTGAACTTTCATGATACCGTGTGACTACTCCTACCAATTTTGTATCACCCAAAGCTGATAATAAAACCAATGGGTCTCACCCGAGGAGAGACTCTCGTTAAAAAACCACAAGCAAATACACATCGCATTCAAGTCTCCTCTGTCAACGTTCGAGGAAGCTGCAATAAACTAAGTTTTATTGAAGATCGCCTTGTGGATTCTAATCCTTTGTCCGCTCACGAACCCGACTAAGCCAATTATCCCGCAACCGCTCCGAGTTGAACCACTCGGGGCACAACATTTGTATATTTTTTCATATTACGTACATTCTCTGCAATTTTACATCTTTAAGGTTCCTACAAATGCATAAAAATCCGCGATCCCTAAACTCTCATAGCCACTAGGTTGCTATTGGCAGGCCTAATCGCAGCAACATCGGTCAAGATCGAGCCGAGCTTCGCGTTCGACATGCAACGCTACGTTAAAACCTAAATGACGATCAATTGATCGCAGCGTTTCGTTGGCTGCCAAAACGCAACCAACTTGAACTGTTTGAATCAGGGCTATCGAACTGGCGGCTTTTCCTCAAAGCCGTAGGAGAACATAGGAGAACGTCTTCTTTCATACCCATTTCACTTATTGTTAGACGAATTTGTCTTTGCACGAACTCCAAAATTGACAGCCGCCAGTTCGATACAACACACGCTACGAACAGTTGAACGCCGTTTAAGTTTTAAAGTGGCACGGCATGTCGACGGCCAAACTTGGCTCAACTTCGACCGGTACAACGTGTTGATCTACCTTGGCTATCACTTGCCTATCAATGGGCAATGATTTAACCCGTAAATACTAAGAAACGTAAATTAATCTGAAATCGAGGCAAGAATAGTCTTCTCCCATTGTTGATGTATCATTCAAACTACTGTGTACGACGAAAAGATTTATTTATGAAACAATCGCATTGTAGGAAATTATATATAAAGTACATGGGCCAATCTATTGGGTTGTGATATAGGTTTGGTTAGATTCAATATGTTTTTTATTTACTAATGCCTTAGCGACTGTAGCTGTGTTAATTGGGTTTCAATTTCCTGTCATGTTTTGTTTATCTCGTGTTAACACTGTTATATTATATTTTATCCATTGAATTTCAATCATATTTCAATTGAGTGCTAAGGCCTCATGCACCTTCTTAAGTTACACTGTTCAATATGAATTGCTTTTTGCAATATGCATTAGGTGATCCTTATAAAATTTTTCGTCCTGAATACGTATCCGGAAGCAGAATTGCTTTATCGCCTTCAGATTTCGAAAGACATGAGTTTTTGTAAAAAACTGTTTTTAATTCGGACAGCTCCAGAGAATGTGCATCGGCAGCGCGTTAGAGACGCTTCGCCGCCATGCGGCCATTGCTCGTGTATTTCGACTCGTCAGGGCCGTAGCCACGCGTGAAAGACATCGAGTGGATCCGCTTACATAGCTTTCTAACAATAATAACTGCTTTCTCGGACAATAATTCCGGAAGTATAACAAAGTCTTAAGAATCACACTCAGTATTCAATATTTCTGCTTAAGTATGTATGATTTGTTACTACGAAGCATTTTAGTCGTAAGAAAATTATTTATGAGCTTTCTTTCTAACTTTTCTTTCTACATCTTAATTGGTATAAAAGATCTTCTTCCTGCTACATTTTTTTCAATCCTGGTAAAGAAAAAAGTAAAAGTGTACTTGCAGGTTCGCTCGCGCCAAGAAAATTAGAAGTAGTTCCTTCTTGCTTGCGGTTTGTACGTTTATTTATTTTTTCTCCCATTGCAGCGAATGATAGAAAATGATGTCAAGCGACACTTATATTTCTACAATGTCCTGCGATAAGACTTTCAAATCCCCATTACCACGGAACCTCGCAAAATTGTATTACTTTCTCGCTTTCAGCTATATTTCAGAATTGCAAGAAATTTGTTTAAAAAAAATGTACAAATGATGCCTAAATGTGTTTCGCGTTAGCTTCAAATATTGTTTCATCAATTTCAAATACTGATATATTTGAGACAGTATCTTAAATTGCATACAATCATAAGAATGAAAATTTTGTAAGTTCGTAAACCATGTTGTTTGCTTCAGTTGACGTTGTATTAATAAGTCATACGTGTTTATGCAGGAATACAAAAAACTGAGTGTGATTCGTAAGACTTTGTTGTAATTTCAGAATTATGGTCCAACAATATATGAACGAAATGAAACATACATTGTTAGAAAGCAGGTGCTATGCAAAGGAATCCCCTCGATGTCGACCACGCGTAATTACGGCCCTGCCGAACCAACATACGCGAGCGACGGCCGCATGGCGGCAAGGCGTCGTCAACGCGCTGCCGATGCACAGTTTCTCGACCTGTCCGAATTAAAAATAGAAATATATACAGAGTCTCATACCGTGAAGCGATTTCATGCGAGAGACCTAACTTTTTCTACAAATGCAAAAGTAATCAGTGGAAAGTACAGGCATCGACTCTTTTTTTAACTTTGATTGCCACTGGAAAGCATTAAAAACTACAAAAGCTATATATCATTGTATTCGGGATACTCTCGCCTACCTTTCAAGACCGGGATGAACTTTCTATTGTTTTTAGTTTTCACGTAATTCCTCCTTTTTCCCTCAAAATTGCATATTCTCGTCGCAAATCAATATGTTCTGTGGAGATTTGTAAGTTGGAAGCCTCACAAATTGTTGAATTTGAATTGGTAATATGAGTGTGTTAGCTTAGCGTGGACTATTCTGAGTTTGATTACTATTACTTGGCTTTTTCTATTCATAGAAACTGCGGGGCTAATGTCAAACACATTATTTCGGATTTTGTGTAGAACAATAGGGTTTGAATTTTTCCAACCAGGGTTCTATAATTCTATTGTGGGCCTGGTGAGATATTTCTGAGGATCTTTGTAGAAAACTGGTGTAGATGTTGCTTCAGATGTGTGTAAATGCTGATTTATTTTGTTGATAAATCTGCTTCTTCGTTATCTGCATGTGATGAGATCCAGGAATGTTTTTCCCACTGCTAATAAGTTTAGCGTTGGTTTCGGTTATTTTGGATCACTGTATTGATGGTTTTCAGTTTTTGTAAAGCGAATGTTTTACTTCAGAATGTACTTTGTTGTCCCGTACCAACAGCGCCTAGATCCATGGATTACAATTCGGCAAAATGTATCTTAAACTATATCGTTTTTGGTCTCATTTCAATAGGAAAAGTCTCAGAATTGCGTTAGTGAAAGTTTCATTTAAATGAATCAAAAGTAAAAAAGTTTCGTCCTTGCGGTAGGTTATCTCATCGATATGTGTCTTCCGATCAGTCCGATGCTCTCGCCTCCGTTTCTTTCAGTTGCTTCCAGTTGCTTTCAGTTGCTGCCTCGACCCAGTTACATGGAATACAGTATGAACCGCTCACTGCCAAAATCTTTTTCAAGCTTCGTAGTATGTCAAGAAGAAAACAGTGATGAGAGTGACCTTTCGTCATTTGCGTGTAAATCGGAAAACCTTCACTTGTCGAGAATCTACTGTACCATGTGTTGTGGGTTTCGGTCTTTTCTTACATTGTGTATATGCTGTTCAGACATGGAAAGATGATCAGCGGAAGGAATGCGATTATCCTTAGGTGCAGTAGATTAGTCAATTCTCCGCTTCGGGGGTAGCCTATTAGGCATACAGAAATCCTCGGAGCTGTAGTAGGGAGCACGGTATATTATAAAGGTGTAACAAGCGCCCAATGTTTATTTATGATTATTAGCTATTAGTTCTTATTGCGCCCGCTAGATACACCACTGGTCACCACCACGTGTAACATCACGAGCACAGCCTTGAATGCCACCCACATAAACTGTTGAGAGATAGACAGATGATGAACGGAAGGAATGCCGGTGCGCTTGGCTGCAGTAGATTAGTCACTCCTCCGCTATGGTCATAGCCTATCAGGTATACAGGAATCCTCAGAGCTGCCAGTAAGGACGAATGTTTTTGGTTACTAGGGAACCATAAATAAGGATTACGGTACCCTTCTTGTCCCTGTGCCATGCCGCTAATTTTCTTTCTATCTCTGAACGGTACACGCCTTTTGAACAATACGCTTCTAGTGGTGGCCAGAGGAACCATCAGCTAATCGTCGTACACAAACTATAGGCGGTAAGGTCGGCACATCATTATAATAAATCGTGGTAAGAAGAGATTGCGGACTACCTCTCTTGCTGAATGCGTTAATCCTTTCTATCGCTGAACGCTCCATATCTACCATGGTAGGAAGTTGAGTTTACAGCTAACGATCATACCACGCAGGCGTCTACCGGTTCTCGTTCGATCACCGAAGTTGAGCTGCATTGGACATATGGGTTAGTACTTGGATGGGTTAACCGCTTGAGAATACCATGTGTTTGTTGGCTTCCGTTTTTATTGTTTTTGTATTGCATATATTGTATGTTTGTTTAGTTAAATATTTCTATGTAAATGTATTATACTTTATACAAATTTTTAACGTGGCATATTTAGAACTTAGCGAATACAACTTACCATGTAAGACAAGACACTTGCGTCTGAGCGCGCGCTCTGATTGGTCAGTGTTTTTTTGTTAATAATTAAGAAACGAAGCCCTAACCAACATTTTCACACAGGAATCTATTTCCTTCCTCATCTCGTTGTACCCTCGTTTGTCGGTTCTGTAAAACTGACAGGCGTTATCGAGCATTCCCTGTGGCACGAAAAAATTTACCTCGTAATTCAAGCGGCACGATCGCGAAATCGTTTTGCACTAATTAGCTCGAGGCTCGAACACGGCGCGGGACCGCTGCTGTTCCAGTCTCTTCTTCGACTCTGTTTAACCTTTCAATCCTTGTTTAAGGGGCGGGGGTGTGTTAACTGATCATCCGAGCTGCCTATACTTTGGACATATTAATCAATTTACAATTACGGCGTTCTACCACCTTTTTATCGCTCCTTCAAATTTATATTTCAGCTACATTTTTGCGTTTATCATTTCGGAAACAGAAATTGAGTAATTACTCATTCCTTTTACCTGAAATTAATTTTTCGCGTAAATTACATCATTTGTCTAAATCTTAATACCAATTTCTCTAATTTTCACTGATACTGATACCCGAAAAATGGGTTCATTGCTTCCACTCATAATGTTAATCACAATACGTTTCTATGTTAGTGAAAAAAGTTCTTTTTTTAATGTTACGTTCGAGACTTCAATACCAATAATTTTTTTTATAAAAGGGGGCCAGCGCAAATTTCAGTGAACCATAAAATCGTTCTCTGACTTAATCGAAATCAGGACATGAGGAAGTGCAATCAACAAAAGCTGGAAATTTAATTGGGGCGATGTTTGGCGTATATTTCGCGTTCTGCTCGTGCACTGGATTGGCTAATTTAGGGATAAATCTTCGTCACTATTGAACTCGCCGATATTATCTAACTGTAAGTCACTGCTATTTCTTTTTTAAATACTGCTGTCAGATTATGATACTGAAATTGCATTCGCGATATTACAAGAACTCATGGCTCGCCCTTTATGAATTATTGTCGACTGCTTTGAACGAGGCTCGTTCCCGTTTCGATGTTAAACCAGGAAAATTGAAAAGAACTTGTATGGAAGATATACGAATTTATAAATGTAAAGTGTTTGACTTGTTGGCAAAGTAACTTAATCTCCACAGGTACTGTTTTGTGCGTGACTATCAATCAAAAAGTTTGAGGAAATGTTCATCGTTCCATTTTTCCAGTAGGTTAAGTTCATCCCGCGTTGAAAGATTGAATGTTCTTGGTGAAATATTTCGATTCAGTGTGCAACCGCTTCTGCTCAGTGGTATACCCCGACAGTGGGCGAATATTTAAGGAAATTTCTCAAAGGAATACCACAGGTTATTTAAAACATTTTAGAATTCTGTTTTATACAGGGTGTCCCACCTAACTTGAGCATCCCAAATATCTCGCTTATTTTTTATGACAGGGATAAATGTCAAAGGGAAAGAATATTTGGTTCGGAGGAGTGAACGTAATGGTGGGAAAACAAATTTTCTCAAGGCGATTTTTTTCCAGATTTCAAAATCATCGAAGTTTTTTAAATGGGACTATGTATTTTTGTTATAGCAATATGATAGTATGATAATATGATGATAGTATTGTAGGATCGGGTGGGCAAATGACAACACAATCAACACAACTCTACGGAAACTACGGATATATTAACAAAAGTTACATAAATCTTTACATCTAATTCCACCTAATTCTGAACACCTCTCGTTTACGCCGAACTGTCAACGACTGTCCTTTTTTCAATTCGCGGCTGCTGCGCCTCGCTCGCCGCGTTTACCAAAAAGAACGCAGTTCTTGTTTGCGCCCACATTCATTGGCTTAATTGCCTTGTCCCAGCACTCGCGAATGCACCGAGCATGCGCCCCTTCCCACAGTATGACCTTCACGTGACCTTGAGTATGAAAAATTCATAAAACCTGGATTATTGATGTAAATGGTGAAATAACCGTGATTACGTGATTAGTGTGGGAAAATTTATTTTAATCTATTGATGAAAACAGTGCAGCATAAAGATCCGGAAAGGATGAACTAATATCAAACCTTCCTTTCTTAATATTAGTAAACACTGTTCCTGTAGACTGTATCAACACTGCTCATCGAGTTAAATTGTAAGCATTGACACATTAGTTTCTTCCATCGTCAACTGCAATCAGTACAGATATTCACTGTGATGCACTCGTCTTTACTAATAGCTTCATTTTATCACTAAAACAACAAATCAACCGGGAGGGACGATAAATGTACTCTCCTTTTTTCTATTATATTCTAAAAACGTGAAATCAAGGTTTTTGTGGAAGTTACGATATGGGCGGCCGGCTCCCTAACCCAAGCTAAATTAACTCAACGGGTAGCTAACCCAAAAAAGCCTTAATTTGACATTTTTAGAGAAATTAACCAGAAACAAGTGTACTTTTATCGTCGGTTGCGATGGCGTTTTTGGCGAGGACCTTGGAAGTGTACTTGTGATTTAAGTTTAACAAACTTTTTTGCAAATATCTCAGAAACTAAAGCCGAGCGATGATAACATGTATAGGAAAAAGTTCAAAATGTTGTCCGTGACAAAATATTCCAGGGACAAACTGATGGGAGCTGGATTCCTTATTATATTTATCCATTTGTATTCACGTAAACAGCAATCTCGTGCAGTACAACGTTGCTAGTTGCTATTGTTGTTTTAATCTTTACCAAAATATTGCAACACTCCCTTAGAAAGATTTTATGGGGTTTCATATTAGGCACATGTCGCATATGCGTTACCGTTACCCTGTAGTACTCTCAATCCGAAACTATCATGGAAATTTTATAGTGACTATAATTTTCTTCCACCTTTGTGTCATGAAAGTTCATCATTCAGCCGAAATCGTGTTTCTAATGACGCTCAAATGGGCGACCCGGAAAAGTCCATAGCTGTACAAGACGACGAACATAAATTCCCATTGATGTGATCCCTCACCGTATCGGGCAATCGATTGCTCGCAGTACTGGCACTTTCCCACAAACTTGGAAGCTTCGAAACAGTCAGACCGCCGGCTGTTTGACACCAAACATGTCTGTGCAGTGAACACTGCAATGTCACAAAACACAAAATCCCGCTCAAACAAAAAAGTGGTTTACTCCCCCGACGAGGGCCTCGGACAGAGAACTTTTGCCCCAACTGCGATACGATACTGGACCGTCTTTATGAGCTGTCACTTGGGACACGACTCGAGCCTCTTCGATGCGGACGAACAATACGTTTCTACGTGAACTTCTCAACCGCTTCCGTATATTGTCATATGACTTCGCGGGCCATTTAAGCTTGCACTTTCATGAAGGAGGAGTACAGGAGGGGTGTTACGTTGCAAAATATCTTGCACCACCTTGATACACGTGGGCTCTGAAGAAGAACCAGGTGCTAATATGATTTGAGACAACTAAACGTTGTCTAAACGTTAAATAGATTATAAAGTTTAGTAGAAAAGTTGCCTGCATTTTCTAGTCAGGAGCTGCACACATCTCCACCTTGTCAAAACCAACTACCATTGATAAATTGTATTACAGTAGGTTCTCTATATGTGATAGTAAATCGGGACCACGAGACCGTCACTTATCATGTAGAAGGAGCGAAATTTGATACTCTACAAGGCGGAGCCAAAGTTCTGACATTTGTTGTTCTTTCAACGATAGCGGTCACAATGCTTTCAACTTCAGTTTCTTCAATTTCAAACATCTCTGAGTCATTTAATGTACTATATCAAATCAAAAATATGGCGTTCCATTTAAGAAACACAAGAGAGCTTTGGTACGACATTGAAAAATTGGAGATAAACCATTTTTGTCCCGGAGTATAATCGTTGTTCATAACTTAAACGTTGAAAATTAGAAATTTTTTATCCGAGAATTTTTTTGAAAAATTGTCTTCACGCATTGTAATTAATGTACTCAACTTAAAAAATAAACAACTTTCTTTTACTAATTTCTTCATAAAATTTGTCAGAATAACTGTTATTTTTGGTCAGTGTTTTATTTCGATGAATCTGATGTTCGCACTACCTCCTCTTTTACTCGCCGTGTCCTTTTCTATGTTCGGCAAGACATCAACTGTCTCAAACCCTCGAACCAGCTATCTGGAGCGCAATGTTATTATGCATTTTCACGTGTCATTGTAGAAGTGTGAGTCGGCATATTTCCATTAGTTTAAATCTGTTGGCGACACACTGCAAACACGTCACACATTCACGGCGTGCCACCCATTTGCACGTGTGCGGGCCGTCCTCAATTTCACGGTGTGCTACATTTCTAGAGTTACGTGCATAGGACATATTGCCGTATTCTCCGCTGTTATCTCAAGGGCAGTGGTATACCCCTTTACACTGATGAAGTATTTAGAATAAGAGCGTGACAAACATTGTTTAGACTGTTGTGTTACACGCTATCACATTATTACACATGATATTCCAAAAGTGTGAGCAAGTATGTTTCCATTGCTTTAAATCTGTTGGCGAAATACTATCTAAATCTATCCATTTAGAGGATTTGTACTATGGTGCTGTCGATATAATGCATTGGCTTCAGAGTTTTTTATTCGTATAACATTTGCAATACAATTTTATTCCGATAATATCTAGAATACATTCTTGGAATTAAATTTCGTTCGAATGCAAAGTATATTACTCATTGAGGTGTAATCAATTCAATATTACATTCTGTGTAATACAAATTGTTTAAATGTTACTGAACTTTTAGCATAAGAAATTAATAGTAACATCATATTGTTTAATACACTGTTTAAATAAATGGAACTTTTCACAATTATTTTATATATGTTTAATACTTTCCCAGATGTTTAAACGAATACGGTTTGTACCTTCAACTTGGAGAATGATTCTTATTCCTTCAATATGTATGCTTGCGCATAAAGAATATAGGTTTTATATTTTTGTCAGAACTATCTTTCATGTCATGTGTAATGCTGCTTAACATGGAAGCATGCGATGACACGTGATATGACGAAGGTCTGAGCGTAGCTTAACTGTCCGTCACTTATGTGTAAATCGGAATACGTCACTCATCGAGAATATAGTGTATGCGGCCCACTGCAACTTTCGTCTTAACTAGTCATTAAAATATTATTCTTCATCTATTTGGACGAAATTGGGATGGCATATGATAGTTCGTGTTATCTTTAATATTCCATTATTTGTTAATTCTTTCTTTACCGTAATTTTTTTCGAACAGTGCCAATAAATATTATTTTAAACTGAGTTGGTATGAAACTGGCAATATTTTATGCTACACAAACCGTGGCAATCTCCATATAAAGAATATACATATATCCGCAGTAATTATAGCACATTTTGAATTACCTTTTTAGCTGGTCGGCCTTTGTATCGTATCGAGTCAATTTCAGCTGAAACATTATTACCATTAAAAATCACGACAGTTGCGTGGAACACATTCGAACTCCGATAATATTCGCACACAGGGATATGTATACAGTTTTATCATCTCACTCGTGTTTCGCAGAATGAAAATATCGGTCGCGGCAGCATATCGCGTATCGACCACCGAAAAATGCCTGCACGATTTACAGTAACGATAATGAAAACTGAACACCGTTCCGATAACGGTTATTCGCGTTCAGGTGTCGATTCAATGACTCTATACAAACTCATTACGGAGGTATTGAAAAAATATTTTATCTAATCATTTATGTTAAAGCGGGTTAATTTAGATACGCGTATTCTTAAAGTGAAAATGAATTTGTCACGACATTATTTTTCAATTCCCCATGTAGGTACTATTCGCGTCCAGAATGAAGTCTCCTTGGACGGCACAGGGGTAAGAGGAGTACGCAGCGATCTCCACGTGTAACGTCAGTAGCTCGAGCCTGATAGGTTATATACACTTTCTTTGTCAATATACGTAAGCGATACAGATACTTAATTGGTTCGAATTCGGCCCTAATGGAATTTGACCAATCAGGCATGCATTCTTTACAGGAGACTTCATTCTGGACGCGAATAGTATTGAAATCCCTAACACACCAGGGGATTGATTCCAACAACTCACACGACGGTTGACAATTATTATCTTTGCGTTGCCCATTGTCGGTATGGGACATCAGTTCATCGCGATTACATTTCAGGTCAGTAACGATCTTCGACTACGTCGATTCATCGAAGGGCATTCAATGCTCTCGTAATTCCGAGGCTGCACACGCGATTACTACGGACGGGTGAATGCGAGCTTAATGCCTCAGAGCACGAATAAATAAGTCGTCGAGAAAGCTAAAATAGCAATTCTGCTAATCATGGACTGGAATCACGCACCACTTTTCCTTCATGTATCATCAATTTTAATCTCTTATCGGAGCCATTATATCGCTCTACTCCTATATTACTAGAAGCTGTACCGCCTTACATTTCCACTTACATACCGCCGAACAGCATTCTAATTATGGACGCATAGTGCGGGGAGAGTGCTCGGATGAAAGGGATATTTTTGTTTCGGATAACAAACAGTTTAGAGAACATTTCCACTTTTTATTGATAATATTAGAAAGACAAATTGTCTGAAAATAACAATACATAGTTAGAATAAGTCCTTCTTTATACTTGTTCAATATTTTACGTTTCAAAAACGTATACTTTGCCCCTTTCATAAATTGGCTGTGTTGAAAGGGACATAGGCGTCGTAACAAAACAAGGTAATATTAAAATTATTTCAGTATCATAGTCACAGTATCATCGACTTATTTATTAAGTTTCATAAATACCACAGTACTGTCGAAAGTTTTATTTTATTACAATTTATTTGAACGTATTGGGAAAAATATTTGATATTTGAGTCCTTCAAAGGTAAAATAGGATTTATATGCTGGATAATGCTAACGTTTTTGTTGTAAAATTTATGGGAAAGATTCGCCCTGTAAATCGTTGTTGTGTCCCTTTCATAAATGTAACAACAAAATTGAAAATCCGTACTTTAAAAATTACAATATTAAACAAGATAAGCCTAACGTTTCACATTATTTTCCTCGAGTAAGTATTTAAACACATGCACTAATTAAGAAGTCAGTCAGTAGATGGTAACAGCACTTCACAGCACATTATGAGAAAACATTAAACATTTTACTTTAAAGCACGAAATAAAAACGGTCAGGCTGAACGCAGTTAATCCTTCGAGATCATAGAATATCAGCGTCAACACTTTCATCGCCAGTGTCGAGGAAATCGTCTACACTTTGCACAGATATAAGAGCGAATAATTGCGATTTCGATATTTTATTTAGCGATATTTTTATTCATTTACTTTCCAATGTTACACATTTTCGTCACAATTTTCGCGTTAGCTTTTTCCAGCCAAACCAGCCATGTAACATATTCTATGTTAAACATTCAATCTTGTACCATCGCAATCTTCGAAGTAACAACGACTTGAAATTAAATGCAATTAGGTGTGCACTAGTATTGTTACAAGATAAAAATACTGCCGTCGCGTCGTGAAAGGATCTTTCACCTTTAAGATAATTGCAACGTTCCTTTCAATCTGTGTCCATTTCATCTCCTGTCTCCGTTACCAGGTAGTCAGATGTAAGTCCCCTAATCAGAGTAAGGTATATTAAGAGCTTCCTTGTAAGGAGTTTCGGAAAAAATAGTTACCGTCATTAAAAGAATTGATAAATGCAGATTAGGTTTAGGTTTAACAACTTAGTGGGTGAAAGTGGCAAATGAATTTTTGATTGCGAATCAAAAATTTGCAATTTACATGGCGCTATTAAACAATGCATCTAAGGGATGGAGACTACAACCTTAATGCCACACAATATTTATGTATTTCTTTCTCTCTGTTTTTCGATGAAGCAATATTAGTGTTACGCACGGTGAAATTATTTCATAATTTTGATTCGTTCGGGAACGTGTCATGCGGGGCGACGGTTGGAATTTTCTACAAATGTTTATAATCATAAGACGCGTACGCGACCAAGCCCGCACCTGCACATTTGGAACCCCTCCTAAAGGAAACTCAGACCCTGGGAGAGACAGACCAAATTCCTGGGAGGCGCCAGCCCTACAAGGAATAAACAGAATCCGGGAAAACAGAAGACCACCCTCGCAGCGTTCACACGAAACTGGAGCAACTATAGTTACCCCTTCCACAATTACGAGCCTAATTTTCGAGTATATAAGGACCACGAAATTCAACCAAATCGGGCTAGTTTTGGTCACGCGTTCGTTGCGTTAGTTTCGTTCGTCGACACAGAGGGTACATTGCAGGATCGGGTGAATCCCCTTCGATCAAATATCTCCTTTCAGTACGTAGTTACTGCTTGGCTTTCATATCTCAATCTTCGGTGAGCCCCCGTGTAATTATTATACGTAAAACCCGTGGATTCATTGTACACACTCAATCTTTGTAACTTCCATATCATCTTGAATATACCAGACATAGTTTTCTCGTAAGTTGTTGTTCCATTGCACCTTCTTCCAATACATAGGAAATCCTCGATTTGAACGGGACCCACAAAGTACATCATAGCCGCTCGTGGTGTACGCACGTTACGAGTTCCTTTACCTGAACCCAACCTGACCATCCGTGTTTATACGGCTACCCGGCGTGTACGTCGGCTGTCCGGAAACACACACCTTCCTTGATTCTGGTGAGCCAGCTACGTGGCGCTTCACACCCGCCAAATAGTCCGGAGATCCGGAATCCTTTCATCTGCGCCTATCGGCTACCTGACGACGTCAGCTGTCCAGAGAAGCGCACTCTTTCCCTTTGCCGTGACTCTCGGCTATCCGACGCTTCACAACCGTCGGCCAGTCCTGGGAGAACATGGACCTATTCCCGGGTCAGTCACTCAAGATTGACCTGTTAACCTACTACCCAAGTATCAGGTGTAAACATAACCCTTGAACCTTTTTCCCGGCCAAACTCGCCAAGCCTTGGCTCGTAACATTAGCATCTAACAGCAACATTGCTTATTATTTACGCCCGTCTAGGTTTGAGATCATCTTGCAGCTCGTAACACGATGTAGGATGATATCGATGTACGCAGGCGGCTGTTCCAAATCCCTAAATCGGCCAAATATGATATGAAGCATGTTATACAAACAGTAAATTGAGTTACTACGCTTCTCTAGTATTACAAAATTAAAACGCAAGCAATGATAGGTACATTTGTTTTTTATAATTATAAAACATTTGGGAAACCGCGAACTCCCTGGGGTTTTGTAATTTCATGCTGCCTCTTTGAATCTGGGTTGCTGTAAATGACATTATTCCGCGTTAACTTTATGGCTATGGAGTTTTCATATACAGGGTGTCTTAGCTAAAGGGGGCCACCTAAAGATTTCCTTGGTTTTTCATTACATGAAAAATGTTTATGGCGCAATATGAATGAGTTCAATGAAAAAATATTCTGAAAAACAAAATGTTCTGTCAGCACAGTTTTTCTTTGTTTCTCAAACTCATTCGTATTTTTAAATTGGGAAACGTGTACCTTTTCCTATTGCATTTTGTGGCAAATAGAAAAATACATTTGTGTATGCCTGAGTCGTGCCCTTTGGATGACCTTAAAAACCTATAACGTATGCACCTATAATACAAATAAAAAATCTGAAAACCCCTCTACACTTTCTTATGAAATTCCTCCTAATGAAATACGTCAATATTGTTTGGTTTTTAACCAAATATACTAGGTGTACCTAACAGCTTGCAATAATTCCGCGTACACGTATTCCAGCTCGAGCGTCTACGCGATGTTTTTTGTTATCGTTTCGTATTGTGGTCACTGTAGCGCATCGCGAGTGGACACTTGAGTCGACGTATTTGTTCTGTTGTGTTCTGGTCACAGTTCCCGTTCCGAGATGGGTGCCGCCCTCCTCCCGGAAATTATACGAGGATCTTGCTCGGGAGATCGGTTATAGTTTACCCATTACGAGTTGCTTAGCTCGTTCATGGGACTTATTGTTAGTGCATTTATGTTGCACAATAGTTCGATATCTTGGGGATTTGGTCAGTCTTACTTTGTTGAGGGTACATAATGAATGAATACACCAGATTTAGAATGTAGCTGGTCAATTGTGAAATTGAATTTCTTGTCTGTTTCTTGTCTAAATTGCAAATATACATATTTTAATCTCACTGCCGTCATTTAATAAAATTTGCTGCTCTTTTTCGAAATTAGACTTCCAATCTACGCAAAGTTGTGATTCAAGAATGTTCCGCGAAGAAATTATTTTATAACGACCCTAACAACCAGATGGATGCCAATCCGCAGTCAGTTGGCAGCAACGCTCGTCAAATTCGCAGCCAGATGGTAACCAACTGTTCTCAGCTTGCGTTGATGCCAACGCGGTAGCCAACAAGCAGCTAACCGTTAGTAACTTTAGTCATTTAAAACAAGGGTATTTGACGAGAAATTCCGAACTTCTCGCACCATCGCGATTCATGAGTTCGTTCCTAAAGTGGTGAACGGCTGGCCGCTTGTTGGCTGTCGTATTGGCACCAACGTATGCTGCCAATGTTGTTTCATTTTGACCGCTGCAGTGCTTTGTCTGGACAGACTTGGCTATGAAAGTACACAAGCCTTTACTAATCCACTTGTTAAGATAAGTCCAAAGTTAGGGTACACGAAATATGTAGAATTCAAAGAAACAGCCTTATCAAAGAAGCAAACGAGAAAGTTACCATCTCCAAATAAAAAGAAGAAAACAGAAAGACATACGAAGGGAAAACAAAGAACCGGATGCTCAAGAGGCAGGTATGATCGCTAACGTAATCTGGCAATCACATTAGTTTAGCCGGATTCGCCAGCGGCTGGACGCACGGTTTTCGTCAGACCACGCAACGTTGCGCCATTGGACTGTACATTGGCATTGCGGTGTAATGAAGCAGCAGACTCTCCCCGGTAGCACGAGGCGGAATGTATTTCTGGAAAGTACGTAGTTTTCATTTGTGCGAAACTCAAATTATAATTTACCAACGTCGCCCGTTTCCGGTGCTTAAGAAGGTTGCACGCTGCGGGATATCAGCGTGAAGGAGATAGCTCCATATGTTTCCCCCGAAAACGATATACCGGATTTAGCGGTTGGTATTTGTTCGAAACTGTTTCCAGTTACTTTTTGGCGAAGTGGAATGGCGAAATCTACATTGGATTCGCGCGTGTAATTATGCCTCAAAAGCGGAGACGTTGCACGGTACTTTAGACGAATTGATAGAAAATGAAATCCACAGAAGTAGAATTGCATGGACTGCCTGTCGGAATGAGTAGTTTGATGAATTGTCGAGCTTTTTTACGACTTCAGCTAATAAAACTTTTGGGGAGTTGGGACCTTCAGCCCAAACAATGTTCTCAGCATACCATGCCAGGTCTACGATCTCCTTTTAGAAGCGCATGGGTGGAAACTTCAATTATAGTCTGAACCTCGCCACAGGTTCCAGAAGGTACAGGTTATCCAAGACTCTTTCGTTATAACTTTGAACGTTAAATTTCTTGGATCGCTGATTCTGCCATTTTAGTTGTAGGGCATTTGATAGATCCATAAGGCACTTCAGATTATTGGTTCTGGGTACAATGTGAAGTGTGTAACAAAAAGATAGGTCCATTGGGACTTTCGATCATAACTTCGGAGCTGGTGAACCGATTCGGCTGGACTTAAAATCAGCATTTAGCTTAACCACTAGAGAGTACCCGCTTGAAATTTAATCTTAATACAGTGTCTCATTTTCGTACAGTACAAATTTATTTGATTTTTGTGAACTTTCGATCGTAACAAAGTGGTAGGTCCACTTGCAGAGAAACAAAATCTTTAACAAACTAAAACATTCTATCTTGTGGAAACAAACGTTTCCAGTAATTTATAGGCTTTCCACCACTTTTTATTAATAAATTCACCCCTTTCGTCGTTAAATCAGCTAGATTTTGCAGTTTCTCCGGAGTAACGCGACTCGAAATCTCTAATATCACAGTTTTCAATTCGGTAACGCTATTGAATTACTGACAATTGTCATTTATGTCACGTACAAGCTGGTCCCAAAAGTTCTCGATAGAGTTAATGTAAGATTTCATTACCAGGCTAGAATGCAGCTTAGAGGCCTGGAATCGCGTTACTCCGAAACAACTGAAAAATGTAGCTGAATCAATAACGAAGAGGATGAATTTATTCATAAAAAGTGATGGAAAACGGATAAATTACTAAAGATGTTTGTTTCCACAAGTTAGAATGCTTTAGTTTGTTGAAGTTTTTGTTTCTTCGCAAGTGAACCTACCATTTTGTTACGATCGAAAGTTCACATAACTCAAACAAATGTGTACTTTAAAAAAATGGAGCAGTGTATTAGCCTAAATTAGCCTAACAATGTGTTAGCCTAGTACTTAGACTAACAGCTGAAATAAAGGTCAGTCGAAACGGTTAAGTTCCAGAGTTATGAGTTCCAAAAATTCAAGTAGACCTATCTCCTTGTTCCGTATTGTACATATTATAGGTATGTGAAATAAAAAATAGCGAGGAGGCTGTTTTGTCTATTTCGAGAGACGCATAAAGAGAAATGTAGTAGCTATTGCCAAATAAGTTCAACTTAATGAAAGCAATGAAGCGCGCAGCGCGATTTATAGCTAAATAGACGTCTACCTCGTCCTAATTTTGCAGTATTGCGCACAACATCCTTTGCATCATAAGATGATTTCTCGCAGACATATTCCCTCGTTTGTTCACGTCAGCCGGCAAGGAGTTAATACATTTTTAATTGTCACCAAGAGCTTGTACTGTGCAAGTTCTATGAGCTTTATAACCTGGCGAACATTATGCCGGCACTCTGCACTCACCCTCCCTCACTTGCACCTGCCGCATTCTCTTAGGCCATATGTTAAATTATTAATGTTAATGGACTCATTGTAGAATTTGAATTGCTGCACTGCAATGAAAGACTATGAATATCTAACTAATTCATATCCGAATTCGGCAACAGGATCCTATGCACATTTTGCACCTTCTACACGGTTCGGACGAGACCGCGTTTCACGGACACATCAAACAATAGTATTCACACCATTTCATTGGTTTAATTCATTTCATTAGTCTTGAGAATATCAGTGAGTGAAGTAGGATGTCTCGGGAGTGACTTAACTCAACCTGACTCAACTCTATACAACTCAACTTGACTCAGTAGTATGTAACAGCATGTACGCACAATATAAAATACAGGGTGTAACGTAAAAGGTGTAGGAGCCGGAAATGGGGGATTCCTGAGGCGAAACTGAACAACTTTTTCCTTTGCCAAAATGTCGGCTGAGGCTTTGTCTTTGAATTGTTAACGAAAAACACTGGCCATTCAGAGCGCGCGTAGAGCCCGCGCTCAGGGACGGTCCACGGCGCGTCGTGCTAGGTAGCGACGTTCGACCGGCGCCCCGAATAGTACGCGCCGGTGTAGCACGAAGCAAAAGTTAACATCGAATTATTCATTATTAATTAAAATATAAATGAAATTAATTTGCCGTTATCAATTGAAGAAAAAAGTATTAGAACGGACTGACTAACGTGCCTATCCAGTACAACGTACGTTAAATTTTAAACAATTCGCCAACAACTAAAATTAGACTTACCCGTTTCTCCAAAAATGAACCTGCTTCGACGAAAATAGGTCACTGTGTCATCCTACCGATCCTGACCATTGCAAGTAGGTATCCCGTAGTGCAAGACAGCTGATGTTACGGCCAGGTCAGCGAACTCACTTTATTTGACAAAACCTACTACCTGCACGGCAACCAGCACTGGGTTATTCTACCGATCCTGGCCACTCGAAGAACAAACACATGGTGCACAAGAGCCGATGTCTCGGTTGGAACAGTGAAAGAACTTCGTTACACAAAATCTCCATCATTGCACGATCACTGTCACTTTGCTCTTCAAGATTTGAATTTACGAAATAAGTTGTTCCCACGTATGAATAATTGATTGCCCCGAAAGGGGCCGATTGCTTTTAACTTTGAAGGGGCTGGATACGGCCGCTGCTACTACCGAATACACTTTTCCGCGTTCGGCAATTTCGTTGCCTTGTTCCCGAGCGGGTAGTAATTGACAACCTTTGCGTTTTAGAAGTTAACTCTTATTTTATTCAAAGTGCAAACAGCAATTACAGTACCGGAGAGATCTTTACTGCTGGGCATTCGGACTAATTCTGTCTTGAGAAATTGTGACGCGCTTTGCAACGGTGGACAAGGGGCTGTTCGAAGAATGTTATAAGGGAGAGTTACGGGTCGTCGCGGGGAGCGCGCTTTATGGTGAAAAAGCCCTTGAGGCCCACGTGCTGGCCAGCAGAGTTTTTCGGTTCCCAGGAAACTCGGCCGTGATGAACTTAGCGAAGACATTTTCCAGTCGCCGGAAAAGGTATAGCATTACAAAGGATGTAGTAAAAGACATCTAACAGTGTCTTGAACTGTCCGCAGCGCTTTCCCAGCGACTAGAAAGTGTCTTCATTAAATTCGCCACGGCCGTGGTTCCTGGGAACCGAAAAACTCTGCTGGCCAGCACGTGGGCCTCAAGGGCCTTTTCACCATAAAGCGCGCTCCCCGCGACGACCCGTAACTCTCCCTTATAACATTCTTCGAACAGCCCCTTGTCCACCGTTGCAAAGCGCGTCTCAATTTCTCAAGACAGAATTAGTCCGAACGCCCAGCAGTAAAGATCTCTCCGAAACTGTAATTACTGTTTTTACTTTGAATAAAATAGGAGTTAACTTCTAAGACGCAAAGCTCGTGAGTTACTACCCGCCCGGGAACAAGACAACGAAATTGCCGAACGTGGAAAAGTGTATTCGGTAGTAGCAGCGGCTGCATCCAGCCCCTTCATAGTTAAAAACAATCGGCCCCTTTCGGGGCAACCAATTATTCATACGTGGGAACAACTTATTTCGTAAATTCAAATCTTGAAGAGCAAAGTGACAGTGATCGTGCAATGATGGAGATTTTGTGTAACGAAGTTCTTTCACTGTTCCAACCGAGACATCGGCTCTTGTGCACCATGTGTTTGTTCTTCGAGTGGCCAGGATCGGTAGAATAACCCAGTGCTGGTTGCCGTGCAGGTAGTAGGTTTTGTCAAATAAAGTGAGTTCGCTGACCTGGCCGTAACATCAGCTGTCTTGCACTACGGGATACCTACTTGCAATGGTCAGGATCGGTAGGATGACACAGTGACCTATTTTCGTCGAAGCAGGTTCATTTTTGGAGAAACGGGTAAGTCTAATTTTAGTTGTTGGCGAATTGTTTAAAATTTAACGTACGTTGTACTGGATAGACACGTTAGTTAGTCCGTTCTAATACTTTTTTCTTCAATTGATAACGGCAAATTAATTTCATTTATATTTTAATTAATAATGAATAATTCGATGTTAACTTTTGCTTCGTGCTATACCGGCGCGTACTATTCGGGGCGCCGGTCGAACGTCGCTACCTAGCACGACGCGCCGTGGACCGTCCCTGAGCGCGGGCTCTACGCGCGCTCTGAATGGCCAGTGTTTTTCGTTAACAATTCAAAAACAAAGCCTCAGCCGACATTTTGGCAAAGGAAAAAGTTGTTCAGTTTTGTCTCAGGAATCCCCCATTTCCGGCTCCTACACCTTTTACGTTACACCCTGTATAAGTTTATTCTTGTAGGTGCTCTCTCACTACAATTTCAATTGATCAAAAGATCTTGGCGTATTCTCTTCACTGTTCACATTGGATGATTACTTTGGGCGAAACGTCGGTAAAAACACTTTTCGATGAATCATTTGGCCTACAACCCACGAATTCATTGTTCGAACATGACAACGCGCGCAACTGATTCGTTTGGCGAGATTTAATTGCTATGATCATGATATACATCCGTGCTCAGTTAACTTTGTCTAATTTGTATTTGTAGAGGAACGTGGTCGCGAGATTTAGAAAATTTCGGTGCAGCAACACAGCGAAGAGGAAACTTGTTCGTCGAGTGATCATGTATTGATACGTCTGTGTTTAATTTCGGTTAATTGAACGGTAGGGGGAGCGTACATTGCGCGAAGGAAGCTGAAGAATTGCGTACTGAAAACTGGAATGTTCAAACCATGCTGAACTGGGTAATAGAGCCTTGAACTATAAGCAAAGAAAGATAATTCTGATATTCAAGAGTGTGCGGTTCAAATTTTTATATACCACGCTAGACAGCCAGCGTCCATAGCTTATCACAGGAAAAAGCGATACGAGTACTGGCGGTGTCGTTGGGGGGGGGGGGGTATGCTACACCCTTCCCGTTTGTTCTGACCCCACGGCAACTAATGGACATCACAGATTTCTATATGCGGACACCTCACACCATTCGCAACATTTTTCTCTTAGTCATTAGCGGTCTATTGCAGTATACAGGGTGTTTCTGTACCTCATGTATATATTTTAAGGAACGATTGCTAAGGCAATTCTGAACAACTTTTTCCATTGCCAAAATGTTGGTTAAGGATTCGTTTTTTAATTATTAACGAAAAACACCGACCAATCAGGGCGCGCGTTACGTCGCAAGAATGTTCGAGACAGCGGTTGAGCGTATTCCGATCTTCTCTCGGTTGGGCGCGTGCTCTGAATGGTCATTATTTTCCGTTAATAATTCGAAGACCCAGCTTCAACCTAGATTTTGGCAAAGGAAAATTTGTTCAGGATCGCCTCACCAATCAACCTTTGAAATATTTGCATGAAGCAGCGAAACACCCTATATAGAAGTCTGTGATGTGGCCAAACAGCAGGAATGCAACAAGAGGCGACACTCTTAGCGAGAAACCACTTTTAGGGAGAGATATATTTAGGTAGGCCCTCGCCGCTTGGAAAGGTCTTCCCTAAAAAATGTACATCACAGTATAACTTTATCTCTTCAACCGTGCGAACGCGTTCGGCGAATTAAAGAAGGGTCATTCCATGCCGAATCGATCACTTTTTGACGTCGACATCAGGGATTTTGTTCTAACTGAAATATATTGTAGTTCATGTGAAATTAGGGGGGGGGGAGTTAAGTCATCATTTAGCTTTCTTCGAAATTGTTTAAAAAATACGGACCTTTAAAGTTTGCAATTTTTGGTTATTTTGGGGAAAACAGGCTGTGCTTTTGAATTTTTATCTCGGAAACTGCTCAACCGATTGGTATCTTCTTTTTTCATTTTAAACTGCAGGCTTCGATCTATCGCAGTGCACTTTTTGTTGTTTAGGACAAGTAGTTTTTCATTATGAAAATTGTAAACAAAGTCTCTTTTTGCAATATTCTCCATGAAGGCCATCACGGGTTTAAATTTCGAAAAAAATATTTTCAGATTCCTTGAAGTCTTAGCTACAAAATAAGCACTGGATCAGGATGGACACTTGAAAATTAACGTCACAATGAGCTGTAAAAGGTCCGGCATGCCCCCGTTTCGGGTGAGCGGGGCGCGCGCTAGTAGCGGGTCCTGCTATCACGGTCGTCTGCCTGTATCGCTCATACCCCATAATACCTCCAATAAAATGTAAAAACAATATCGACAAGATTAGTATACGACTAAATGATCCTATTTACGGTTAAAGAAGGAGTTGGGGATATAAATGTAAATGAGGATGATCTTTAATGCTTTTAGAACCATGTAATATTCTGATTGAACAATATTATTGGAATCATTGTGATGTGCAGCTACTGCTGTTTTAATCGCAGAGAGCATTAACTTTATTTACATTTTGGTATATGACGCAAACGCAAACGGAATGCGTTCCACTAGCATCAGTTAATACACATTCTTTTGGTCGCAAACTGCAAATGTGCTAAACCCAATATTCTCCGCGAGGTGTGTCTCATTAAACTCTCTTTGCTGTCTTCTATATTCGAGGTATACTTTCAGATGACAACTATTACAAATCAATCCCTTCTTGGGAAGAGTTGGAAATAATTGACGCAATCGTAATGTTATACTTCGGAGTCTTTTCGAATCAACGCTATATCCCTTTCGTTTAAAACGATTACAACACCTTTGATGCACCATTTTCGGCAATTCACTCATTTCTCTATAATAAGTAGTGTACGATACGAAAATGTCGCAGTGATTGAGAGCTTGGAAAAACGATGCCCGAATATATAGGAAGTTTGGTATCCGGGAAATCCCACAGTACCTATCATTTATTGTTAACATTGTGCCGAGTAGGCGCAAAAGTAAGAGAGCTATATAATAAACTTAAAAAGTAGGTCAAAAAAATGCGGTTCAACCGCGTTCAATCAGAATATTACATGGTTCTAAAAGCATTAAAGATCATCCTCATTTACATTCACATCCACAACTCCTTCTTTAACCGTGAATAGGATCATTTAGTCGTATACTAATCTTGTCGATATTGTTTTTACATTTTATTGGAGGTATTATGGGGTATGAGCGATAGAGGCAGACGACCGTGATAGCATAACCCGCTGCTAGCGCGCGCCCCGCTTACCCGAAACGGGGGCACGCCGGACCTTTTACAGCTCATTGTGACGTTAATTTTCAAGTGTCCATCCTGATCCAGTGCTTATTTTGTAGCTAAGACTTCAAGGAATCTGAAAATATTTTTTTCAAAATTTAAGCCCGTGATGGCCTTCATGGAGAAATTTGCAAAAAAATATTTTGTTTACAATTTTCATAATGAAAAATTGCTTGTCCCAAAAAACAAAAAATGCACTGCGATAGATCGAAGCCTGCAGTTTAAAATGAAAAAAAGAAGATACCAATCGGTTGAGTAGTTTCCGAGATAAAAATTCAAAAGCACAGCCTGTTTTCCCCAAAATGGCCAAAAATTGCAAACTTCAAAGGTCCGTATTTTTTAAACAATTTCGAAGAAAGCTAAATGATGACTTAACCCCCCCCCCCTAATTTCACATGAACTACAATATATTTCAGTTAGAACAAAATCCCTGATGTCGACGTCAAAAAGTGATCGATTCGGCATGGAATGACCCAGAAACAAACGAGTTTGATGTTTCCGTCCGAACTGTGGCATTTTTGTCAAATATCTAGAAAGTTATTAATGATAGAGGAATGGTGTCAATTGTCGAAATTTACGGTTTGAATTGCAAGATCGACCATCCAAACATATTGTATTAAAACCCATTTGTTTAAGCAATTCGTTAAAAATACGGTGTTTTTATTAATTTTTTAAACTACTGTTTACTTACAAAAAATATGTGTGTATATTATAGATTCAAATAGAAAATACGTATAAAACAACGATTGCGAACCGTTGAAAATGATGACATGTCATTAGTCGAATATATTTGTAAAAGATGCATTAGTCGCCCCAGGAATTTTCAGAACAATTATTTTCTTCTAAACTGCGTAACAATAGAAATATTGTGGACATTTGAAATTGAAACTGGTGGAGCGCAAGTTATACATAAAATAATTATCGTCACTTGAGAAGTTTACTAAATAGGCTTAAAAAAAGACGCGCTTCTTGTTGGAATACATTAGAAACGTTTATTTCTAGCGAAATAAAGCATTAAAAAATACGAACAAATATGATGTCTTCTCGATCTATGTACTAACAGGCGCCAAAAATTTCGATTCGGTGGTAATATTCTTTTCGTAACAAAATAATAGCTAATGAACATCCTTTTAATAAATAATAGACGTGCATTTTGAACTACATCAACCTTATTCGGCTTCGATAAAAGGCGACGTTCGTAAATTATAAATACTGTAGCTATAAATTAAAAACTATACTATTACTATTTCAAACGTATTTAGCAATGTACTTTTTAATTAACGCAAGTAAGTAAATACGACCCGCATTATATCATGTTTGGTATCATTTTAATCGGAAAAATCTTACCAATATGTTAGAAAAGATTTCATGGGCAAAAAATTAAAAATAAAAAAGTTGCGCTGTCCTTACGATTGTAACATATTTAATTGTTTGTTTATTTGAGTGTCATGCTGATACGGTTGCTTCGACCCTCAGCCTATCCATTTCTTTCACGTCTCGTGACAACTACAGGCTATTGAATACCGGCAAGGAGATAATATAGGCGTAGAAATAACGTGCCCCTAAAAATAGGGCTTACGTGGGGACGACATGAAAGAAATTACTGTATACCTACGCCTCGGTTCGGTTCGGACGAACACGCATCCACTCTAACCACCCATCTCAACAGTTCGTACGACAAACAGTTCGGACCATTTTGTCAGAACGCAGTTCGGACACATATGCATCCACTCTAATCGTAGCCTTAATCAATTTCAGCTTTATAGAACGGTACTACAGAACTCTGGATGATGTTCCCTTGATCGTACGATTTCCGCGGGGATTTAGTCTTTATGAAAGTCCCATACCATCGTGTTCTGAAATGTCAGTTTCACCGACAAGTTACAAAGTTTTGAGTTTCATATTGCACAAAATCCTAATACCTCCGCCTTTGTAAATTTCTTGGAAGTTTCACTACGGAGTTACCCTTGAACAGAGAGGAATTTGTACGTTAATACTGAAAAATTGCCAGAGAGTAATCGTACGAACCTTATTTGCTCCAGCAGAGCAACCGGAAACGTAGTCTTCATTCGCATGCGTTGGAACCACTAATTCAACAGAAGTCGACATAAATAGTGTGAAAACGCTGTACCATCGTTTTATGGTAATTAACTAGAATAAGATTTTTATCTCCGATTTCAGTGTCCTTGAAATATGTTGTAAAGGTCATCAACTGAATACCGTCCACAGAGAAGAGAACCAGCTTGGCGTCTTCTCATGTTGTTCTCTTATAATCGCTTTTTTTTACTTTTACAATTATTGATTTTTATAGTCCACAATATATTCAAATGAATTGGAAAACCGCAAATTGATTGGACGCTTAGTTTTTACACGATCCACACCCGAAGAATGAGCTCCTCTTTGGATGCGTCACAGTACCCGAATCCTTTAAACATGGAACATTCGATTGATCCGGATGTCCCCGCGAATTATCGCGGATCGTCTCAAATACGCGTTCGGCCACAAGTGTTCGTGCTGCTTCTGTAAACCCTCGGTAATTAGGTTCAGCGGGCCGTCAATGCGAAACTTCGATTCGAACAGTGCGTGGTCGGACAGATGGCGGGAGGGAGGAAAGTTTCACCGGTACAACGAACGGGAAATCCTGCTAGCGTTAACAGTGACAGCATTCCAATTCCCTCGCAGACGATCCACCAGCTAGACACAAAAGGATCGCATAGAGGGTTACAGCAGCTTCCAAAGGATGGTCGAATAGTTCGGCGGAAACGTTCACGATACGTCTGTCAAGACTGCGGATTATGTAAAAGGGACTTATTGCTAGACGTGCCGCTTTGTTCAATGGCCATTCACAAAGCCTTAAAGTCAGCGGATTAACAGCTGTCTATTTAATATTGCAACAAATTTACTCCGTCCAACATTATAAATAGCTTTGTGCTTAAAGAGGGGCCCATTAAAACGAAATACCAACTTTATCTTAATTCTCACTCGGGGGTGATCAGTATTAAATAAATAATTTTAAGGAAACCAAATTTTATCGTCCATCTATTTCTTCATAGAATATCTTTCTATTATGTATAATATACAGGGACGTGGTAAATTTTATACCTTTCAGACGTGTATATGCAATACACAGGGAGTCCCACCTAACTTGAGTATTTCAAATATCTCGATCATTTCTTATGATAGGAAAAAATGTCGAAGGAAAAAAAATATTTGGTTTGAGGGATCGAACGTAATAGTGGGCAAACGAAGAAGGAATTTGTTAAAAAATGGCAATTTTTGGAAGAGTCCTATCTGTTTAAGTCTTCAAACTAATATTATAGGATTTGAAACTTTAATTGACTCATCAGGAGGATTTCTGAATAATTATTATGCAGATATAGATGAATAATTTTTTCCAAAAATTATTGGATAAGAATTTGAAGAAAATGAAGATTAAATATAACGCACGGGTAAGTTCGATCACAGCCACTTTTTCGTCTCTGCATTGATTTTTCTTAACTTTCCCATCACATTTCGGATAAATGGTGCTGTCATTTTTTGTTCCTCAAAAGATGCTCGTAAATGTCCGACAAGAATTTTTCGTTCGCAAAGTGGTCCAAAAATTACTATTTTTTAACATCCTCCCTTCTGAAGGTCATTTTTTCTAGATTTCCAAACCATCGAAGCTTTTTAAATGGGATCACATATTTTTCATATGGCAATATGATAGATAAGGTCAAGGCAAGTCCAATGACCTATGGTATTATGACCTTCACGTGACCTGGAGTACGAAAAATTCATAAAACTGGATTATTGATGTAAATGGTGAAATAATCGTGATTGAACAATCAGTCCAGAATTTCACTTCGTGTTTACTAGTATTAGCAAGGAAGAAAGCATAACGAAGGCTTCATATTAGTCCATCCTTTCAGTATCTTCATGTTGCACGGTTTTCATCAATATTTTAAAATAAATTGTTCCTTATTAGTCATCGAATCGCGGTTATTCCACCATTTACATCAGTAATCCAAGTTTTATGATTTGTTCGTACTCAAGGTCACATAAAGGTCATAATATTGTAGGTCGTTGGACTCGTCTTGGCCTTAACTATCATATCGCCATATCAAAAATATGTAGCCCCATTTAAAAACAACTTCGATGCTTTTGAAATGTCGAAGGAAATGACTTCGTGAAAATTTGTTTGCACGCCATTACGTTCGTCCTACACAAAGTTTGCTATGTGATAGATTTTTATTCAATAAATGTATAAACTATTATAGAGTTATACAGGGTGTCCCAGAACTATCGGAAGAGCTGAAGAGGGGCGATAGCTGAGGTGATTCTGAACACCTTTTTCCTTTGCGAAAATGTTGTTTGAGGCTTCGTTTTTAAATGGTTAACGAAAAACATTGACTAATCAGAGCGCGCGTAGAGCCCGCGCTCAGTGACGGCGCACGACGCGTCGTGCTAGGTAGCGACGTTCGACCGTCGCCCCGAACAGAACGCGCTGGTATAGCACGAAGCAAAAGTTAACGTCGAATTATTCATTATTTATTAATGGAAATTAACTAAAATACAATCGAAATCAATTTGTCGTTATCAGTTGAAGAAAAAAGAATTAGAATCGACTGATTAACGAGTCTATCAAGTACGACGTATGTTACATTTTAAACAATTCACCAACTATTGGAATTAGTCTTACCTGTTTCTCCAGAAATGAACCTGCTTCGACGAAAATGGGTCACTGTCATTCTACCGATCATTCGAAAACGTAACACGAACTACACAACAGCTGATTTTACGATCAGGTCAACGAACTCACTGCACTTGACACAGCTTACTACTTGAACGATAACCGTCACTGGATCATTCTACCGATCCGGATCATTCGAAAACGTAACACGCGGTTCACAACAGCTGACAAACCACGGCCAGGTCGGTCATCTCACTTCACTTCCCGAATTTTACTTTGCTGCACGACCGTTGTAATTTTTACGAGGGCGTAACACAACCTTCTGCAAAAATTTTAGAGGGTGATTCTACTGGCCAAAATAAAGCGAAAATCAAGAACGACAATTTTGCATTTGAGGCCTTGTTAATAAGATACCGGTGTTTGAAAAACCGGGCAGCTGCGTTCAGTGGCAGTCATTCGCTACATGGAAGAGAAACCATGACCTACCGCACCGTGTAATCTGATACCCAAAAGGCACACGTTTTACGTCGCACAGCATTCAACCTGCTTACTTGTAAAAATCCACATGGGCATATCGAAACCCGCCCAATGGGATTATCAAGTAAAAAGGGTGACGGCCTTTAATCCACAATTTTTCACGAGGGATCCAACTACTAATATCCAAATACTCTGCGTACACGCGACTGTCCTATCTGCGAGTGTCCACGATTTGCACTAAACTTATTATTCCACTAGAATGTTTAAAGCGTTCCGCATCCGACGCCGTACAAGCAGCAACTGTCTCGATCGACTAGAAATAATGATCTACCGATGCATGCCGAATCGTCGGGAGTCGTATCTGCGTCGTCAGCAGAAAAGGGCAACACTGTTGCCCCCTTCTACGGCTGAAAGAATAAAAAATGCCGCCGAACGATTTACCTAGACGCGACTCCCGACGATTCGGCATGTATCGGTAGATCATTATTTCTAGTCGATCGAGACAGTTGCTGCTTGTACGGTGTCGGATGCAAAATTGTGAATTGAAGCATCACCCTTTTTACTTGATAATCCCATTGGGCGGGTTTCGATATGCCCATGTGGATTTTTACAAGTAAGCAGGTTGAATGCTGTGCGACGTAAAATGTGTGCCTTTTGGGTGTCAGATTACACGGTGCGGTAGGTCATGGTTTCTTTTCCATGTAGCGAATGACTGCCACTGAACGCAGCTGCTCGGTTTTTCAAACACCAGTATCTTGTTAACAAAGCCTCAAATGCAAAATTGTCGTTCTTGATTTTCGCTTTATTTTGGCCCGTAGAATCACCCTCTAAAATTTGTGCAGAAGGTTGTGTTACGCCCTCGTAAAAATTACAACGGTCGTGCAGCAAAGTAAAATTCGGGAAGTGAAGTGAGATGACCGACCTGGCCGTGGTTCGTCAGCTGTTGTGAACCGCGTGTTACGTTTTCGAATGATCCGGATCGGTAGAATGATCCAGTGACGGTTATCGTTCAAGTAGTAAGCTGTGTCAAGTGCAGTGAGTTCGTTGACCTGATCGTAAAATCAGCTGTTGTGTAGTTCGTGTTACATTTTCGAATGATCGGTAGAATGACAGTGACCCATTTTCGTCGAAGCAGGTTCATTTCTGGAGAAACAAGTAAGACTAATTTCAATTGTTGGTGAATTGTTTAAAATGTAACATACGCCGTACTTGATAGACTCGTTAGTCAGTCGATTCTAATTCTTTTTTCTTCAACTGATAACGAAAAATTGATTTCTATTGTATTTTAGTTAATTTCCAGTCGAGAATAATGAATAATTCGACGTTAACTTTTGCTTCGTGCTATACCAGCGCGTTCTGTTCGGGACGACGGTCGAACGTCGCTACCTAGCACGACGCGTCGTGCGCCGTCACTGAGCGCGGGCTCTACGCGCGCTCTGATTAGTCAATGTTTTTCGTTAACCATTTAAAAACGAAGCCTCAAACAACATTTTCGCAAAGGAAAAAGGTGTTCGGAATCACCTCAGCTATCGCGCCTCTTCGGCTCTTCCGATAGTTCTGGGACACCCTGTATAAAGAATAATACATTTCAGTAGGTCGTGTCGACAAAACTGCGCGTAACTCTGCTTAACCAAAAACGTATTCTCCTATTGCGCGTTATGCGCACGCATAAGACTAAACTGTATCTGAGCATAGCGCGCCTAAATACAACTCCGGATGAAATGATCCATCTAACACTGTGTAACCTTGTATTTAGGTATACCAGGCAATAAGTTCTAACCTGCGAATAATAATACAATCGTCTCATTTTTGTCCAGCAGTCAATAATTCTGTCAGTGGATACGCTTCCTGTACACGATATATTCAAGATACTCCGTTATTAATATGAGAGAAAACGGGGGATTCAGGTCAATGGGAATTTATTTCCAAAACATTTATTCATCCCATTATGGGGATGGGGATACTTTGCACGGTATCTTATGTCCTCGTTCCTCTATTTACATAATTCATATCCCAATTGCTCGACATGAAATGCGATTGGCTACAATTCAAGAGGGTTTGGTGCTCGTGTATCGAAGATGTCTATGAATTATTTACTACCACCGGTAGAGTGCACGTGATATTGTAGAGAATAATCAGCTGGGAAATCCGTGGTCGGCCGATTTGCGGAGCAGAAACCATCGAAAAAGGATAGCTCTGACCCACCTGGACATCAACTGCTTCCCTCTTTCTCTACCGCTCTCTTATTCAGCCGATCCATTTAACTAGAACGTGAACAAGATACTGTCGTTGAACATGGAAACTCGAAAATGATGACGATCAATCGAAGCTAGCACGCGAAGGCCTCGTGTGTAGGCGAGTGCGTCGCTTGCACGATCGTGTCCGAATCTGTCGGGAGCCCAGTTGTATTTCCAACAGAATCATCTTACTCTTTCAAAGAATCCCTCTGCGAAGAAGACGTGTTACCACTCTGGAAGAGAAATTTATGGACTGCTTGCAAGGAAATATTTCTGCATAGAAATCAACTGGCTTCCTTCGTAAACCTCCCTACGGACAAGGTGTTTGTTTCTGACGTGGAGTTTTGTCAATTACATGACCGTATACTTTTTTCGATCTGGTACATTTATCACGCATAAAAGCAGTCTTTCTCATGAGAAACAACGCAATAATTAATCATTATGACTTAAATTAATAATTCTTCTCATAATCAAAACATAGAAATGTACAAGGTGTCGCAAAATTATATGCCGGGACCACCATAACGTGACATTACACCCTCGGTTTGATGAATATTGACATAAAGAATTTGCTGTGAAATTCGCCTCGACCTTGAAAATTCAAGGTTAAAAATGGAAAACTGTTTTTGATGGCATCGTATTCTGCTCACCACAAGGGTCAGCTTTGCAAAAGGAACCATAGATCACTAATGATCTATCTGCTTTCCCGGAAAATAACGTCAGAAGTTCAAATAATTTTTATAGCTATTTTACTTACAAAATCTTCATGTGAAATATTAAAACACTGAACGGTAAGTGATAGGGAAAAAACATTATAACAGTTTTTATGATGGGACAAGGGAGAAACAATAAACATAGTTATGGTGTAAATATAAACATTATATTTAATGACAAAATAAAACAGTACACTTATTACAATTAACCATAATACAATGTGTTTTGTCGCGTATCATTGAATTTGCGACTTCCTTATGCTCTTTATGAGAATAAGGATGATTGGAGTAAAGTTAAATGATGACAAATTCAAACAACGATTTTTTAATAACCTCTACTAAAACGATAGCTTGAAACGTACAATATTTGTGTTGTTTATGTTGCTATGTATCCTACCCGTGTCAGATTTTTTTCATTCGACGCTTCATGTCGGTCCCCCTTCCATGAAAGATGGATCCTGATTGGAAAACGCTAATGTCAACATTCGCCATTCAGGATACTTAACACAATGTAAAACTATCTATTGTTGCGTCTTTTCTTAGTTTCAAACAGGGCCTTCCAAAAATGTGAGTCCGAGCCCGTGAAGCGCTGAACCGCTCTGCTCGTTGATTCACGTTTTTAAGTAATTAAATCTTCTTTTAAAGCAATTATTGAAATTAATAAATTACTAAATTTATTATCAATATTGAAACAACATAATTAGAGAACGAGAAATCAAACAGACTTTAATTACTGATTCGATAACACAAGTATACTCTTTGAATGCTTCCAGATTAATAAGTACAATTTTTAAAAGTTTGTACAAAGAATATCAGTATAACAAAACTTATTCTGTTTAACAACTAATAGCAACCCCAATCCAACTAATGTATACAACGGAAAAGCCACTTAATTGGTTCCCCAATGCATTTTCACTTATTATAAATGAGCGCTTCATACCCCGGCAATGCATTACATCAAGCTTTGCAATAAACTATCCTTGACCATGAGGAGAGTTTGTGTATTGACTAGGATCGCGTGTATGTATGTATAATAATTATGTTTTATTCCAACTAAGTCAAACGTAACACTTAGCGTAGGGTTATTACAAGACCGTTTTACTTCTAGTATGTCTGCTCTTTTTCTGCTTCCTCAGTGACGGTTCGATCAAGACTCCCTAAAATTCTTGTCGAGTACCCGGCTGACTACTTTTTGCTCAGCTAATTGGCAAGGGTAGCTGCCCTTAGCGTGCTATTATCAGAGTGGCGGGGTGATCAGGCCGGGGAAAGTCAGCCGGGGGTAGGTTTGGCAACGCAGCGGAATTTCCTCAGGGACCGTTACTTTCCACCGCGTGGTCCCCGGCTGCCAGCCTTGGGACCACGGGCCCTTCGAAAATCCTCGGTTTATGATACTGCAGATTGCTATTGAGGTCGTACTAGGAAACTAATAAACATGCCGTGTGCAAATTATAAAAACGACTTTCTCAAAAATAGCTTGACGGCCTGCAAACCATAAACCGAACTAGCCGTTTGCACGAAAATCTGTCCGTTTATTGCTACGGCCAGCCGCTACAACCATTTACAATCAAATCATTTGTTTCTATTCGATGAACAAATTTATAAATTCAAATTCGATGTATTTGGCGCCTCCGCTACAAAGAACCATATTCAAATCATACTCGCATTTACAAAATATAAAACTAAGTTCATGCGGTAACGTAACACTATTAAATAAATTGCATAATGTGAAAGTATTCATCACTGACCATAACTTATTTCAACAACTTCACTCTCTTTCATACTTTTCCTTTTTTTCCAAGTTGCCAACACATATTCATACAACAATCCCACACTTTTATCATTATTTTTTATGTGGAATGTTTCTGTGATAAAAATGGTTAATTTTCAATTTTTTAAGGGCATTCCAAAATCTTCTTGCGTCTTTTAAAAGAAATGCCTTATGTTTGGTCTGATATCACGAATATACATAAAAAAAGATGTTCAGCATGTATCCTTGAAATTACCTTGGGATAGCTCAAAGTTGTAAAACCGATAAAGCTTTAAAGCAGACGACAATCCATGTCTTTATTACTTTACCTATCTCCTTTATAGTTGACGTTCGAAGTGTCCGCTCGCAACTCTTAAGCCTTGCTCTAATTTATTTTGAAATGAACGGTTGATCGCAAGTTGAATCGTTGCTCATATCGTCGACCGCGTTGTTTTTACACCATTTCCTTTACGTGTCCTCCGAAACGATTTAAATTCCATCACTAATGATGGCTAGTGACTCGAATTCATGTTTCTTGCCATGTGGCCTGTCTGCAAAACAAATTAAGCCGAATTTACACCTTTTCACTGTGGATGATCATGATAGACGATTTATCTAAAAACATTGTTTCTCCCGGTGTTTCATGCAGTCGCATTTCGACGTTTCGAAAGCAGGATCGACATTCCTATGAATCCTCCAAAATGAAAATGTGTAAATTCGCCTTTAGCATCGCTATCATCATCTTTTCAAGCCGGTACTTAATTACCTCCGGATGAAGCGTCGGGACGTTTTGAAGTTTCTGCTCGCCGTTTCTGTTTCTGAATAATTGTTTGCCGACGTTGGAACTCCGGGACGGGGCGGCGAGAGGTGAGTCGGGGCACGATGAGAAATTTTAATTACCGTTTTACCGGAGTTAAACTGAAGACGAAGAACTAAGCGCACTTGGGAGAACACTCCTTCTAGGTAAACTGATCGAGTTCAAAGCCTATCTAGTTTCATCGCCTCGATTGGCGCGAGATTGTTTAATATTTAAGGAGCGATCTAATTCGCGAAGTCTTCTTCTGGCTCCCTTCTTCCCTTCATTATATTCGCTTTAGCCGGGCTAATTCTTCCTGTTCATTTCGACGAGGGCCGATAGAGAGACAAAATTATACAACGTCTAGGGGAAGAAAATGACGATTGAATTGGATGAGAGAGCCCTAGAGTTTTCTTTCTATTGGAAGATATTAAATGTCGAGTACAAGGTCTTCGTTTGACAATGCGTCCCGTGAACGAATCTGACGCTGAACGCAATGGGACAAAACTCTTTACAGTTTCGTACCTCGAATTAAATAGTTGATTACCTGGATTTTGGCTCAGCTGAACCCAATTTCCGTGCAACGGTTAACCCTTAAGTAGGCGTATTGGAAAGATTACACAAGTGGCCGTATGGAGTAAACAATGACTACCATTCTTAATATGAGGTACCATTCTTAATATAAGGTATTAATAAATGGAAAAAGATCAATATGATAATCAAAGATTCAATCATCGAGGACTTAAAACTAAATGAATTCTTATAAGTTTTACAACAAAACGTAACCATTTTGTTATACACATTGAGGGGCCACTAGAGGTCAGTCATATTGGAAAAATTGGAAGATAATATCCAAATGATTATTCTGTGGAATCACTGTTATCACTAGGCAGCAGATTTTTATGCAAGTTCATATTTGTGAGGATGTAGTAAAAAAAAGTAGAATTTCGGTAGAAAATTATTTTCTTACTAGATATGATAAAAAGCATAATAACTTGGATATTTTGTATATTCCTTCACATTATGTGTAATCTGTCTAATTTTGCATCTTTAAATTTTCTATAAATGTATAAAAATCCAGGGTCTAGTTATCACATTCTGTACGCAAGGGTACTGAGTACAAACATATATACTTGCATTTAGAATACAGAAGAGAATGCTTCTTGATGTTTTTTCTAGGCACAAGTGCCTAGCCTTTGCCTGAAATGCGGAATGTGGGTACGCTGCAGAAATGTAATCGCTACTAAATTAAAAATAACGTCATAAGATGGGAAGTTACTAAAAGTAGTGTTTTGAAAAATGCATGCGTTCTGTACATTTTTAGCGATTGAAGCTGCTGCGACTCCATGCGCGTACTTGAGGCTTCAAGGAAATAGTTCACCAACCTTTATTTTTATTGGTACCCTTACACTTCCAAAGAAACAACATTCCTCACACATCAACTCAAAGCTGTTTAACATATGCAGCATCACCCGACTTGTCAACTAACTACTAACCATCACTCAAACCCAGCAGAACCCAAGTACAGTCATTCTTGTCCTTATTCTTGATCAGCGATAAGCGGATATCCGCGGTCAGCTCGTAAAGCTAGTCCACAATCGAAGATCCCACGCGAGTGAAAGGAAGCAGTGTGTCCGGGAGGACATCTGGCTGTCCGTGCCACGTTGGAACTAGATCTGACCACGTCAGCGGAAAACCATCGAAGGATCGTAAAATGCATTGCTCCCGGCTTTCAACGGGATTCCCGCGTCAGATTGGGCGAGCCTCATTATTGGGTCCATCCTTTCGATGGAAATAGAGAGCGTTTCCGTATGCAAATCGCATTGAAACATGTTGCCCGCGGAAATGGTAGGAGTTGTGTCACAGGTAAAGATAAGAGGTATAGGAGAATATGAGAATATGGATCGGAGTTATAATATACAAGGTGTCCCACCTAACTTGAGCATCCGAAATATCTCGTTTCCTTTTGTGATAGGGAAAAATTGTCAAAAGAAAAAAAATATTTAGTTCAAAGGGGTGAACTTAATGGTGGGCAAACAAATTTTCTCAAGGTCATTTTTTCGAGCTTTCTGTGAGAGAGAGATTGTTCTTGTTGAGAATGGGCCTTATGAATGAGTGAGGGATAAATGGCGTAAGAGAGGATATAGGGAATTTTTTTTCTTGTCTTGTCCTGGTGTTGTGAGATGTTAAATGTAACTTTCGATTATAATAAGTATTCAAGCTATGATTAAATATATTATACGTATCAAATGGAATTGTTAATCGTCACCTGCTCACACTTTCAAAACCATCGAAGTTTGTTGTAAATGGGACTACCACATACTTTTGGTATGACGACATGATAGCTAAGGTCAAGACGAGTCAAACGATCTATGATATTATGACCTCCACGTGACCTTGAGTATGCAAAACGGGACATTCTTCGGGATAACATATGAAATTTGGAGGGGAGGTGAGGGTGGGGGGAGAAGCCCAAATCTAAAATTTTAGGTGCGGGTATTTAATTGTTTCCGCGATATTAATTAAAAACTTTCAGTACAATATATTGCATTCTTCATATACAGACACAACTAACATAACCGTTTTCACTGTAGCAGCCGTCGTTATCGAGTGATAAGTGGCCGATGGTACCCCGATCTTCGTTGCACTAACCATCGTCAAGTGTTCAGTAGCTGTTGACACAATAAGGATACCGCTCTCAGAATCTATAGGGTGACTCACGCAAAGTCGGTTATTGTAACTTCCGACGCGCAAGGAATGTTCTCTACTTGCAATACGGCTTCAGGTATACTGACCTCAGTATTAATAGTTTGTGGCAAACAATTTCGACGAGGCGACCACTGTGCAAGCGTTGCCGGTCGCCTGCCGGCGGCCGGGATATTTATGTCCCCACACCTAACTAGTATCCTCTTTTCCGCGTAAATAGTACGCCCATAGCTCGAATTGCATGTTGTATAGCGAATAATTTAAATTCTACGGTCATTGGCGAATTGATTATCCGGGGATCGAAAGCTGACGTGGTGCCACTGTGTAAGATTACAGTAAATACGGTGTACTGCAATTTAATATTTTCCATCTGAAATTAAAACGGAACATATTTCGGAAAAAGGTATACGTATTGCAAATAAGAAACATTCCTTGGGCGACTGAAGTTACAGTAATCGATTTTGCGTGGAACACCCTAGAGATGCTGAGGGCGGTATCCTCTGTGTTTCCTACAGCGAAGACGGTTGTGTTAGTTGTGTCTGTATATGAAGAATTCAATGTATTGTACCGAAAGCTTTTAATTAATGTCTCGGAAACTATTAAATACCCGCACCTAAAATTTTAGATTTGGGTTTCTTGCCCCCCACCGCCCTTCCAAATTTCACGTTGATCGGCAATAGGTCCCATTCAGAAATATAGCCGCAAAATGCATAAAACGTGGATTATTGATGTAAAAAATGGTGAAATAACAGTGATTAGGTAATTCATGAGCGGAAATTTATCTTAAAATATTGATGAAAACACTGCAACATGAAGATTCTGAATGGACGAATTAAAATAAGGCCTTCCCTACGTTTCCTTCCTTGCCTAACCTAAACGAGTTAATAAAGTGACCTGTTTTGAATGCTCCACACTGTACATTTACGTTTGCGACTATTGTAAATAGACTATCAGGATTTAACTTTTCTTATAAGCATTTCGGGTGTCTTTTTAAATATGTCACTCTAAAAATATGCAGTTCTTACTTTTCTTTTAGATTATATAAAACAAAGCATTTTCACTTTTGTTTGAAATACATAATTCACAATATACACGATTTTTATTCAGCTTATTTGAACATTCATCATATCGTAGATCAAAGATGTTGTACATATTTACTCGAGTGTCGCATTTTAAAAATCTTCGAATAGTTTAACAATATTGTTTGAAATAAAAGAGCTAGCCCGTGTTTAGGCCACTTCCTTTACTTTTTATTTGAACAATTTCTTTGTAATACAGTCTGATATCTGCTATCTACAGTTCCCGCTTATAAGGAATTTCCATTCGTATTCTGGTATATTGCGGACAAAAATAGAAGATCAGAATGTTCTATTTGTAGAATAGGTTAGCGTAAAGTATCGTGTAAGGGAAGAAACGGGAAGTTAAAGGATACCAGTTTCATCCTAGCCATACTAGAGAACTCCTCAATGAAATTATTCGCATATAGTGCGGACTGCTTTAGACAATGTGATATTCGCTAATAGCATGAATGATCTGCAATCTACACAAAAGAATTAATTTCCTCGCAATCAATTGGAGCTAGAATAGCGTCCACGAAAATGTCAATTTTACCTATTAGGTTACGTTAATAACTGTTGGAATTGTTGCCTACGCCGAAATTAATTCATTTGTTCAATTCGCTCGGGAATGCGCCATCTGGAACGACGGTTAGGGATGTTCTAGACATGTTCATAACAGTGAGATGCGTGTGACCAAGACCGCACCTGCACATTTGAGAGCTCCCTTCTGGAGATTTCTAACTTGCATCAGATTCCTGGGCAGCAAAGCGCCACCCGTACAGCGTCCATGAACGGGGGTCAGCGTCTGATACCCCTTCCCAAAGTTGGGTGCCTATTATCCTGTATATAAGGATCGCGGAAGCGAAGACATTTGGGCCATTGTGGAACTAGTTTTCACGAAAGCCCATGTCCCAGTGCGCCAAAGCCGGGGAAGTTAAACCACGGTCACTTCTACAACACTCCTACTCTTAAAGTTGTGTTCAAGCCAGTGCAAGATCGGGTCAATCCTCTTCGAGCATCTCCCTTATTAATAATTCACACACGTCGAATAGCCCGGAGATCCAGAATCTTTTCCGTCCGTGCCTATCGGCTACCCGACGTTTACCGTCGGATGCCCTGAGAAAAACACTCTTTCCTTTTGACTAGCCCAAGCCTTTTCCCGATCATACTCGCCAAGTCCTGGCTCGTAATAGAATACCCACATTTTACAAGAATATAATTTTCACATTAAAACGATGATTCAGCGGCGAACATTTCTCGCAATTCGTCGTGCATACAAAGAGGAATGCTATTCTTGAACGCGTATCTTTGGCGGATACAGAACAAGTCCAATAATATTGCTTTGTAACAGAGTTGAACTAAGAACAATAAAGAAAACAGAAGGATCACAACGAGTTGGCTGGCTGTCTCTATTTTTCATCAGTCTGTGCGAAGTAGTCGTGTTAGTTGATCTCCCAAGTGGTTTATTCCTTTTCATTCTGGACGAAGTGGCAATTACTCGTCGTGAAATCGCATCTTCGGGCTGGCTTTTTCTGAAAGGGACAGGGAGATTGCTCGTCGTATCGTGCAAATCTTCTGCTGCTAGGTCACGGCTGCACGAAGGCTTCCATTTTCATGGGAAAATTTCTTCTTGCGTTTTTTCGGACTGAAATTCCGTTCAGAGGTTCGTCCGATGAAATGGAAATTTAATCAGCGTGTTGGCGAACGAATAACTCCACTATCTGGCAATGGATAAATGACGAATGAAAGATTAATTAATTTTGTTTTAATTTTAGTTTTGTTCTGTTGTTCTCTGCTGTTCTGTTTTTCTCTCTTGTTCTGTTCTTCTCTGTTGTTTCGTTCTTCTCTGGTTTTCCGCAGTTCTGCTGCTCTGTTGCTCCGTTGTTCCGTTGTTTCATCGTTCCGTCGTTCTGTCATTCTGTTGTCGTGTTGTTCTGTTTTGTGTAAATGTTATGTTATGATTTGTTGTTTGCTTTATGTAATTAAAATAATGTAACCAATATCTACCCTCTCTGAAGCGAAGACGTGATCGGACCATTCTCTTACTTCTTCAGCACACGATTCGTTGCAAAGTTATGCAAAGGTAATGGCTCAGCTGGCAAAGTATTACAAGATTACTGGTACCAAGTATTACTGTTACAAGATTACCAAGATACAGGTTTTCATAAAATTTCGGGGAAGAATAGTTCTGATAAAAATATAAAACGTATATCTTTTATGTGCAGGTGTACATATCGAAGAGATGAAAAATTAAAATCATTCTCGAAGTTAAGGGTACAAACCGTATTTGTTTAAATGTCTCGGAAAGTATTAAATATATAGAAAATAATTGTAGAAAGTTCCATTTATTTAAAAAATGGATTTATTTGAAAAATGATGTTATTTATTATTTATTCCTCGTGCTAAAGGTTCATTAACATTTAAAAACTTTACATTACACAGAACGTAACATTAAAATGATTATACTTCAATAAGTAATATAATATGTAATATACTTTGATTATAAGTGATATACTTTGCATTCGAACAATACTTAATTCCAAAAATGTATTCTAAATATTATCGGAATATTCCAAATGTTATACGAATAAATTTTAATTCCAGTAATGCCAAACTCTGCAGCCAATGCATTATTTTGAACGCAACATAGTACAAATTCTCCAAATGGATGGATTTGCCTCTGTGACAAACGTAACATTGGGAAACTGTGGCAGGCCGTGAAATTGTAAAACGCTTTCAACACGTGACAATGCATGAAATCCGTGAATGTATGACGTGACAACAGTATATCGCCAACAGATTTAAAGCAATGGAAACATGCCTACTTAGACTTTTGGAATGTCATGTGAAATAACGGTATAACTCGTAACACGACAACAGTCTGAACAGCGTTTGTCACGTTCGTATTATAAACACTAACAGTGTAAAGGGATATGCCACTCCCTTGGCGAAAACCAGATGTGCCTGGAAAAGGTGACGCCTCGTCCTCTTCAGGTAACAAGCGGAGAATATGGCGATGTCCTACGCACGTGACACTGGAAATGTAGCACACTGTGAAATTGAGAACGGCCCGTACATGTGTCAATGAGTGGTACGCCGTGAGTGTGTGATGTGCCAGCAATGTGTTGGCAGCAGATTGAAATCATTGGAAATATGCCGGCCCACACTTCTACACTGACGCGTGAAAATGTCTAACAATGTGTCACAAGACGCAGGTCTGAACAAAGATTTATAGGTACGTTGATATATCGCTGCACGAAAACAGAGGCTACGCCGTGCGTTTTCCGGACCTATCTTACGATGAACCACCCGACTTGATAAATATTTTCCGCGAATAGCTCGCATTGTTGAAAATAAACGCATACAACGACCGCGATTGTGAAATTCCTGCGAGTTCGAGTGGGACGCGTGCCAAAGTCAGGCTTCGAAACGCGAGCAAAGACGTAAGAAATCTCATGTATTGGCATTTGCTATATCACAGTGTGTCTCTTTCCGGTGTGTTCATTTCTTTTTAAGTTAATTTTAGAATACATTTTTGCTGATAGACAAGAGCAATATTTACCCAACTTGTTCGTAGTAATAACTTGAAAGTAACGTCTTTTGAGTCGTGTTATTTTTTAAGCAAAGTTGTGCTGCATTTACTACACAATTCAAATTTGTGTTACCCATATTTCTAGTAGCATGCAAGAAACAACGAAAAAGTTAGTTTTTGACTTTTTTTAACTACGGTGCACCAAACCGAAAAATCTGAAAAATATCAGTATAATAGTATAATAGTATGTACTTACTCAAAACATACAGGGTGTTCTGCTACTGCATGTCAATATTTTAAGGGATGATTGCTGAGGCAATTCTGAACAATTTTTTCCTTTGCCAAAATGGCGGTTAAAGCTTCGTTTTTGAATGGTTAACGAAAAACACTGACCAATCAGAGCGCGTGTAAAGCGCGCGCTTAGCCGAGAAGGCGTTCAAGGCTGAAGTTGAGCGTATCACGATCTTCTCTCGGCTGAGCGTGCGCTCTACACGTGCTCTGATTGATCACCGTTTTTCGTTAATCATTCAAAAACGAAGCTTTAACAACCGTTTTGGCAAAGGAAAAAGTTGTTCAAAATTGTTTCAGCAATCGCTCCTTAAAATACTGACATGCAGTAGCAGAACACCCTGTATGAATCTATTATAGTACCGCGACTCCTTGAATTCCAAAACCGGCATTTTGCATAACTTTTTTTGCGTTTTTTAATATTTCACAACTTGGTTTTTCAATTTAAAAATGTTGGAAAATTGTAGCATGTGCGTCTGATTAACTAAAGGGTCCCTTACTTTTTTTCAAAATTTTTCATACACGCAGATGAGAGAAATTGAGCAGGAATATAACTTTTTATTTTTTCCAATTACTATCCCTCCAGTCGAGATGCTGAGCTGAAACTTGGCACAAATTGTTCTTTTTTTATATACAACGTATGACTTATGGCAAATCGAATTTGGTTTAGGAGTACACTTGACCCCCTTATCCCGCTATGCGCTTAAATAAAGCATGGGGCCTATGGATCAGATTTTAGGATGAAATGTAAATCTGGGGACCCGTATTACCATCCCTTCCTCTAATAAATTTTAACTGGAAAACTTACACACCTATGCAATTTCCTGCAGCTTTTTACGTCGAATATCTTGTTAATTCTCACATTTCATCGTATACATGGAGGGTGTTTCGTTTAATTCGAAACGGCGGAATATCTCACGATATGTATAAGTTACGAAAAAATATTCTTCCAGAAGTTGTTTGGTATCGAGGTGGACATTAAGTGACATAAATAATTTTGCTGTACATGTAGTGGTGGGCCAGGTATAAAAACCGAATTAGTTTCTCTAAATGGAACGCCGTACTTTTCGTTCATAACATGATAGCGCTTCTTGAGGCAAATACAATGATATGCAACATGATGTCATTCGATGCTGTAGAATCATCATAAATCAGGTCCGAAATAGTCAGGGAAACGCATTAAAATAAACAATATGAACAATGCTCGAGCTTTTTATCTTTCCTCGTGACTTTCAACCTTACAAGTACTTCTAGTTTCCACGTAACTGTACTATCCATTCGTGTGAAACAGTGCTCCCATTTTTTATCAAAACTATAATAAGTTATACATACATGGATTTTACTAAAAAAATTATGAATAAATAAATACGGCGTTCCATTCAAAGAAATTAACTTGTTTGATGTCTCTCCCCCATCACTAGCGTCTAGAACAAAATTATTCATACAAGGTCACCTTCGATTGCAGACAACTTTCGTGAGAACACTTTTTTTTGTTGTTTCAAGTTCAAGGGAGATATTCCACCATTTCCAGTTAAACTAAACACCTTGTTGTATTTATTTGAAGAGACGCATTTCATTTGAATAAAAAGTATCACGAAGCCTTCCCACCTGCTTCTATAAAAAATATTTAGTACTTTTATCCCATTCAAATTCGCAAGTGACAGGCAACCTTTTATTAAATGCACGAGTTTCATGATAGCTCCAGGGGTGGAAGATACGAAAAAATATAAAAACGTTTTTACCACCTTTTATATAGATTATATTGGCGCGAATACAAAATGTTTCGCTACTATCTTTCAAGGTTACTTGAAGGTCACCTTGTACTTTTTAAAGAAGACACTATACATTTGTCCTGCGTATTGAAATAGCAAAAATAGGCGAGATTAAAACATTGTTTACAACTGACTTTCCATCAATATGTGGCCGTAAGTGGAGAAGATATAATCGAAACGGATAAAAATTGACATTTCTGTTCTCTTACTCGCTTTGTTTACTTTCTGTGTTCCAAACTTCGACATGTTGTAAGCTTTGTGCTGAAGAAACCTATATGAACCACGCAGAATTTTATTCCACTATATATTCCTGAATACCCACGATAATACAGGGTGTTCGGAGATTAACTAGCCACCGTTTCTCTCATAAATAGTGAGTGCAGGAGAACATTGTTAGAGAGAAAAGTTTTTCTATTTTCTATCAGCTATATGTAAGTATACATGAATTTTTTATGTCAACAATATTTTTCGAGAAACGAAGGTGACCTTCAGTCTTTTAAATGCAATAGTGCATATACATATTTCTATACAGGGTGTCCCAGAACTCCCCATAGAGCCGAAGAGGGGTGATAGCTGAGGTAATTCTGAACACCTTTTTCCTTTCCGAAAATGTTGTTTGAGTCTTCGTTTTTAAATGGTTAACGAAAAACATTGACCAATCAGAGCGCGCGTAGAGTCCGCGCTCAGCCGCGGGAATGTTGCGTTCGATCTTGACGCTCGGCCAAGGCCGTGAATGTGAACAAGTCGCTCGGTCTAATAAGAGGCGTTTGCCAAAAGTTATATCGAATAAGGTATAAACAAATTAAGAACAATATCAAGTTATTCGTTATTCCTCAAGAAGGAATAAACTAATTAGTCGTTATTCGTGTAGAATCAATGAATCGATTGACTAATAAACCTATCAATTGCAGCCCGCGTTAAATTAAAAAAGATTGACAGAAGATTCAAATTAGACTCACCCATGCATCCATAAATGAACCTGCTTCGACGAAAATGGGTCACTGTGTCATCCTACCGATCCTGCCCATTGTAAGTAGGTATCCCGCAGTGCAGGACAGCTGATGTTACGGCCAGGTCAGCAAACTCACTTTATTTGACAAAACTTATTACCTGCACGGCAACGATCACTGGGTTATTCTACCGATCCTGGCCATTCGAAGAACAAACACATGGTGCACAACAGCCGATGTCTCAGTTGGAACAGTGAAAGAACTTCGTTTCACAAAATTTCCATCATTGCACGATCACTGGCACTTTACACTTCATGATTTGAATTTATGAAGTCAGTTGTTCCCATTCATGAATAATTGCCACTTATTATCTTGCGTTACACCCTCACAAAAGTGACAACGATCGTGCAGTAAAGTAAAATTCGAGAAGTGAAGTGAAATGACTGACCTGACCGTGGAGTATCAGCTGTTGTGCATCACGTGTTACACCTTGATGTAATAATGATACGAATGATTGGTAGGATGACAGTGACGCATTTTCGTCTAAGCAGGTTCATATCTGGAGAAACGGGTAAGTCTAATTCCAATTGTTGGTGAATTGTTTAAAATGTAACATACGTCGTACTTGATAGACTCGTTAGTCAGTCGATTGTAATTCTGTTTTGTTCATGTAATTACAACAAATTGATTTCGTTTGTATTTTAGTTCATTTCCATTCATGAATAATCAGTAATTCGATGTTAACTTTTGCTCCGTGTTATACCAACGCGTTTTGTTCGGGGCGACGGTCGAACGTCGCTACCTAGCATGACACGCCGTGCGCCGTCCCTGAGCGCGGGCTCTACGCGCGCTCTGATTGCTCAGTGTTTTTCGTTAACTATTTAAAAACGATGCCTCAAACAACATTTTCGCAAAGGAAAAAGGTGTTCAGAATCACCTCAGCTATCACCCCTTTTCGGCTCTTGAGGTAGTTCTGGGACACCCTGTATATTTACATTTCGTGTTCAATGTGACAATATGCGAAATGTTTTCGTCATTACTGACCTTGCATGGCCTTGAAGATCATAGTTATGCACATGAATGAATTCGTCTTGACATGTGGTTTCATATAATGTGAAAATATATGTACTAATACGTTTAGAAAAAACTGAAGATCACTTTCGTTTCTAAAAAAATATGGGTGATATACAAAATTCATGTTCCCTAATATTTGGCTTATAGAAAACAGAAAATCTTTTCCCTCTAACCTTTTTCTCTAGTATTTACTATTTACGAGAGGAACGCTGGCTAGTTAATCTCTGGACACCCGACATTAATGACTACTGGAATAAAAGTAAAATGGAACCGATTGTAAGGAATAAACGATCGACGGCTGCGCCGCTTTGGTGTTCCGTTCATTTTCAATTGAACCTATTTATTCATCCATCGTACACTGGCTCCCCGGTTATTGAAAAATATCTATTCATACGATCATTTTGCATTTTAATGACGTTCACGGGGATTCGATTAGCCCAACAATCGATAGAATGCCCGCCCATTTTTAATTGTCGGCGCTTCAGTTTCGTTTCAATTATTTCATTTGCGTATCTCGAAATGATTCGATTACGGCGCCACCAAAGTGCTACACGATCAAACGCCAAAGTGTCGCGCCAGTATAAATCAATCACGTGATAAAATAGTGGTGGAATGGTAATTGACAGTTCCGAGCACACTATACTCTCGAATAGAGTTTTTAATTGTTCACTGGCAAGGGAACATATCGAAGTGACAATCACCGATTTTGATGAGATCGAAGAATAACGTAGTTCTCATAAAAATGTTTGACACACATTTTTTAGCGGCAGTCGTGCATGTTAAAGGGGTAAACAGCGCCCACAAAGTTGGGGTTGCGGAATTGATTTCGACGAATATCTCGGGAAATACTAGGAACAGAGCAATTGTGTTAATGGATGAAATTAGTATTTATTAATCAGAAATTTAACGGTGTAAACTATTTTGTTGAAAAGCCATTTATTTAAATAATATATTCACAAATGACATGCTTTTGATAGTTGTTTCTTGTTAAATGTGAATAAATTTTCTTGAATATCTATTTATATAAGCTATACATCCAGGCACAAATTACGAATTGGAATTTTTATTTTCACACTACAAGAAAGTTACTATATTTGAAATATCCTTGTTTGATGTGTATACTAGAGCACCTGAGTTGTTCCGCGTTTCTGAAATATGTGGTAGCTTTGCCAGAAGCTACGTTATTGTGGGACACTCACTGCAGTTTTTAAACAAAAAAGATGAATTTGCGCAAATTATTCGATGTAAATTTCACAGTAGTGATCTCCGCGAAGAAGTGATTAAAACACATATGCTTCTCGCGCCACGAACATTTCAAGGCGACGACATTGTCGCACTCGAAACAAATAAATTGTTATGTCAACATGTTAATCTGCGGAACAAAGCTTCTCAGGGTTTTCGAACTCTTGCGGTCTATTATCTACGCAGCCACATCGAAACCACGCATATTGAAACATGTGCTGATACCTAGGGCAGGATAATTGATTGTGAATCAAGGACTGTAATTTCATAATATTATTCCGCGTATATAAGTTCAAATTATAGTTTAAATTAATTGTCAACTCTTTTCAGAGCTACGATGTACTTAAGTAACGAGGAACAACTCAGGTCACATTCTGTGCACATCAAACAAGAGAATTTCAAATATAGTAACATTTTTGTAATGCAAACATCAAAATTCCAATTTATCCGTAGTTCGTGCCCGGATTTATAGTTTCTATAAACAAATATTCAAGAAAATTTATTCATATTTAACGGGAAAAAACTATTAAAAGCATGTCATTTTTCAATGTATTATTTAAACAAATGGCTTTTCAACAAAAAAGTTTGCACGGTTAAATTCGTCGTTAAAAAATACTAATTTCATCTATTTACACAATTGCTCTATCTCTAGCGTTTTCCGAGATATTCATCGAAATCGATTTCGCAACCCTAACTGTAAGGTCGGTTTTCACCCCTTTATTACACGCGATAAAAAAGTACTAAGTATTAATAATTATTAATTATAAATAAATATAATGAGAGCTATATTATACTTGAATTTCATAAAAAGCAGTGACAGCCACTTCGGTATGTTCTCATGTGAGGAGATCCGAGCGAGAGGCGGTCCTGCTGGCCCGATTCGAGGATCATCGAAATAATCGAGAGGTATTTATAAAATTCGTTATCGTTGTTCCGACTCGTATGATTTATTCAGTGGAGCGCGTATTCGGTCGTGAATCGTTGTTATTTCATTGGTGTTAATATTTTGGTGAAAAATATACCTTGGGTATTGAATTTTCATGTTGTATTGGACTGTGATGGAACGTTTTAGGTTGAACGCGGATATTCGAGATGCAATTATCCAGGATCTGCATGTATGTATATGTATTGATTACTGCCAGTTATTCTCTGACACAGTTATGTAAATATCAAGCGATGTTCGCCGACGAGGTAAAGTAGAACGGTTTTGATGGTTTTGATGATGTTGTTTCAATTTTCTCATTCTCATTGAAAATTCTCCCCGTGCGACTGTCCTGTCATCGACGCTCTAACGCAGGGGTTCCCACTTTCCGCTTCTAACATCCGCTTCGTTTAACGAGGGATCCGCCGTACAATTTCACAAGTCATCTCCGCTTTTCAATATGGCTCTATCTCGGACAGGTAATAGCACCCGAACGTATTAAAAATAAGAAATCCTTTTTTATATGTCAGTTTATTTTTAGGTGATCGTATTAAAAATAGAGTAATTAGCGACCACTTTACCTTTCACTACATTTCAGAAAAGTTAATTAGAATTACAAAATATACTTATTGAACATAGTTTAAGAGAAAGAGAATCTAACAAATTAAACGAATTAAAAAGCTCTAACATATTTTGGGTATTCTTCAGTTTATTTAGGGTCGTGCTTACGTCGGGTTTAATATTGAATTTGTTGCCCTGTCTCCAATATTTTCTGCAGATTATAGTATCGTACGCATACAAGGCGCACATTTAGGACCTAAGCGTGCGTTACATCTATGTCCATACACGAATTTTTTTACCTATGCATGTGCGCCACGTCGGTGTCGAGTTTCGGATTACAAAAGCACAACAGCAGTCAAAGATGCCCGTGAGTCGTGCGATGATATCGGCCTGGCAATACGAATGTAACGATGAAAGTTTTTTATCTTTGATTTCTTTTTAATGAAATTTTACTAACGTATTTGCGAAATTTTTCTGATTAAAATGAGGCTAAGCACGATATAGTTTACAATAAGCACATTACTATTTTCTCACCGATGTGAGATTTCTTATATTTTATACTTTCCACGTTTAATTAAAAATTGTTTGAATTTAATGATATTTGGTATCACTTTTATCGCGTGGATCTAGGTACTTCTCAGTATTATGATAAGCTCACAATTAAAAAGTGAAAAACATGAGCCTTTAATATTTCGGTGAGTTATAAGCTGTCTGTCATCGTTGATGCGAGACGTATTATAATATTTGTTTCATCCGAAATGCCCAGCTTCCACCCTTGCCTTCACAAACTGAACAACACAGGGACAAGGGGCTTTTGCGCCTCCTAAAATAAAAGGGAAAGTTGGGGAATGTTAGGAAATTACTCTGTTTATGACTTAAGCTTGTGGAGGAGAATTTTGTCACGTAGGTGATTAGGTAGTGGTGCCCAGGTTTAGGGTACTTGGACGGTTTATGGGACCGTACACATATGATACATAGGTTTCATCTCTTTCTATCTAGATTGTTTCGTTTCACTTCTACGTCACGTGGCAGTCTTAAGAGGTAGCAGATCTAACCACTAATGACAGAGCGCGTTACTGCAAATGGGGCCCGTAATTTGATTGGACGGCATCTCGGATGAAACAAATAATAGATAACGTTCAACGCTCGGCGAGCTCGAAGACACTTTGGAGGACAGGTGGCGGGATTGACAGCGCGCCTTGCATCCGTGCATCACTGTAATACAATATACGTTCTATATTCGAGACGAGTTTTTTCGGTGATTAGACGTGCATGGGTTAATCTAGAATGGCCGGTGCGAGTAAGAACAGTTTGTTCCTTCTTGCATAATTTTATAAGTAAGTTTATAGTAATAAGTAAGTTTAGTTTCGGACTCCATAGCCGTCCACCACACAAACTATGCCCTTTTCATGGCCCAAAGAGGATTTGCGAACCTCTATTCCAGAACTGAAGCATAGACGCACGCGATTCACAGTTCCGTGATCAGCTAGGTCACGTGCAAACTCGACGAACCGTTTGTTTCTGTATGCAGCACGCACTTTCTGCATATTCAATGCACACGTGCAAATAGTTCCTCGTTTCCAGTATGAGCTCGCGCGTATTTTGCAACAATTTCTTCATTCGGGACATGTAGCAGCATTATTGGCGACAGATCAAACATCTTCCCTTCCCTATCCTTTCGTTTTGAGCTTTCTTTAATTTTTCATGTTGCCGTCGATTGATAGACACGGTGGAACGATCGCATGAGTGGTCAATTTTTTACAACCACGTCGACGTTTGTATTTCATTGTTGAGTAGTTTCGAGCCTTTAATCGAACTTGATGTCAATCCATTTTTCGTAAATGAGATATTATACAGGAGGGAATACCCATGAAGAACTAATTCTGTTCTTTGTACTCCGTTTCTGTCACTGTAGTAAGCCAATTTTAACTTTTACACTACATAGATATTTGTTACATACAACCATTTGCACTATTTAGTTGTATTTCATATACAATTACATGAGTACAACTTCATATGCAATGGTCAAACTACGGATTATGCGAATGTTCCCCTCTTGCCCCAAATGCGATGGCGACACTAAATGAACAATAATACTGTTTATTGTTTACATATAACGTTTTCAAACACAAAAATAAAATCCTTAAGAACTTGACTAATTGATAGAATTGAAGAATTTAATAATATTAGAAGGTATAGTTAATCTGCTGGTGTTCAAAGCTGAAGAAAAAGTAGAACGCGACTGCAAAAAAATAATAAACTGGCTGTCATACACATAATAATGCTGCAAATTTACTGGAATCGATACTGGTACATTAATATTAAACGGTTAGTCAGATATAATAATTGAAAGGAAGCTGACATTACTTTTATAAAAAATAGACGATGCCATCTTGCGTGATTCCGGCTTACCCCCCCCCCTCCCCTTCCTTCTCCTAATTTTGCTAGGAACTTCACTGTACGGTTGTTCTTATTTTGCGAGAAGCCATGTAGTCAATGTTGAAGAAACGTGTGGAGAATTTTTCGTTTGGTAAAATGCAATCAAATGCAATCGGTTTTCGAAAAGACAGAGATGCTGCAACTGTGCTTTGAAAACTAGACAGCTATGAGTTCTTCGCGAAGCTGCATTTCTGTGCGGCGCACTTCAGCATACAGCGTGCAACATGTACAGGGAGTACAGAAATTCTATGTAAAGCCCACCACAGCGTGATTCCACACTTTCGCATCGGTAGACATTTGTGAAAAAAAACATGCAAAATTGTCCTTGACCTTGAAGATTAAGGTCAAATTTTTGTTTTGTCCTATCGGATTCTACTCATCGTGAGGGGTAAAAAGTGTTGTACCGACCTCTAACTTCTGCCACTAGAGAGATTTGTCGCGAGCTGCTGCTTTTTCTAGAAAGTGCTCGCCCCGACATCACGTCCTATATAAACATCCTGTGACTATCCCTCACTATCCTGACGTCTAAGGTAAGGGTCTGCTTGGTAACCTTACTGACGAGTCCTCTAGCAGGGCCAGGACGAAACGCTTTCCTAATGCCCTACTCCATAATTTTCCGCTCAGTCCGCCTACCACTCTTAACCGCTACAGTGTCAAAGAAACTATGGGTGGCAACTCAACCGTTTTCTTGAAAAATAATGTTAAAGGTCCCGTAGTTAGCACGGGTTAAAGCGAGAGAGCCGAGAGCGTCGATGGCCGACGTAACGCACAGGCCGATCTAGCGTCGCGGAAGGGGCGCAAGACCATCTCCCTCTCTTACTCCCTCTCGCTGTAACCCATGCTGTCTATCGGCACCTTTAACATTTTTTTTTTCATGAAAACGGTTGATTTGCGACCTATAGTTCCTTTGACACATTTGACCCTTGTGTCGAGTAGAACCCAATAGGGCAAAAAAAAAAAATGTTGACATTAATTTTCAAGATCAAGGACAATTTTGCATGGGCTTTTTTTCACAAATGTCCACCGATCCGAAGGTGTAGAATTACGCAGTGGTGGTCTTTACATATAATTGCTATACACCCTGTACAAATTATGAACACAGAAAGTAAACAAATCGAGTAAAAGAACAGAGAACTTTTGTACAGCGATCATATTCATGGAAAATTCGTTGAAAATAGTGTTTTAACCTCTCCTTTGTTCGCTATTTCATTCTGTAATATCGAGATATAGCTTTCCTTTTCTAAAAATGCAAGATGACTTTCAAATGACCTTGAAAGATTGTAGTGAAAAATTTTGTGAATTTTGCCATGCATCGCACACGTTCAGTAACTATTTTTAGAACTATGTTTTAATTTTTGCATAGGTATTAAATGTAAGGTCATAGAAAGTTAGGTCGTATTATGCCATATGATTTCTCCTTCTATCATTTTTTTTTTCAATTTTTACGTAAAAAAGAGCAGTAACCTGTCTCAATTCTCAGATTCATTCTGTATTTTAATCGCCAGAATTTCGCATCCTATGTAAAATATTATTTCGTTTGATCTGCTTAAAATAAAATGTTCTAAATACTACTTCAAGTATTCCTTTTCTTAATTTTCCCAGTTCTAATAACATCTAACCAAACAAAACGCGTTTCTACGTGTCAGTTTTTAGCGCTGGTAAATGTTTGGCAGAAGTTTTAAACTTTCCTTCGAACAGCTTCCGATTACTTTACCCAAGTTTCCTTCTCCCGCAATCCATCTCTCCTCTCTCTTTAGGCGCTCCTGAAAATGACTTTCTTTTCAATTTCTGTCCTTAAACTTTATCAAAAAATAACTGTGGCTCAACCATCCTCAAGTCTGCTTATAGCAGTTCTTGAACAAGAGAATGAATCATCGTAATGTGAATAAGTGGCAATACGAGATTATGCTATGCTTTTTCCACTCGGCTACACGTTCTTTTCGCCTCTCCGCGTCGCTGAAAGCGGAGGTCGACCATTTCTTAATTTTATTTCTAGTACTCCTGCCACTTTTGTACGTACTAAAAATTATTCTACCGCGGTGTCCGCGAATAAATGTTTTCCATACGTGCAACAAGTGAATGGTAACGCACAGTGGGACAAATGCTCGTCCTTGTATCAAGATCAGAGCACTTTTGATAGAAGCGAGATGGACAATAATTTTTTTTAAATTAAAACTAAAACGTTGCAAAATAATGGAAAATATAGAAAAAGAATTACAAACAAGTTTCGACCTTTAAAATTTATGTTAACATTTTTGACAGAGATTTCTCGTTATAATGCGTGGTTGAATTGTTTCCTTGATTTATTGTACATCATTTCTTATAGGTTTTGACAGCCTGGATTCAAACCAGACCGCTGAATTTATGTAAACCAGCTTTTCTTATTTCTCTTTGCTATCACTTTTTATGTAAATTATGATCGGGTGAATACGAAATTTTTCGCTACTATCTCTCAAGGTTATTCGAAAGTCATCTAGCATTTTTTAACCTTGTGATTGACTTACCATCCATATGTGGTTGAAGTAGAAAAGGATAAAATCATCGGAACGGATAATTTCTGTTCTTTTCGCTTTATTGATTTCCTGTGTTCAAAATTTGGGCACGCTTTAAGCTGTTATGCCGAAATGCAGCACACAGAAGTGCAACTTCGCCAAGAAGTAGTAGCAAGAGAAAAATAGTCCACCATCAGAAATTTTATTTTGCTTGTTCTACAGTTACTTATAATCTTACGGTGCAACCAAAACGTCGCCATAATGCGCAACACTCACGTCTAGAAATGTCTAGACCTACCATATGACAGAGATAACAAACCCTATATTAGGACTGGAATTACTCCTACGGAGAGAAAGAAAAAGAAGAAAGAAAGGAGAAAAAGTTCTAAAGCAGACTTTGTACCAATCCTTCTCGTGTTACTAATGTTTGTTTTTCTAAAAACACATTCAATCTTCCCTTGACCGTAACAATAAAAATATTACTTTAAAAGCCTTGTATACTTCAAAAGGGACCATTCTTTAGACAAATGCATAAAAGGAATGCTTCAGTTTTCCATAATATTCCATTTCCAGGCATTTAAAAAAACGTGGTGTATCTCTTATCGGACTTAGTCTCTTTGCTAACGTTTATCGTTGTAATTTAGCTCTCTCTTTCTCTCTCTCTCTCTCTCTCGCTCACACACACACACGCGCGCGCGCGCGCGCACGCACCTCTCTACTTAACTTTCTTGTACCATATTATACATTCTTTTTCCGATGAAAACGTCTGATCCACTTCCGTTTTAACGATACCCTTCCTTCCTCGCAGCGCACAGTGACGCGGAACTATAAAAGACGCTTTTCGATTTCAAAATACAGATCATGTAAATTTAGATTTCACGTCGCGTTCCCATGGGGCAAGTTTAAGTTTCACGGATTACGATGTGTTTCAGGTATGTACGCATTAGATCATCAGCAGTGTGACAAACGTGGACTGATGTGAGCTGAATTTCCTACGCGGCCCCTAGCTCCAACGCAATTTCATCACCATTTATCGTATGTATAACGATCTCGTCGATGCAAGGCGCACGGTGTTGTTATTTGCGCTGAAATATGCACGTAATGAATATTACATGGGCCATTGACACAGATTTAATACTTACAACAACTCCGATATTTTTGATTAAATTTCTATTCGCTGGAAGTGTGATTAGTTTGAAATGAAGTGGACATAATGTACAGGGTGTCCCACCTAACCTGTGCATCCAAATTATCTCGCTTATTTTTTATGATAGGGAAAAATGTCAAAGGAAAAGAATATTTGGTTTGAAGGAGCGAACGTAATGGTGGGCAAACAAATTTTGTCAAAGTCATCTTTTTTCGGGATTTCAATACTATCGAAGTTTTTTTTAAGTGGGCTACGTATTTTTGATATGGCGATATTATAGCTAAGGTCAAGCAGTGTCCAACGGCCTATGATATTATCACCTGTACGTGAGCTTTATTAAAAAATTCACCAATTTATTGATGTAAATGGTGAAATGGACTAATGAGGGAAAATTTATTTTAATGGGTGTTGAAAATGATGTCCGTCAACATCAATACATTTCTGCAAACGATTTATAGAAGATTTCCTAGCCTTCCTGATAATTTGCTCATTGATGTTAGCACAGGCAGCTGTGATACGTTCTTTGATGTCTTCCGGTGTTGTGGGAATGGCGTCATAAACTGTTGCTATAATCTTGCCCCACAGAAAAAAAAATCTAAAGGCATAAGATCGGGTGATCGTGCAGGCCACCGAATTTCTGCACCACGTCCGATCCAGCGCTCCGGGAATCTCTTGATTTAGTGCTTAACGGGCTATCAGTGCACTGTGAACTGGGCACCCGTCATGTTGAAACCACCTTCGATGTCTTTGCAATATGGAAATGTCTTCTAACATTACAGGTAGCTCATTAGTTAAAAAGAATACTGTTAGTTATAAGGAGGACTAGAGAATTTTTTACAAATCGTTTGAAGTAATGCACTGATGTTGGCGGACACACATTTCGAGCACCTACTAAACTAAATTTCCCCTCATTAGTCACGTCATCACGATTACTTCACCATTTACATCAATAATTCAAGTTTTATGAATTTTTCGCACTCAAGGTCACGTGAAGGTCATAGTATCGTTGGTCGTTGGACTTGTCTTGGTCTTAGCTATCATATCAGAAATATGTAGTCTCATTAAAAAAAAACTCGGATAATTTTGAAATCTCGAAAAGATGACCTTGAGAAAATTTTTTGGCCCGCCATTACGTTCGACACTTCAAACCAAATATTTCTTTCTTTGGCGTTTTCCCCTATCATAGAAAATAAACGAGATATTTGGGAGGCTCAAGTTAGGTGAGACACCCTGTATAAGATGATAATTTGCATTATTTTAGCTATTTACCAACGGTTGTCCCTTCTGAGGGGACATGGTACATCCAGAAAACATCTCGGATACCCCTGTAAGGGGACATTCTGTAAACTGTTATAACTTCGTGAATAAAAATTGTTCCATAGTCCACCTGGGCTCATTTTAAAGGGTGAAGCCTCCTTTTTCAATCCTTTCAGTTCTGAGTTCACTCCTTTGCAAAGATGTTTTAACATTATATAGTGGGTGGGAAAGTGAAAATACTTTTCCTGTTTGAAAATTTTGTAGATTCATACACGTCTACAAACATCGCGAAATTTTTCTTCGTAACTCAAATTGCTATAAATTTGAAGGCCGAATTTCTCTCCTTTCAAAGGACCACCTAAATTTGATATACAGTTTTCATATCTCCGTTTCCTCAAACTTTGAATGAAAAGTGTGCCAATGACATTAGATTGTCGAGTATCTCAACTTTCCCATCCGCTACATCATGTAAAACATTTCCGAGAAAAGAATGAACTCAGGACTGAGAAAGCAGAGACCTCGGGCTTAAAAATGAGTTCAGGTGGATTGTCGTAGATTTTGTTTCCACAGAGTTATAATAGTTTAAATATGGACAATTATTTATGAAAAGTTAATAAGGAAATTCGGTCCAATTGCTGGTAAATAATTCGGGAAGAGTTACCAAATGCAAAAGGTTATTTATTAGTAAAGGAATATTTCCTGTTATGGCACTACTTATACAGTTTCGAAAAGACTTCTTGTTTATTTGAAGGAGAAATATTACGAAAGAGAAACTCTTCGACTTTTATAAAATGAACTTTATGCAACTAAAAAGTTCACTCTCTCTTTAATGCGTGTTGTTGCGAACGATTTCAAAGTACGTGACTACGGCCTGTATATTTCATTTGATCAAGTATTATCCAGCCTATCATCGCATGCAACGAGATGTAAAGGCACGAGAGACGACGAGCCGGTGAGACGAAGGGAAGGGTTGCACCCAAGCGAAGAAAACTTCACGGTCTGATGCATATTCAGTCTCCTCAGACACATGCGATTACACCATGTATTGCTTCGCTTGACGGATGATGTTTTGATTTCTAATCGATGACCTGTTTAACGCTACGCTGCCGACTAGGTGCAATCAATAATCGCCTCGTCCAATTTTCGGCCGACTGAGTTAGTTAATCGACAAACTATAATTGTTGTTTATATCTGCGTGCATAGAGAAGAATTGTGTTGAATAGTGAAACGATGCTTCAAACAGATATGTACAGGGTGTCCCACCTAAGTTGGATATCCCAAATATCTCGCTTATCACTAAACACGTTTCCTGTAGCCTGTGCCAACGTTGCTCATCGAGTTAAATTCTAAGCATTGATACATTAGTGTCTTGTTTCGTTTACTGCAATCAGTTCAGAATTTCACTTTGATTTCCAGTTGATGTATTCCAGTTTGATGTATTCGCGTTAACTAATATTAAGCAAGGAAGGAGACATAAGGAAGGCTTGGTATTAGTTAATCCTTTCAGAATCTTCATGTTGCACTGTTTTCGTCAATATTTTAAAATAAATTTTCCCACATTAATCATCTAATCACTGTTGTTTAACATTTACATCAACAATCAAAGTTTTTTGAATGTTTAGTACTCAAGGTCACGCGAAGGTCATAATATCTAGATAGCTGGACTTACCTCGACATTAGCTGTCGTATCGCCATATCAAAAATATATATTCCCATTTTAAAAAAACTCCGATGGTTTTGAAGTCTCGAAGAAAATTACCTCGAGAAGTATCGTTTGCCTACCATTACGTTTGCCTCTTCAAACCTAGTATTTCTTTCCTTTGACATTTTTCCCTATCATAGGAAATAAGCGAGATATTTGGGACGCCCAGGTTAGGTGGGGTATCCTGTATATTCTTAAAGACGCCTTTAAATACATAATCTGCTCTAAAACCCAACGCTACTAAAAATGAAGTAAAATCAATGGAAATGACTGGAGGTTACTGCGTTTTATCTGTCATGGTGTTAGTTTGTGCCAGAATGAAATTTTATAAAAGACTCCTTACGCAACTATCTGCAAGCATAATAAACATCACAACGTTTACCCTGATAGCCATATCAGACAGGTCACCACATTGTACCGGCCGAAGTTGAGCCAAGTTTGGTGTCGACATGCAGCGCCATATTAAAATTTAAATGGCGATCAACTGTTTGAAGCGTACGTTGTATCGAACTGGCGGCTTGCGATTTTAGGATTCGTGCAAAGAGAAGTTCGTCTAAGTGAAGTGGGTTTGAAAGAAGACGTTCTTCTATGTTCTCCTACTGCTCAGAGAAAAAGCCGCCAGTTTGATAGCCCTGATTCAAACAGTTAAAATTGGTTGCGTTTTGGCGACCAACGAAACGCAGCGATCAGTCTATCGCTATTTGGGTTTTCACGTGGCGCTGCATGTCGACGGCGAAACTCGGTTCGACTTTGGCCGGTGATACTGCCATTAATCTCGCTACTGGCAACCTAGTGGCTATTAGGGTAGTAAATGATAGAAAAGCAAGAAGCGTAATTGAAATAGCTGTGGCTGTCAAGCATTTTGTTAGTCGATAATTATGCTTCTTTCATGAAACTATTTATACAAATAATAAAATTCTTGCTTTGAAGTTCCTAGCTAGAACTTATACTTAGCATCCGTGCAAAGTCTCAAATCTGTTAACTGGCTAACGAGGTTAGCGGTCAGTCTAACGTATTAATCAGCGGGCTGCATAATCGTCCTTCGTGACAAAGTTGCACACCGCATCGGAGTTGGACAGTATAATCATTGTTCGCCACCGCGAGCCATTAATTACTAGAGATGTGCGGGTACCTAAAAGTTCGGGACCTGCACGGGATGGAACATTTTGGGAATTCAGTTCTGTCTCTTCGAAAACCAATTTCATCCAGTTTCACTGTGCAACAATGTTTTTCAATAACCACCTTAACTGTGGCATTGGCGAGTCTATGTATGCGACTTCAACACGCTGTCGATGCATATCTGCTCAACCTGTCCGAAATAAAAACTGATCCGACAATTTCTCTGCACAGTTTCTTCTTCCGAAATGTATAGGGCGCCGCGTAACTTATAGAAGAGCCGCACATGAGAGATCCCTGAGGAGATAATGAACAACCTTTTCCTTTGGCAAAATGTCACTTGAGGCTTTATTTTTGAATTATAAACGAAAACCCTGGCCATCTACAGCGCGCGTAGAGTCCGCGCTCAGGGACGGAATGTCGCCTCGCGCTGGATGGTGTCATTCGGCTGCTGCCGCGAGCCAAACGCGTCAGTATAGCGTTATTCACGAATAACGAATAATTCGACATTATTCTTCATTGCATTGACTCTGTATTCTATATGACTTTTGCTTCCTGCTATACCGATGCGTTTGAATCGGGGCACCGGCCGAACGTCATCATTCAGCACGACGCGATTTTGCCAAAGGAGAAAGTTCTTCAGTATCGCTTCAGGAATTTCCCATATCCGGCTCTTCTATGAGTTACGGTACGCACTGTATATACAGAATCCTATACCGTGAAGTGATTTCGTGCCAGAGTCCTAACTTTTTATAAAAATACAAAAGTAACGAGTGGAAAGTGCATGCATCGGCCTTTTTTAAAAATTTTAATAGCCATTTACAATCGTTCAGGATCCCAAAATATCGTACAATTATAAACCATTGTATACAGGAGACTCGTCTCTATCTTCTAAGATCAAAATGAACTTTGTATCGCTTTTAATATTCACGTAATTTCTCTTTTTTTTTAGAAAAGACGCATGTTTTTACAAAAACTCATGTTTTTCGAAAACTTTACGTGATAGAACAATTCTGCTTCGGGATTCGTGTTAAGGACGATAAACTCTACAGCGATCACCCAGTGGATATTACAAAATAAATTTCGCATTGCATAGTGTTCTTGCCGAACAGATATGATGATGGACTGCCGACTCATGCTTCTGCCCAGAGTGGAGATGTTTCTCAGATAAAAATAGTGCAACAAACTGAAGAATCATGCAATTGTTGCAGAATTCAGTGCATAAGTGCTACGTGAGCGTATTTTACGAATTGCATTAATGTTTTTAAATAATATAGAGGAATATTTTTACATTCTGAATTTCACTTGTAATCGAATTGTTTTTAATATGAGTTTTAGTAATTTTCACTTAATTCTCATTGAGCTTTACTAGCGGGAAAGAGAAATGTATATTTTCATTGGAAAATACGAACATATTGCAGTAAGCTTTACTTTACCTACAGTTTCCACTGGTTCCTGCATTATGCAGGTTTTGTGCTTCACCACAGTTGGAAAATTTTAATTTTAGAATGATAAATAAGGATTAAAAATGGTATTTACCTACGTGAGATGGATTTACAGCAAGTAATAACGCCGAATTTAATACGTAAGTTAATGCAATGCATGAATGAGAAGTTTTTAGAAATGCTTGGAAATGGTAATAGAATGACTGCAACTGTTTTGTGATAATTGTTATTTTGTAAAACCATGAGTAGGTACTAATTCTAAAACAAAGTTAAGGAAAGGAATAAAGGGACGCATAGAATGACAGTGTACTTAAACTATACGATAGAATTTATGAAATAAAATAGAATATTATGCCACCGTGTATTAGATTATTCTCACTATTGTTAATAAAAAAAAACTTACCGATCGTTCTCGATTATAATTGTGTCCTTTCTTAACCCTTTAACGCCCAGACGCTTAAATCGTTACTTCGAAACGCAAGAAAGGGAGACATGCAGAAATGATGTCAAATAAAATTCTGGAGGGAATACTCGAGAAACTAAATAATTCATTTCGTTTAAAACGTTGAAATTTACGTTCCTATCAGTGAAACTGCAGTTACCAGAAGTTGGTATATTTTTTTAATGAATTTTGCACCGGTGCAACACAGGGAGTCAAAGGGTCAAAGCGGAAGCTGTTCTATGACGAAGCTTGCTTAATCGGTTATTTGAGTACTTAAATGGGGACAAGTCCATTTGCATTTGTCCAGAAACGATATTAAACTTCAAAGAAGCTTTCTACGAGATGGTTAAATAGGATTTGTTTCGCTTTCGTTTCACATCGACTCGTTTAATATCGTTAATGCAATTATATTCCATGATGGAATCTTTCGATTTCGATAATTTTTTAATACGTTGTTAGGGGCTCGATACTGAACAACTTTTCCCACTCACGAAAATACCGGACTCTCCTGGTTTCCATGGTATTGGACAAAAACTGTTGTAGGTCACTTATCGTGTAGAAGGAGCAAAATTTGATAACCATCAAATTTGATAAGCATCAAATTTGGTAACCATCAAATTTTGCTCCTTCTACACGATAAGTGAGGGTCTCAGGTCCCGATTTATGTCGCTTATCGAAAATCTTCTGTAGTTGCACGCTAGATGTGCACGCTATGTGAGCAGAAGTAATTCTCATGACTTTTTCCTCCTTGCCTCTCGGTCCCCAAGACCCGCCTCTGACGCTTATCTCATACTCGGTTCCCCTTTCCGAACGCACGGAGGACGCAGCTAGTGAAAGAAAAAGATGTGCAACAATCGGCAGGATGGAAAGAAACATATTGGTAAGAGAACACTAATGCAACGATGAAACTTTTTTGTTTTTAGCTTTTTTGAAATTAAACTTTCACTAATGTATTTGTGAGTTTTGGCATGGTTTGGAACACATTTGACCGTTTTATAATCTAAAATTGGCGGGGGATAAGAAACCCAAAGCAGTGATGCACGGATGAATGTCGCGATAAATGACGAGCGTCAGTCCCACCAAAGAGTGCCTTCGAGCTCCGCATGATCGTTCGACTTTCTTACTTAGGATAAAAAATTCGTATACCTGCACGGATTAATGTCGCGCTCCTTTCCCAAACGAGCGAAATTTACCCGTGCATTACTGTGTTCCGCATTATTTCAAACTATGTCGGGTTTGGTCTTATTTGGATCAGAAAAACCTGACAAATACGCTAGCGAAAGTATTTATTAAGAAAAAGTCAAAACAGTAAAAGTTCGAGAAGTGACCTGCGCGTTATACGTGCGACACATATCGTCTAGGAGAAGTGATTTTAAATTGATACGCACGTGGCAAAACGCACGCGATTAGATACAAGCGTAGGAATACTCATACGATTTAATACGCACGCAAAGAGGAGACAGTTCGCGCGGATTTTTGACAAGCACATAGCGTGCAGATCTTTCTGCTTCCTTGTCGAAATGTTAATGAAATAAGGAAAATTCCATCGTTGCATTCGTATTCTCTCACCGATATGTTTCTTATCTACTCTCCAATTCACGGCCGCTTTCTATTTGTTGTTCTTCTTTTTGCGGTCTGAAAGAATAAACAAATGTCATCGAACTGTGGGCATGCCTCAACAGCGTGCGTAGCCAATCGAAAATCATTTGCACTGTGGGCTATGTGTTAGACTTCGTTCCCGATCTTTGCACACATATCGAACTGTTACTGTATTAATAATATTAATCAGAACAGATTTGTTTCGAGTCATTGATTTATTAAAAACGGTTTCCCCAGAATTATTGAAATGTATCATCTGTGAAAGCATGTGAAAAGTCGAAATTTAGTTCACAATTCTCCAACAGTATTTGAGAGAAAAGTTGACATATCCTCAAAAACTAGACGTCCTTTTTTAAGCAAGGTAACTTCGGTATTTCACAATCGGAATACTCTAATAGTTAAAAGACCTACAAAACTCTGAATTCTAACGCAGTTTATTCTTCCGCATTGTAAACTCATTGCTGAGTGGAAGCTTCTTGGAGAATGGCAAACGCGCTATCGTGTTAAAAACGGAGAAGACTGAAGATGCTATAATAAATCCAGCAGACTTGTTTAAGTGGATGGTACTACTGCTCCGCAGATTCGTCACCATCTGGTCACGTTGCGAGAACAAGCACAAATCTTCACAAGTGTTTGAAGACCATACTTTTATAAAGTTTCGAGAGTTTTGTTCGGCTCCTCTGCGAAGAACTTTACGGATAAGTTTTAGACAGAAAGAACAGTCGCTTCTTTCCTGTCTGAAGCGGAGGAATATCCATGTATCTTCGCCCCGACTTTTCGAGACAAGCCGAAACATGAATTAATCAAACTTTTCATCCTCCAACGTTTGCCTTATCGCTTTTGTCTCTTATATTTTGAATCTTACAACAAAGTCAAACTATTCTTAGCAATTTCTGCGGTTTCCTTTCACGATTTTCTTCGCTTTAAACTTAAAATAAAAAGGAGAGAATAATGAAGAAACCAAAGAAAGAAGAATACTAATTAAATAACCTTATTTTCTATTTCTGCTGTATAATTTCTTAATTGAAGTGCACTTCGTTCTTCTCAAAGACAACATATTTTTTTTAACAAGGAGTCACATATTTGCATAGACAATTTATGCTCGTAAGATTTGCAAAAATAAAGGGAATATTAATCTTCTCCATAAAACGAATCCCTTTCACAATCGCAAAGTTGATTCCACAGATCCTCCTAACTTCTGCGAATCAAGAAACGTGTCTGCATAGCCAAAATTGTGTTCAACGTAACTGCCATTATCCTGCTTTCTTCCTTGCAATTTACAACGTCAGCAAAATTCGAGCAAAGACTCTGCTTGTTTGCAATTTGTCTAAATTTCCCAGTTCCAGTAATTTGCTTAGATTCGCAAAGGATCCAGAGAATTGGAAATTCGCATACGCTGTACGAGCAGGCCAGTTAATAAATCTGATCTAGTTTGTCTATTCAACTGAAGAAGAACGGCCAGCGCCGCTTTTCTCGCATCTCGAGTTAATTCTGTATCTCATGCCACGACATCGATAAGATTATGTAACGTTCTTCAGGTATTCCGTAAAAACTCTTGAAAAAGCGGGGGAAGTTCATTTGGTTGACTCTGAAAGTCGTGGATTTTTATTGCACGGATTAAAATGCATAAACCATTTTCAATTCTATACTGTTGTAAACATATTGTAAAGCATTTTTAATTGCAGGAATATTCTACTTATCGTTCAAATATGGATGATTGCCGCATCGTTATTAGAGAAATGGATTTCCGACGAGAAATGAATGTCTCAGAAATAAAGCTTTTTTTTGTTTTGTTGAGTTAATTCATTGTTTAACGATTTCACACGTTCCGTGCCGAGCCGTTTTTGTTCGACATTTCATTCAGGCCATTTGCACACTGCGTTTATCACACATCTAACAAAGATGTGAAACACTATTCAGTTTACCATGATAAATGTTTCAATGCACATTTATCACACTGCATTTTTTATAATGTCATATTCTTTTGGTGGAAACATACAGGGTGTCCCGTAACTGTTGATACAACCGAACAGGGGATGATTTTATGTAAAAACATAGGGTGAAAATGTAGAATTACATTTCTTCATTTGAGGCTTCGTTTCCAAGAAAATTGACTTTAAACATTTGCTTGGACCGCATGCATATTGGCTAATATGTATTTTTACTGGTGCTTGTGTTAGATAATTGTCAGTTCCACGATTGTCGATAACCATGATAATATCATTCAACCTGTAGAAGGTGTTTCGCTACCTCATGCAAATATCTGAAGAGATAATTGCTGAGAAAATTCTGAACACCTCTTTCCTTTGCCAAAATGTTTTTTAAAGCTTCGTTTTTGAATTATTAACGTAAAACATTGACCAATCAGAGCGCGCGTAGAGCGTGTGCTCAGTCGAGAGAAGATTGTGATATACTCAACTGCGATCTTGAACACCCCCGCGGCGGAAGTCATGCCCTGATTGGTCAGTGTTTTTCGATTGATAATTCAAAAACAAAGCCTTAACCAACAGTTTGGTAAAGGAAAAAGTTGTTCAAAATTCCATTAGTCATCGCTCCTTAAAATATTTGCATGAGGCAGAGAAACGCCCTACATAACGCAATAGCCCCTCGAAATCTAGTAAGTTTGATCTGAAGTACTTTTTTCTATCATCGAAACAAAGCAAGTTATTCAAGTGGCCTGTTTTAATCATTATCATTTTATACCAACAATGTCCGCATTCTCTAAACGTCTAAACGGTGTAAAGGAATTGGATGGAGGAGCATTCTTACGCCATATTATCTACGTTTCTCGTTAATTCGACACTCGAATATTCGTCACCTCTTTCCAGATAGAGTGGACAATGTGTTATAAAAAATCTCTCACCTGACGCATTTATTTAAATCCATTCAACGAGCAACGAGGCTCGCTTTACGTTGCTGGAATTTTGTTTCGGTCTCCACGGTTATTCTTCTTCCCTGACCTCCTTCCCCGTAATTATGTCACTGACAATATTTTGGTGAAATTGTTCGTGAATGAAAAGTTATACAGGGTGTCTCAAAACTCCCCATAGTGCCGAAAAGGGGTAATAGCTGAGGTGGTTCTGAACACCTTTTTCTTTGCGAAAATGTTGTTTGAGGCTTCGTTTTTAAATGGTTAACGAAAAACATTAACCAAGCAGAGCGTGTGTAGAGTCTGCGCTCAGCCGCAGGTGTGTCGTGTTCGAGCTTGACGCTCGGCCGAGGCCGTGAATGTCAACAAGTCGTTCAGTCTAATAGGAGTCGTTTACCGAAAGTTATATCGAATAAGGAAGAAACAAATTAAGAATAGTATCAAATTATTCGTTATTCCTGAAGAAGGAATAAACTAATTAGTCGTTATTCGTTTAGTATCAGTGAATCGATTGACTAATAAACCTACCAATTGCAGTCCACAGTACATTAAAGAAGATTAACAGAAACTTTAAATTAGACTCACACATGCATCCATAAATGAATCTGCTCCTACGATAATCGGCCACTATCACTGGGTCATCCTACCGATCCTGACCATTCGAAAAAGTAACACGTGGTGCACAACAGCTGGTGTTACGGTCGGATCAGCGAACTCAGTTGATTTTACAAAACTGACTACCTGCATGGTCACTGTCACTAACTTATTCTACAGATCCTGGCCATTCGAAGAACAAACACATGGTGCACAACAGCTGATGTCTCGGTTGGAACAGTGAAAGAACTTCGTTTCACAAAATTTCCATCATTGCACAATCACTGTCACTTTACACACCATTAACACACGTCATTAAGTTTGAAGAGTCTCGACTTGGCCCTTTCTACTGCCAAATACGCTTTTGCATGCTCGACAATGCCGAACAAAATGAAATTTCTGTCGCTTTTTGTTTTCACGTAATTTCTCCCTTTTGCCGAAAATCGCATGTTTTTACAAAAACCCATGTTCTTTTTAATCTGGGGGTGATAGAGCAATTCTGCTTCTGGATTTGTATTCAGGGCGAGAAACTCTACAAGAATCACTTAGTGGATATTGCAAAACAGAAAGGAAAGTTGAAATTTGTTGGACAATGTTATTATAATTTTTATCCGCAAGTAAGGGTGTGAAGCATGGGCAAGGTGTATAGTTTTGCCTACACGCCTTTCCCGGAACTGACAGAACCGACGATCAGCAAATGTCCCCACTCATGTAAATCCAGACTACGCCGCCTCGCAGGCATCGACAGAAAAATAAAAAGAACAGTTTCCAATGGGAATTCAACCGTCTCGTTCTCTTACTATTTTGTTCCTAACAATTATCAAAGTAAATTTAAATAAAATAATTAAATTTTAATTTCATAACCAATGAGAGTTCCGAGAACGTCTCCTACTCGGGAGATTTGTTTTTTTTTTATTTTACGTGACGCTGGACCCGTCACAACGCAGAGTAAAGCATTCGCGATTATTGACATCTTCGAATAGCAAGATTATGAAAAAAAGCTAATCTTTAATATAATATTTAAAAAATTGTATAGTATGTCTTACATTATACAGGGTGGGGCATTTAAAACAGGCCACCTGAATAACTCGCTTTGTTTAAATGATAGGAAAAAATGTTTCAGATCAAACTTCCTTGATTTCGCGGGGCATATTACATTATACAGGTTGTTGCGATGAAACTGATTACCTCATGCAAATATTTTATGGAGCGATGGCTGATGCAATCTTGAACAAGTTTTTCCTTTGCCAAACTGTTGATTAAGACTTCGTTTTTTAATTATTAGTAGAGCGCACGCTCAGACGCAAGAGTATTCAAGGCCGCGGTTCAGCGTATCACAATTTTCTCTCCGTGGAGCATGCGCTCTGATTGGTCAGTGTTTTTCGTTAATAATTAAAAAACGAAGGTCTAACCAATTTTTTGGTAAAGGAAAAAGCTGTTCAGTACTGCCTTAGCAATTACTCCTCAAAATATTTGCATGAGGTAGCGAAATACACGGTATGTGAATAATTTTTGTTAAATATGGATGCCTAAAGGCAATATAAAGAGCAAATCTATGTGTTTAAATAAAATGTATGGTTCACCGTTCCCAGAACATAAACAACTAAATATTTGTTAATATAATGTACAATGTAAACATGAATATTTGTTTATGTTCTGTAACCCTTATCAGCAATTACAAGAGCAATGTACAAACAATCAGAATAACACGCAAGTATTCATAAAGCACTTTGAAACGATTTATTTTGCATTGTAGTTGACTTTGAATAACTTCCATATAGGTCGTTGTATTCATCCTGAGATGTTCCATCGGAAAGTAAATAAAAAATCAAGCGGTTTATTCAGGGGATCTGTTTTAGATGCTCCACCCTGTATAATTCCACTTTTTAAATTTACAAAAAATTTCGACCGTTTTATCGTTACTTCTTCACTTTAAAGAAAGTATAATTTGCCAACGAGGTTCAAGAGTTTTCTAGCTACCTCGGCCCTGTGCCCGACGCTAATTCGAGATACTGGAAAATAAGCTCAATCCTTTAATCCTGTCAATAATGTTCCGAGTAAAAAGGGAATAATTATTCTTCTCGGAAGGCCAACATTTCAAGCGGACTCGTGGAATTCGCCGGAAACGCTAGAGCAATCGGTTTATCGATACGTTATTATCATTGTATTCGTGTATCCTTTTTGTGACTCCAAAGAGGACGTTGCCGAATGATGATGGCCCTCTTAAGCCGAGACAAAGATAGTTGCGAACTACTTTAGGAATCGAGAAAGTTCGAGAGTTATTGGTTATTGGCAGAGGCAGTTTGCCGCTCGTTCAACACCAGCTTTTGGCAAATTACGTAAAAATATACGATGTAATATTATTCTCATCTTATGATTCTTCCTGTGCTTCTGTAATATATTATCGTTTACGTTCAAAGTTCACCGAAATCCTTGCCATAAGCTTTCATCGTAGCTTGTGTTAAATTGGAATACTCAAATAGTTCATTACTAATTTCGACAGATGTCTACATTTATTCCTTGGAAATTTAAAGTAATATACACTCCTCCATAAAACAAGAAACACTTTTGACTGAAATATTGTCGAACTTTGAACTGTTGTAACTTCGTAAAAAGGAATCGTATGACAGCCTGTCTGGGCTTATTTTAAAGCGCAAATCCTCTACTTTAACAGCCACAAAGTGAATCTCATGCTGAGCGGTTTCATGAAATTCAAGTTTATGAAATTTCAAAAGAACATCAAAAAGTGATTTTCGAAAAAATCAACTTGAAAGCCGTTGAAGTAGAGGCCTCACGCTTTGCGAAATTAGTCCAGGCAGACTATCGTACGATTCTTGTTTGCGAAGTTACAGCAGCTACAGCAAGGTTCAATAATTTCTCGGTGGGAAGGTGGTCCTTTAATTTTGCGGAACAGTGTAATAGCGATATCTGTATCGCAATATAAATACAAAGTTCTATTACTCACGTAATAATTGCATTATAAATTGGAGTATAATAATTGCATTGTATTGTTCCATTCCCTAGTTAGGTGTTTAAAATTTTAGATATACACGGTGTTGTAGGAGATAAAAGCTGGAATAATCGTCAGAATCAGCACAATATTTATTTATAACCGTGTAGGATAAGACGTACTACAACGGTACGCACGTGTGAGATAGCAAAGGTTACAAGCGACAGTGAAGTAGAACAAAAGGAAAACGTTAAGGCGTGTATCGTTCGGCACTGAGGGTGCTCCTTTATACCAACAGGTGTCCCATCTAAGTTGAGCATCCAAAATATCTCGCTTATTTTGTATGATGGTCAAAAATGTCAAAGGAAAAGAATATGCGGTTTGAAAGGGCGAACGTAATGGTGAGCAAACAAATATTCTCAAGGTCATTTTTTTCGAGACTCAAAGCCATCGAAGTTTTTTTTAATGAGACTACATATTTTTTATATGGCGATACGATAGCCAAGATTAAGGCGAGTCGAACGACCCATGGTATTATGACAAAAAATTCATAAAGCTTGGATTATTGATGTAAATGGTGAAATAACCGTGATTAGAGGATCCACGAAGGGAAATCCTTTATTTTAATGGGTGTTCAAAATGATGTCCGTCAACATCAATACAGTTCTGTAAACGATTTATAAAAGATTCTTTAGCCCTCCTTATAATTTGCTAATTGATATTGGTACAGGCAGTTGTGATACGCTCTTCCATGTCTTCTGCTGTTATGGAAACGTCGGCATAACTTTAATCCCACCGCACAGAAAAAAATCGAAAGATGTAAGAACGTCCAGGCCGCCGAATTCCTGCACCACGTCCGATCCAGCGTTCCAGGAATTCTTGGTTTAGTGCTTGATGGGCTGTCAATGTATTGTGAGCTGGACACCAGTCATGCCGAAACCACATTTGATTTCTTTGCAATATAGAAATGTCTTCTAACAGTACAGGTAGCTCATTAGTTAAAAACGATATTATTAGTTATAAGGAGGACTAGAGAATATTTCATAAATCGTTTACAAAAATGTATTAATGTTAACGGACATCATTTTAAGCACCTATTAAAATAAATTTTCCCTCATTAATCATCTGATCACGGTTATTTCGACACTTACATCAATAATCAAGGTTTTATGAATTTTTCGTACTCACGGTCACGCGATGGTTATAGTATCATAGGTTGTTGGACTCGCCTTGACCTTAGCTGTGGTACCGCCATATCAAAAATATATATTCCCCATTAAGAAAAACTCCGACGGTTTTTAAGTCTCGAAAAAAATGACCTTGAGAATATTTTTTGCCCATCATTATGTTTGCCCCTTCAAATCAAATATTTGTTTCCTTTGACATTTTTCCCTATTGTAAAAAATAGGCGAGATATCTGGGACGCTAGAGTTAGGTGGAACATCCTATAGCATAGGAAATTTTAATAATTACAGGTAGCAATAAAACGCTTGAAATGAATCCCGCATGTTTGTAAATGGTAATAGCAGGATTAAGAACACACCCATGCTTATTCGAGATAACTAGTTGCTCAATATTTGCCGCCCACGCAACACAAAATTTCTGTAGAGACATGGGTTGGATCCATGATAATTAAAATAACACTTAGTTAATTTACAGTTAATTAACTTGTTAATCCAGTGCTGCGTCGTAACTTGCACAACCCATTCGTTCATTATGTTGTATAGAACCATATGACCGCAATTATTCACTCTACAGTTCACACCACGGTTCACACTAAAATTCACGACACTATTTGCTTCGGTATCCTCATCGTGCTACATCTCACTCGACATCGATCTAGGTGTACGGTGTGGCACAAGATTATATGTATGTTGAGACCATCGTAACGTGATTCTACACCCTTGGTTTGATGAATATTAACATAAATAATTTTCCGTAATATTGATCTTGCCCTTGAAAATTTATGGTTAAGAGTCGAAATATTTTGTGTTTTCGTGTTGTATTACGTCGCGATTAGTGGCACGGATTATTTCCTCGACGGAGTCGTAAATTCCGCCTTAACCGATCGGTATACAACTTCGCGACATTTTTCCCGCCAAATTAATATTGGGTAACCCTTTTGATACTTAGGTAGTCCCGACTGATGAACCTTGAATTGTATCGTGCCTCGTCGTTGTCGAACACGATACGTCGCGAGCGCCGCTGCGTGGATTAGTCCTACCAGGGGGTGTAAGTCCCTGGATACCTTTAGGGGCGCAACGTTTACTCGCGACACTGCCCGCCAAATTAATATTGAGCAGTTGTTTAAAGGTGAGCGAAGTGCTGCCGATTCCAGTGGTAGAATTAAGTCCCGCGTCGAATAGACCTCTGGCGTTTCCAATTTGAGCCGAAGATGCTCTCGGGTGATAATGTCGTGTGATCACGTTCGATCTTGACTCGTCGGAACTCGAAGTTGTTCCCGTGATCGCGTTCGATCTTTACTTCTCGCGTGTCGAAGAAGTTCTCTAGTGTTCGCGTTCGATCTTTACTTCTCGCGTGTTGAAGAACGTCTCTCGTGATTGCGTTCGATCTTGACTCCTCGCGTTTCGAAAAAGTTCTGTCGTTGGAAGGAAGTCCGTCGACGACTTCCTTCCTTGTGTACGCTGATTGGTCAAAACGAAACGGTAACTTTTGCCAATTAGCATACAGGTACCAGGTCCACCACTCTTCCGGTACGCCCGAAGCGCGGTATTTCCTGGAAGAAGTGGGGCGATACCTGGAACCGCGAGGGTTCTGGAAATTTTGGCCGCGGTGGGAAATTCCTCTAGGTCCCGCGAGTCGGCGTCGCGTACCGTTACAATATGGTCGGGACCCTTTGGAAATCCAGGTTTATGGTAATTGTCGATTATTGAGGATGGCGAGAGTAATTTAAGTGGCAACGGTTTGCCCGCACGTGAAATAAATTGCTTGCAGACAGCAAGTAATTTGAGCGAAATTCTCTTCCTCAAAAATAATCTTCTTTCCGCGGTGCGTACCATAAACCGTACCAAAATTTCCACGCGCATTGTTCCGTGCGACGGAACAAACCTTAATTATGGAGTTCGAATGTTAAAGTCGGAGTGCCGGTGGAGATGTGGAAATAAATATCTCTGCGTGTCGTTAGAGATTTTTTCTAGTCTGATCCGTATCGTTCGATCGTTGTAACTATTCTGTTTTTCTTTTTAGAAGGAAGTCCAGAAGACGACTTCCTTAATTTTCGTGTACGCTGATTGGTCAAAACAAGACAGTGAATTTTTGCGAATCAGCGTACTGGTTCCAAGTCCACCACTCTTCCGGTGCGCCCAAAGCACGGTGTTTTCGGAAAAAAGTGGGGCGATACCTGGAACCGCGAGGGTCGTGGAAATTTTTAGCCGCGGTAGAAAATTCCTCCAGGTCCCACGGATCGGCTTCGTGTACCGTTACAATATGGTCGGGACCCTTCGGAACTCCAGGTTTATGGCATGTCGTCGACTATTGAGGATGGCGAAAATAATCTAAATAGTAGAGTTTTGCCCGCATGTGAAATGAATTGCTTGCAGACGACAAGCAATTCTACCAAGTAATTTTCCTAAAAAATAATCTGTTCCTGAAATGCGTGCCATAAACCTTGCCAAAAATTCCCAGCGTATTGCTCCGCATCGGACGGAACATTTTGTATTGTCTCGTATTCTACTTATCACAAGGATCAACTTTGCAAAATGAACCGTAGGTTATCCGCCTTCCCGGAGAATAGATGTAAAAATGATTAGAACTTTGATTTTGTGACACGCCGTACAAGAATTCAAATTTGTCCAAGGGCAAAGAAATTGGATGAAATCGTTTTGGAGAAGGAAGACATTGGTTTATGGTGGAAATATGGCAGAACCAACACACATTTTGTAAATAATACGTTTATTTTGTAAATAATACGTTTATATCAGTTTATGTTTGACCTCCGAAGAGTGTACACGTATCGTAACGCTTGTCGTTACTCTAACGTCTTGTGTTTCTCAGTCACAAACTCTCTTAAACCTAAGACTTTTCACCCATATTAAGCTTACTTTATCACTCATATAAGTCTAATACATCACACTTAACACTGGTGCTACTCGGGTGTAATAAACGCTAAACGTTTAAGTAAATTTCTGTCGTGTAATAATAAATAGTCGCTTATCTTCGTTCGCACGATATCATACATAATGAGTGACAGGTGCAAGGGATGTAAAGCGGTCGTGGTCAACCCGGTCAAGTGCCCCGACTGCAAGATTTCTTCTCATCCTGGCGCAACTTGTCTCTCACGATCTGGACACCCATGGCATAACGGTCGACTTTCGAATTGCAAAACACACTCAACATCACCGGGTACCAGCTTACTGTGCCTATCACCGCAGACGACGATAGATGGCACCTCTCCCTACTTTTCACTCGACGACGTGCGAGATCTGATAAGAACGGAACATGAAAATTTGCGCCTTAAACTACGCGACATTGTTAAAGCGGAATTGGCCGCCTTTAATAGAGAATTAAGCTCCATACGGTCTGGCGTCTCTGACTTAGCCAAACGGATTCGTAACATCGAAGACAACAACTCCACCAACCATCCCTCCGCTGCCCTTTCCGCCGATCTCACACACAGTGTGATCGCTGCACTTGCAGATAAGGAGAAACGCTCCAGAAACGTTATTATTCATGGGATCCCCGAGCTGCCTTCTAGTTCACCTTCTACCTCCACGAGATCCGTGACTATGATCTGGCCGCTGCCAAGGAGGTCCTTGTGACTATCCTTCCTTAGGACCCAGGCGACCTACGCACCACCCGTATTGGGAAACCAGGATCCAGATCTCGCCCTCTGAGGGTCACTCTCAAGGACTCTGAACTAGCTCGTTCGGTTCTTATCAACAGGAACCGGATAACTAGCACCTGTAAGATTACTGACGACAAAACTCCGCTCGAGCAAGAATATCTACGCCAACTGAGGACCAAACTGAAAGAGCTACACGACCAAGGACAACTGAACAAGACCATCCGGTACAATAAGGGAATTCCCTGCATCACCGATGCACCCAAGTCTCGCCATAACGCGCCCTCAAAAAACTAGATAAAAACCTTCTTATTTATTATCAAAATGTAAGGGGTTTGCGCACTAAATTACACGAACTACGCTTAGCTATAGCTACTTTAACCACCAAGTATAACATTATCATTTTTACAGGAACATGGTTGAACTGCAATATCAACACACCTGAACTTGGTCTTGGGGATTATACAGTCTTTCGTAGGGACAGGGACTCGCTGACTAGTGACTCGCTCAGAGGAGGTGGAGTTCTAATTGCTGTCCACTCCTCTATATCTGCTTCCATACTCCCCTCCTCTTCTCAAGTTGAACATCTCTTTATTAAGCTCAACCTGCCTCACAACCCGATCACCCTTTCCACTGTTTACCTTCCTCCATTCTCTCCGCCATCATCATATGCCACCCACTTCAATTCCCTTTTCACCATCGCACAATCCTTTCCATCTCACAAAATCATTTCCACAGGTGATTTCAATCTCCCCTTTGTAGCATGGACCTATACAACTTTCTCAGCACCTCCCTCCCTGCTCACCCGCTCTAACCAAAGATTCTCCCATATTTTCTCTCTTCTCTCGGACCTCCTCGTTTCATGTGACCTTAGCCAAATTAACTACATTAAAAACTCCTCCTCTTCTATCCTCGACCTTGTACTCTCCAACCACCCAAACTCTCTTAGCCTATCACTTCCTGATCCTCTCCTACCCGTAGACAAGTATCATCCTCCTCTTTGTCTCACTGCCTTTCTCCCACGATTTACTCCTCCCACTCTAAACTCGAAACTGAAGCTTGATTTTCTCAATGCGGATTACTCTAGCATCACTCTATTTGTCAACCTCATATCTTGGGATGATCTTGCTAACTGCACTGTTAATGAGGCCGTTGATCGCCTCTACGCGCGCATTTACCGGGCGATCGACTTGTATGTCCCCAAACGCCAAGTTTTCACTAGCTCGTATCCTCGTTGGTTTTCAAGGAGGCTAATCTCTCTTGTAAAAGCCAAAAAGAAAGCGCACTTCCTGTACAAGAAGTATCTGCGGTACTCAGATTACGCATTATTTCGTGAGCTCAGAGCCAAGTGCGACATTCTTGCCAGGAGATGCTATAATGACTATATCCAGAAGACTGAAAGCTATATTAGCACAAACATCAAGGCCTTCTGGGCCTTTTTTTTTTATCGTGCGGAAAATGCATTATGCACGCCCCGGCTCAAATGGGGGTGAGCCGGGGCAGTGTCGGACTCGCACCGACTAAAAACCGCACGGTGTCCTTCCTCGGCGCTCTGCGGCGGGGTCGCGGGTACTCTTGCGAACTCTTCGCGCGACCCCGCCTAGTGCCATACCCTTGAGAGGGCACCTCCCGGGAGGGGCAGATGGTCGTCCCCTCCCGTGCCTCCCAACTCCGCCGCGCCGCCGGACACAAACGGCGCGGCACACCTCGGAGACTGCCAGGTATTGTGGACAGTCGGGGCCCCCACCCCGACAGCCGGCAGTCCCCCGGGACCGCAGGGACGCGGCGTCTGCCGCCACCTGTGGCCCCTTGCGACCGGCCGCACCTTAGCTCGAAGAGCCGCGGATTTACCGGCCGGTCGCGGCAGCGGTGCCTAACGGGGGTAGTTCAGACTCCCCCCCTCATTGCCAGGCACCACTGCCGACCTCCGGGTGGAGGGTCATCGCGGGCAGGTGTTACACCCGCTCGCCTCCACCGCACCTCCCTCCCCTTTTAGTCGCCTCTTACGACAAGCGGGGGCTACTGTGGACGTATTCTTTCTCCCCGAGCCACAGGGATAGCAGGGGGAACGCACCGATCCCCCTACTGGGCCGCCTGGTGCGGCCTGGGTGGAGGGGCGGCGCGGATGTTCGTGCGCCTTCTGCCCCTCCTCCCTCTCGCTCGGCGGGCGGGATCGGTGCGTTCCCGGTCCCGCTCCGAGGCCTCCTTCCGGGAAATGACGTCCTCGCAGAAGGAGGCCACAGCGTCCCAAGACCTCTCGCTGGCCAGCATGACCGCGACGACAGCTGGCAGCGAGAGGTCGGGGCCGATCCGGCCGACCAGGACGGCGCGCCGCTCGTCGAACGCTGGACAAAACTCCAGCGTATGCTGCGCGTCGTCCCGGTCAGCTCCACACTCGTGGCAAGCTGCCGTCGCCTCGGCGCCGATCCGGTGCAGGTACTTACCGAAGCACCCGTGTCCGGTGAGCACCTGCGTCAACCGAAAGGTCAACCTCCCGTGGGGACGGTCCAGCCAGAGATCGAAGTTGGCAAGGATCGCCCCTACAGCGCGCTTCGCGGTGCCGCCGTCCGCCAACATGCGGCGGCGCCATTCCGCACGAGCGCGCTTCCAGGCCTTCTGGGCCTACGTTAACTCAAACCGCTTCACCCGATCTCTTCTTGCTAGTATGTCGTACCTTGGTGCCGAGTCATCAGATCCCTCGACTATCTCCAACCTTTTTGCTGATTTCTTTGCGAATAACTATGCACCGCCCCCCGCAGACCCATTTTCACAATACCCCACTGCATACACCTGCGCAGACATTGTCAAGAATCACTATTTCTATTGGAGAAGTCTACCACGAGCTCAAGAGTCTGGACATCAACAAAAGCGTGGGAGAAGATGGAATTTCAGCTATTATTTTTAAACAGTGTGCCTTTATCCTTGCTAGACCACTGTGGTTAATCTTCAACTTATCCCTCACTACAAGATCATTTCCCTCAAGATGGAAACAAAGCCTTATAACACCTATTTACAAAACTGGCGACAACACCTGCGTCGATAAGTATAGATCTATATCGCTCTTGAATGTTGCCGCCAAAATTTGTGAGGCACTTATTACTCGGAAATTATCCGCTCTCCTGACCCCTTATCTTATGATAGAACAGCATGGTTTCATTAGTGGTCGCTCCACAGTTACAAACCTGGCTTGTTACACCTCCTTTCTTGCAAGAGCTCTCGAATCAGGATCTCAAGTTGACTCAATCTATACCGATTTTTCCAAAGTCTTTGACAGAGTTCCACATCTTGTCCTTATGGACAAACTAGCAAGCTTTGGACTTACTGGCACTTCTAAATTGGCTATACAGCTATTTAACTGGAAGGCATCAACGAGTAAAATACTCTAACCACATATCTAAACCTTTTCCGGTCACATCTGGGGTACCACAAGGCTCTCACCTTGGTCCCCTTCTATTTCTTATATTCATTGATGACATAAAAAACGTCTTCCTGCACTGTAAGTTTTTACTTTACGCCGATGACCTAAAAATATTCAAGGTGATCAAATCTCTGTCTGACTCCCTTGAACTGATAACTGACTTACAAAGGTTTGAAAGGTGGTGCGACCAAACCATATGCGAGTTAACTTAAGCAAATGTGCGTTTATACGTTTTCATAGAGGAGCGCCTCTCTTACAGACTCATTATACGCTGTTCAACCATGCTCTCGACAATGTGGCTGCTATTAAGGACTTAGGCATTACCATAGACAAAGGTCTGACTTTTAACAGTCACATTCTTAACATCACTGCCACTGCCTCCCGTCTATTGGGTTCCTAAAGCGTACGTCTCAAAATTTCAGAGACCCTCGCACACTTCTATACCTTTACAGGGCTCTTGTCCTTCCTCACCTGGAGTACGCCTCCCCTATATGGTCTCCTCACACCAAAAAGCACGCGGAGTTACTTGAAAAGGTACAACATCGATTCTTACGTATCCTTTCCTTTAAAGCAGGCAGACCTATGAACCTTTACGATCACAACTATAGCCATATTATGTCTGTATTTAGCATTTACTCTCTAGAGGTCAGACGAACTGTATCTGAAATTGTATTTCTATACAGACTCATCAATAACCAAATATACTGTCCAGAATTATTAGGAAGCATACAACTATACGTACCGACCCATAATACGAGATGCTCAAACTTGTTTTATCTCACACACTACACCACCAGATATGGACACTACGACACTATCAATAGGATATGCGCTTCTACCAACGCCATACATTTCAGCATCGACATTTTCTCCGACACCGTTAATAGACTAAAAATGCTATCATATTCTGCGCTAAAACGGACCACTGCTCGGTAGCTTTTTCTTAGTCATAATACTACTTTCTCTCTCATTCTCTCCTCACTGCGCAAACCCTTCTCCTGGCGATCTCTGTTATGTATACCCATCTTTAATCATGTACCATTTATACTCTTCCGAGGTCTATTCTTATTCTTATTTTTGTACACATCTATGTAATATAAAGAGTACCAACTCGTTTATAATAATAATAATAATAATAATAATAATAATAATAATAATAATAATAATAATAATAATAATAATAATAATAATAATAATAATAATGAAATATGTTAATATTAAAAATATGTATACAGGGTGTCCCAGAACTCCCCATAGAGCCGAAAAGGGGTGATAGCTGAGGTGATTCTGAACACCTTTTTCCTTTGCGAAAATGTTGCTTGAGGCTTCGTTTTTAAATGGTTAACGAAAAACATTGACCAATTTCATAAATTTCATAAATTCATAAATTCAATTTTCGATTTCATAAATCCAAATCATGAAGTGTAAAGTGCCAGTGATCGTGCAATGATGGAAATTTTGTGAAACGAAGTTTTTTCACTGTTCCAACCGAGACATCGGCTGTTGTGCACCATGTATTTGTTCTTCGAATGGCCAGGATCGGTAGAATAACCCAGTGATCGTTGCCGTGCAGGTAACAAGTTTTGTCAAATAAAGTGAGTTCGCTGACCTGGCCGTAACATCAGCTGTCCTGCACTGCGGGATACCTACTTACAATGGGCAGGATCGGTAGGATGACACAGTGACCCATTTTCGTCGAAGCAGGTTCATTTATGGATGCATGGGTGAGTCTAATTTGAATCTTCTGTCAATCTTTTTTAATTTAACGCGGGCTGCAATTGATAGATTTATTAGTCAATCGATTCATTGATTCTACACGAATAACGACTGATTAGTTTATTCCTTCTTGAGGAATAACGAATAATTTGATATTGTTCTTAATTTGTTTATACCTTATTCGATATAACTTTTGACAAACGCCTCTTATTAGACCGAGCGACTTGTTCACATTCACGGCCTCGGCCGAGCGTCAAGCTCGAACACAACACTCCCGCGGCTGAGCGCGGGCTCTATGCGCGCTCTGATTGGTCAATGTTTTTCGTTAACCATTTAAAAACGAAGACTCAAACAACATTTTCGCAAAGGAAAAAGGTGTTCAGAATCACCTCAGCTATCACCCCTCTTCGGCTCTATGGTGAGTTCTGGGACACCCTGTATATGATATAATTAAGCAGTTTATATTTATTAATAATTCCAGTCTCAAGGTCGAGGAAGCGATTTGATTTTCAATTCTTTTGCTTAATTATCAAAACAGTTATACATTTTTCAATTATTAAGGCAATAATTAATTGAATCTTTGCACAAAGAATGGATTAATAATTCCAACTCCTCCATTCTGTTTTCACTCAGAGCTGCTGTCTAGTACAATTTTCATATATTTTCTTCGTTGTAGGTCAATAATATATGTTACATCAACGCTAAATTTTCTCAGCGAGACTTGAAAACATCAGCATGTAATTTCCAGTATATGGAGATTATGTAGTTCACACAGCAAGCAAGCTCTTTTAATTTTTCCTAGGAAACACTTTTTGTAGAAGATCGAGAATCTAGTGTGACCCGTGGTTCGAGATTGGGTAGAGATAGCGCAGCACGTCCCAACATTTCTGACGCTGCCTGTCTATATTACGTTATTGTTTTCTTCACGTTACTAACGCGTACGACGTAATCGGTAACGCAGTATTCAATTTATGTACTAATAAACAATTATCCTTTACGAGTATCCGATCTGATTGCCTTGACCTCTCCAACAGTTTTACATCTAATTATAACAGAACAGCAGAACAATAGTCGCCAATGAAACAAGAAAGACAACAAAAAAGGCCCGTATATTAAGGGGTACAAGTGAAAAATCTGGGTAAATACTGACAATGAGGGATCTAGCTCCAATCACTCTGACCTTGAAGTATGTTGTGAAAGTCATCATTTTGACAACTTTTTCGTACACCAGATTCCTGAGCAGCAAGGCGCCACCCGTTCCCACAAATGGAGTCATCGTCTCCTACCCCTTCTCTAATTTGAGTGCCTATTTTCCTGTATATAAGGACCACGGGAGCGAAGACATTTGGGTTATTGTGGAACTAGTTTTCACGAAGACACCCCGCATGTCCCAGAGCGGCAAAACCGGGAAAGCTGATCCACGGTCACTTCTATTAGAGTCCTGTTCTCGAAGTTGTGTTCAAGCCATCGCAAGATCGGATCAATCCCCTTCGGACAGCTCTCCTTATTAATTTCTTCATTGCAATACAGTATAAGTCTAAGGTTGAAGACTAACTCCATTTTGTTCAAACTTTTGTAATACTTTGAATTTGAAAATATACGATTGTAGTTTATAGCAAATATTAATTTATCTGATAATCCTTTCCTTTAGAAAATCTCAATTAGAGCAGAACCTACAGTGTACATACATCGTAACTGCTCGTGATGTACACAAAGTTACGGCCCCCTTTTTATTTATCCTTATCATCAACCTGGACCATTCGTGTTTATATGACTACCTGGCGTGTACATAGGCTGTCCTGAAACACACACCTTTTTTTATTCTGGTGAGCCGGCTACGTGGCGCTTCACAACCGTCGAATAGTCCAGAGATCAGGAATATTTCCGTCCGCGCTTATCGGCTATCCGACTACGTCGGATGTCCTGAGAAACGCACTCTCCTTTTGCCGTGTCTTTCGGCTATCCGGCGCTTCACACTCGTCGATGAGTCCTGAGAGAACATAGACCTCTATTCAGGTCAACCTGTCTAGGTTGACCTGCTAATCTATTGCCGCAGCAATAACCCTAGGTTGATTGTATTTTCCAAGTGGCCCCTGTTGCCTACGCATTAGATGCGGTCACTAGTCCTAGACCTTTTTCCCGGTCACACTGGCCAGGCCTTGACTCGCAACAAACGCAAAAACCAAAATGTTTATTTAGCTAGTACACCATAAGCTCAAAATTAAAAAAAAAGTATCAGACTTTATAATTCTAGGTACTTCAATTTTTTGTAGGTAACTTACTATTACTTTTTGTACCACTTATTTTACCCTTCTGTTGTCGTTTCTCTAAAACACGAGTTAAGAAGCTAAAGCTGTAAAAATCTCCAACTGCTTCGAGCAATTTTAATTCGCAAAATATGTCAAGTACACGATGTACTTGTATATACCCTCCATTATCGTTTACCTTTGTTAATACAATTACTATCCTACCGACGTAAAGTGCATACTTTTTCTGTTCTGCAAGCTGTACAAAGGGTAATGACATAGAACATGTCATAGTCCTTGTAATTCCGCTTTACTAGATTCAAACAATAGATTGTCTCGAATTACTCTTATGACAGAGAATATTTCTGGACGGAAAGACTTAAAACGATACTTTAAACAGTAACGCTGTTGGACAATAGAAGAAGCTCACGGCAAAAAATGTGGCTCCAGGAAGTCGATTGACTATGTCGAGAGCAATTCGAAGCCACTTTCTGCGAAACCCTATTGTTAATTCCACGGTACTTCAGTTAATGCTTGTAACAACTTGGCGAAGGGTAATAGGCTAGTTGACAGACAATGGGTGAAAACAACTAAGCTAAACTGTTCAGTAAATGAACAGTCAAGCTGAATGTCTGTAGAACGTAGTATTAACAAATGGTTATTTAGTTCCCTATATGCTATTAATATAAGTGATCTGCGTTATGACTAAGGTCAAACATCCCCGAACACAATTCTGTCAATATTTAATAGCTAACTGCTATAATCAGTAAAAAAATGGCAATTAATAGATGGTTGTATTGAGGCTTAAAAGAAAATAAAGATTAGTTTCATTCATTGATAAAGCATATACATAGAGTTCACCAATAAATGAACAAGCAGGTTTCCTACCAAAACTCACTGTTTATTTAGCGGGAAAATATTTTTAAGCCGCACTAGGGTATAAAATGAGTGGCCATTATTTTTGGGATAAAACTCACATTAAAATCTTTGTAAAATAAGAAATGAACACATTTACCAGTGAATTAACGGGTCTATTCATTCATTGGCATTTACAATTATCCCTCGCATGAATACGCAATAAAATCGACAACTATTTACAAACTCGTCACACATGCAACTATTTTTCGTTAAAAAAGCTCTAAACTACACAATTCCACATAGAAACTTACCCTAATAGTAACTAGGTTGCCATTAGCGAGTCTAAAGGCAGCAACGCTGGCCAAAGTCGAGCCGAGTTTCACCATCGACATGCAGCGCCACATTAAAAACCTAATAGCAATCAACTGATCGCAGCGTTTCGTTTCTTTAACTGTTTGAATCAGGGCTATCGAACTGGCGGCTTTTTCTCAAAGCTGCAAGGGAGCGTAGGAAAACGTCTTCGTTCATAGCAACTTCACTTAGACGAATTTCTCTTTACACGAACCCCAAAATCACAAGACGCCGCAGTTCAGTATAACGTGCGCTGTGAACGGTCGATCACCATTTAGGTATTAATGTGGCGCTGCATGTCGATGGTTGCAAACTTGGCTTGACTTCGGCCGGCACAACGTGCTGACCTGCCTGACTTGGCCTCACGGTATTATACAACTATTAAACCTCCTCAAAGTACAAATTGTTTATCTTTACATAGCAATACTTGAATGCGTGGGATCTCGTTAGAACAACAGTTAAATAAATAAATTTTATGCCGCACAGATTATAAACAAAAAGGATATCGCTTTCGCGAGACATGTGTGAACTTACAGTAGAATTTCTATATAAATTTTAACAAGAGATGGGATTATAAACGTTATTTTTTCGTTGAATACGAATTGTGTTAATTCATTAACAATAGGTACTTTCTGTTTAGTCTTTCGTTAAAGAAGAAAGCCTTCAAGTTTAACGAGAAATACATTATCAATAATGTACAAATCTTTCAATGCAAGGATGCTGAGATATTTTGTGCTTAAAGTAATCCTCTAAAGTTCACCGACAGTACATACCTACCTATACTGATTTGGGCTCGTTTCTGTAGTCATTAGCGATGCGAGCTTAATTCGAATAGGGGATAATTTTTCCTTCGCTCGACAGCAAATGAAAATGAATACTTTTTGTCGAGCGATTATTCAAATCGGACACGACAGTTTTAATTCCTGTACACACGTTTTAGTCACGTTTCGCACACGACCACACTCTTTCAGCGGTCATTTATGTTACTGGGAATGGAAAGTATATTACCTTTTGTTTCTAAGATTGTATGATTGCAATGCAATGCAATAAACAGCAATAATTGCAATAATTCCCTGCTTTATTGCAAAATTACTGGAAACCAACCTACAATTTTGCCATTCGCTGATTTCCATTATATTATAACAAATTACCTTAATTAAACAGCAATTATCGCAATTTGTTAACTACATATTCTCGATGCTCGTTTAGACGTGTGAATAACATGCATTACATTTGCAAATGTATTTATTGAGTGAAATATACTTGAAACCAGCGAATGGCGAAATTATAGCTCGGTTTCCAGTGATTTTGCAATAACACAGGAAATTGTTTAGAACAATTAAAAATGTTACACCACATTTATATCCTTTTGGGAGCAAGTATCTGGATTCTTTACCTTTCATTTAATTTAAGAGGCATTAATTTAGTATGCGCAGATCGAGATACATAATGACAAATATTCTTGTTACTGTTTGTTACTTACGCGCAGGTTAATCGTAATTTTTTCGTTGCATCGTGTTCTACTCATCAAAAAGATGATCTTGACAAAAAGAACCATAGGTCGCGAATGATCCATTTTCCCGGAAAATGATGTCAAAGTACCTATAAAAATTGTTTGAACATTTGTCACGTTATGCCCCGATAACGTAGAATAGCTGTGAGTGTTGAATAAGCATAGAACTATCTCGAACCATGATATAGATTACGCAGAACCCATACGGTGCACATTCTACAGAACGTTGTGAGTTCACTTTATTACCAAGCGAACATGCACGATACCACGTGACCTCTCCTACCTTCTTAACCACACCCGAAGCTGATAATAAAACACACGATTCTCACTGTGAGATGAGGACTCGCAAACCAACCACTGTAAAATACACATCGTTAATAAGTTGTGTCTGACAAATTGAAAAAAGCTACAATAAACTAAGTGTTATTGAAGATCGCCGTTCCGAGACTTACCACTCGGCGTCACAACAGTCATCATTTTCTAGAAAAACGCATCATTTGAGACTTATAGTTCCTTTTGCAAAATTGCTCCTTGTAATGATTTTTTACCTTGAATTTCCCAAGGTCAATTTTGCGGCAAATTATTTATGCCAATATCCACCGAACCGAGGGTGTAGATCACGGTATGATGGTCCCGACCAATAACTGTGTGATACGCTATACAATAAGTTCATCGATGCACACAATTTTGGGGACAGAAAATATTTATCTTACGATAATCAATAAAAAACGTAAGTTTGTTTATAAAGATTTATGTGCTACTACGTTAGCCTCCGTTACACCAACGAAGTAATATAGTACTCATCCGTAATAAGAAACTAACTTCTGGCTCGAAATAAGCAACTCGCTATCCCTATTTCTTTGTTTCAAATCACCGAATAGGAATGTACTTCATTCACAAAATGAGAGGCCATGTCATGTTCTATCCTCTAAAAAATAACATTGCTCCTCGGTCGACCACTTTATGGTGAGCTACTACCTCGGGACCCTCGCTCGCTACCGCTCACCGAATAGCATAACTGATCCGTAGTAAGCAACTGGCCGGACCCGAGCGAGTTGCTTATTTCGAGTCAAGATGCAGTTTATTTATGCCTTAAAATCACGTTTTAAATGAACTGCATTAAACACTGGTATTTAGGATATGTGACCAGACACCGCATATTGATCACCTTCTCCATATCTCTCCACCAGGATTCTGCGAAAACAGTTTTTAGCAAAATAAACATCCTACATTTTTAGAGTCAGGAACTGATTTATCTTTCGTAACTCTGGAATTAACCAGTATTCCATGACTGGACCACTACTGGGTGTCCACATTTGGACTTTTATAAAGTTGGAAATATGGTAATCAACTCATAATTACTTAATGGGTACCACAGGCAGGTATCTCAACAACAACAGGAACCACGAGTAGCATATCTGATCCATGGTAACGAGTGGTAAAGTACTCTAAATTTTAAACAATTCGTCAGCAATTAAAATTAGATTTACCCGTTTCTCTAAAAATGAACCTGCTTCGACGAAAATAGGTCACTGTGTCATCCTACCGATTCTGACCATAGTAAGCAGGTATCCCGCAGTGTAAGACAGCTGATGTTACGGCCGGGCCAACGAACTTACTTGATTTGACAAAACTTACTACCTGCACGGTCACTGTCACTGGGTTATTTTACAGATCTTGGCCATTCGAAAAAGAAACACATGGTGCACAACAGCCGATGCCTCGGTTGGAACAGTGAAAGAACTTCGTTTCACAAAATTTCCATCATTGCACGATCGCTGTCACTTTACTCTTCAAGATTTGAATTTACGAAATAAATTGTTCCCACGTATGAATAATTGGTTGCCCCGAAAGGGGCCGATTGTTTTTAACTTTGAAGGGGCCCGATATGGCCGCTACTACTGCCAAATACACTTTTCCACGTTCAGCAATTTCGTTGTCTTGTTCCGGAGCGGGTAGTAACTCACGAGCTTTGCGTTTTAGAACTTAACTCTTATTTTATTCAAAGTAAAAACAGCAATAACAGTGTCGGAGAGATCTTTACTGCTGCGAGTTCGGACTGATTCTGTCTTGAGAAATTGTGGCGCGGTTTCCAACGGTGGACAAGGGCTAGTTGGAAAAAAATGTTATAAGGGAGGGTCACGGGTCGCCACGGGAGGAGCGGTTTATGGTGGAAAGGCCCTTGAGGCCCACGTGCTGGCCAGCAGAGTTTTTCAGTTCCCGAAATATACCCGAAAAATAACCCAGTGACAGTGACCGTGCAGGTAGTAAGTTTTGTCAGATCAAGTAAATTCGTTGGCCCAGCCGTAACATCAGCTGTCTTACACTGCGAGATACGTACTTACTATGGTCAGAATCGGTAGGATGACACAGTGACCTATTTTCGTCGAAGCAGGTTCATTTTTGGAGAAACGGGTAAATCCAATTTTAATTGCTGACGAATTGTTTAAAATTTAGCGTACGTTGTATTTGATAGACACGCTACTTAGTCCGTTCTAATTCTTTTTTGTTCAATTGATGACGGCAAATTAATTTCACTTGTATTTTAGTTAATTTCCATTCAAGAATAATAAATAATTTGATGTTAACTTTTGGTTCATGCTATACCGGTGCGTACTGTTCGGGGCGCCGGTCGAACGTCGCTACCTAGCACGACGCGCCGTGGACCGTCCCTCAGCGCGGGCTCTACGCGCCCTCTGAGTGGCCAGTGGTTTTCGTTAACAATTCAAAAACAAAGCCTCAGACGGCATTTTGGCAAAGGAAAAAGTTGTTTAGTTTCGCCTCAGGAATCTCCCATTTCCGGCTCCTACACCTTTTATGTTACACCCTCTATAGGACCTAATGACGGGGCGAACACTTTCGAGAGAAAGTGGTAGCTCGCACCAAGTCCTTCTAGTGGCAGGAGTTGGAGGTCGCTACAGATCTTCTAATTTTACCAATCGCAAGTGAAATTGTTCATTAAATTATTTGCTACCTGGTCCCAAACAAAAGTACCCCATTCGTCCCATCTCTCCCCGTATTATTAATATTAGGCTAATTCTATGTTTACTAAAAGACATTAGTTATATTGCCTTTGTCATCTTCGATGAAAGTATTGTAGAAAATATTTATGAGTAAGACCAGCTGCATTCCATAGGATAATAAAAATAGATAAATATCTGTCAACCAGAGTAAAGTAAAAACTATTTCTAACGCTCCTTGTCATCTGCCTTTAAATACACATTCTAATAATATCGCGATTACTTGAAACTGCAATATTATTAACATAGCTAGCCAATAAGAATAATAAGTAACGAAGCAGTGTTCAGTTGAAATTCACCTCGGCTAATAATCATCAAATTTCAGACTTTCTCAGTTCCATGTTTACTACTGTCACGCGAGAGCCGCAGATACCATCTATACAAGTGCAGCACACTGAACCACATCAATTTCTCAATTAAAACTCATAACAGGGAGGACACGCGCTACAAGTTCCTTAACTACATCGTATAGGACAAAGGGGTTACTTATCGTGATGATAGTTTGTGCGCGACTTTGGGGGGAAGTAAAGAGATTGAGCAGGAGGGAAAAAAATAAGGGTTGAAACCACGATAATTCGCGGGGTCATTTATTCTCACGCCGGGAAAAGAGTTCTCGCTGCACGAGCGTTTCTGTCGGGAAAACAGCGATAAGAAACACGACGAGTCACGTTATGGAGGAACACGCTTGACTTTCGATCAAATTCGTTCATGTTGGGAACCTTCAACACTGATGTTTCTCTGAACTTTATACCGAAGTGTTTCTCTGTCAGGCTGCATTGCACCATTTTATTCAAAAAGTTCCAGGACAAACTAATTTACTAAAAGCAAGAGATAGCAATGCCCAGTTTTTCCCGCACGTTTAATTTATGCGTTTGCTGTTGGATCATTGCATGTCAAACCGATTACTTTTTGACCTCGACATCAGGGATTGCGTTCTAAATGATATATGTACGAGGAGGTACCCAAAACAAACCGAACTGATGTCGTCCTAGGCAGAGTTTTTATAGTACCGCATTTTGCCGCTAGAAGCGTATAGAGCTGCCATTTCTGAGTAAGTAAGCCAAGTGTGGTTATTAAATAATGCTCTTTTCGGCTTGTATCAACTTTTTATTAACAGTTATTTCGTGTGCTCATCGTTTTTGCAATGATTGGTTCTCGTGAACAGCGAATTTTAACGAAAGATTTGGGAATGAAAAGGGTGGCTGCCAAGTTCGCGCTTCGACCGCTGACTGCTGAACAAAAACAAAGTCGCGTGGAAGCATGCTGTGCTTTGAAAGAAGCTTTCCGAAATGATCTACACTTTTTTTCCAATGTCATTATAGGTGACGAGGCATCGTGTTACGGTTACGACCCTGAAACAAAGCAACAATCCAGCCAATGGAAGACTTCAAGTTCGCCTCGCTTCAAAAAAGTTCGTCAAGTGAAGTCAAACGTCAAAACAGTGCTGATTTGTTTCTTCGATGTGAGAGAAGTCGTCCATTCGGCGTTTTTTCCACAGGGTTAGGCAGTTAACCAGGTTTTCTACCTGGAAGTTTTGAAAAGATTGCGCAACAGTTTGCGGCGGAAGAGGCCTGATTTGTAGCAGTCGGGCAACTGGTTTTTGCACCACGATAACGCCCATGTGCACTCAACCCTGTCTGTACGCCAATTTCTGACCAAAAATGGCATGACCTCTGTACCCCACGCCCCCTATTCACCCGACCTTGCCCCGTGTGACTTTTTTTTATTTCCGTGAATGAAAAGAAACATGAAAGGGAAACGTTTTACAGATGTTGCTGAGATGAATAAAAAAACGACGGAGGCGCTGTCCGGTATCACAGAAGACGAATTTAAAAAATGTTTTGAACAATGGAATAAAAGATTAGACAAGTGTATTGGTGCCAATAGAGAGTACTTTGAAGGGGATTGAAGGCTTTTTGTTTAAAAATTAAATAAATAAATTAGAAAAAATAAGTTCGGTTTCTTTTGGGTACCCCCTCGTACATCATAGTTCATATAAAACTAAGACAGGTCTAAGTCATCATTCAACCTTTTCCGAAATTGTTTAAAAGATACAGATCTCTGAATGTTGCAATTTTTTATCATTTTTTAGAAAACAGGCTGCACTTTTGATTTTTGGAAAAGGTAATCTTTATCATGAAAATTGGGAACAAAGTCTTCTTTTGCAAGTTTCTCCATGAAGACCATCGCGGGTTTTTAATTCATTGTGACGCAATTCATTGTTTTTACATTAGAAAAATATCAATTTACAAAGTTAATCTACAGTACTATTTCTGATTGCAATGATTGTGCAGGTAACTTGATATCTAATCTATTTTTGATAAATCATTACTAAAATATCTGAAAAGACAATGAAAATTGGAACGAACTTTAACGTAGATTAGACACTACATGCATACTAATAAACCAAAATCGGAATTTCCATTCTACGTGTCGGGCAAACTGACCGTCAGAAAATTAATACTCGATTAGCTACAAATTTAGTGAACCGGAAAATAGGATAATAGAATTTCCAATGTAGGTAATTGAATCGTTAATAATTATTAGTAGCTTTAGGGTTGTAAGTCTCTATGTACAGAGTATTTGGCTACTACATGTGAATATTTTGAGGGGTGATTGCTGAATTATTAACGAAAAACACTGACCAATCAGAGCGCGCGCTAAGCCGAAAGGAGGTTCGAAATCGCGGTTGAGCGCACCATGACCGTCTTTCAGCTAAGCGCGCGCTCTATGCACGCTCTGATTGGTCAGTATTTTTCGTTAAGAATTCAAAAACGGAGCTTTAACCAGCATTTTCGTACAGGAAAACATTGTTCAGAATCACTTCAGAAATCACCCCTTAAAATATTGGCGTGTAGTAGTTGAACACTCTGTATATGCACTCACTGAGTACTTAATAAGTGTATGTATGTACAATAAAGATGCTTGCTCAAAAGAGTCCTGGTGACGGAAATTGCACCCCAAAACCGATTGAGTATGTTATTTCATTCCACAGTTGCAGATCGTACTTTTAATCAGACCCATACAACTTTTCTTTATTACTTAAACTTTTATTTTCATTACTTTGTTGCTCCAAAATTGCCAATCTTTTTGACAAATGTTTTCGATTAATAATCCCGACATTCATTTTCTTACACCACTAAAAGTTAATCGATCTAAAAGAAATGAACATGAAATACATTCGTTAGCAAACGCTTTTTCAAATGGTGTTAAATAAGCAAAAAACTTCATTTCACATTGAAATAAAGAGGGAATATTAAGCGAAGTTTATAATTCACCAAGCTAATATTTGTAAATTAATTATTGATTGTTAGAATGTAGACCGAAATTGAATCACATTGCCATAGAAAGTTGTGAGGTTGCATAAAGAAATACATTGTAAAATGTAGTTCTCTAGCGTACGTCAGACGTGCATTCTAATTTATATTCGTACACTAAATCTTTTTCTACAATTTTCCCTATTGATCGTTGCTAATCTGATATTTCCCAAATACGAAGAGACCGAGTGTTATCTTTCATCATTCATGAGTATATTCATTCCTTGCAATCTTAGAGCGAACGCGTGAAGATGTTGATAATGTAACAGTTGAATGCATAAGGTGTTCTGTCATATTCGATGAGTAGAATTCTTATGCTACGATACTTTCATAGCGCAATAAAGAAATTGGCCCACCTGGGATGTATCCAAATTTCTAGGAAACTTTTCGAAGCATTTCACTTTTTATTTAATTATCGTTTGAAATTCTGCGGAAAAGAATTATAACACAAATTGTATATGGTTATTATACTACTCATCATATTGCTACAATATTTTGTTTCAAACAAAATTGAATATTGTGCTAAAACGTATATCGGGTAATTTGTCAAACAAAAATATAAAATTTAACCGAAACATGGAAGCAAAATATTTAGCGAAAAACATCGATGTTTACATACTGTTAGCTGGTCAAGTAAATGCAGCGCATTTCCTGCACGGTCAAAGGAAGCGCGATGCAAAGCATGTGAGCATTATTACCTTCTTACTGAAAGTCCCGCTAAAGCAACGATTTAAGGATTATAGCGCCTCTTTAAATTTCCTGTTTTCTCTACCTAAGATGTCGACCAAGCTTTTTTTGTAACATCCCCGGAAAGTAGATTGGGAAATTCTTAAGTTAAATTCTTAGCGCAAATTGGGGAATTTTTAAAGTCTTCCATGATAACAAAAATTTTTCACAGCAAATGTCAAGTACCACAGAAAATATCTATGAATTAGTGTTAGTTTATTAGTAATTAGTTTTAATTAAATAGTAACATTCCCTTAAATGGAATGAGTTATTTTTCTGTTTGTCATGAGAAAGATAACATGGAGACAAGTACAATTCTATACAGTAGCATGAGTTTGAAGTGTGACTTTCAAATGACTTTCAACTCCATAGCCATATTTCCTGCCCGAAACATAATAACTTGCTCCTGACGCATTTTTTGCATCTTTACAAATAACAAAATTATTAAGGGTGATAGAGTTAATTGGGAGACCCTGTATGTACATACATTAGAGAAATAAATCGTTGTTTTGATTAGAAATAGCGGTGACTTTCTGAACTTTGAAACTCTGGCACAGATACGTTTTTTCTTTGTTCCATTTATTGCAAAAATTGTATAACAGACCTTTATTTATCTTCCAAAACTTTGTTTTCAACGGGAAAGTAAAGAACACACGGCTTCTTAATATTTAAACAGTGTAGATATAATCGTTTTGTTCTTACTCCATTTGCGCGAAGAAGGTAGTAGCTTAGTTTCATGGTTCACTTAATGTTATTGTTTAAATGAGCAGAAAGGGTGGCAGCGTGAAATCTCACAGTATGTTGTTCGAATGTTTATTGCTAGACCGCTATCATAATCACAGTTTAATTACTCAAGAGGACTGTTATCAATTTCCTACTTTTCATCCTTTCTCGTTCCATTTTTTTTTCTAAGTAATTATTATCGATTGGAGACATAATTAATGGAGGGAATTATGTAAACCAAAAACTATGTAGGATTAACATTTTTGTTTTTCGTTGTGATATTTCATTCGGAAAGCAACAATTAATGTTTTGTTTACAACATTAGTCTATTTGAAGTTTAATGGCAACTACCGACGGAAAATAAGGACAACCAGGTCTGTAACATTTGAAAGAGAATTATAGACAAGACAAAAATTGGAACCCGTACGTGTTCCGAAAGTTGAAAGTAACTTAGTGTTCCCATGGGAGACGGCTGTGGTTCTTACTTATCTCTTTCCATAAAATACTTAAGAGTTCGTACCCTGTCTTCTTACTTCTGACAAAATTCTCGAAAGCAATAGCTTTTCCATAGTCAGTATTGTGAATATATTGCGGAGAAACACGAAAGGAAGTAACATTAATTGTAACACAGTTGAAATTAACAATAATTATAATGTACATTTCCTGCAGTCTTCGCATAATACATGTAATCGTTCTGAATATTCTTTTTTATAGCTTCTGTGAATAAATAAAAGTAGATATTTTAAACCCTGAATTTCACACAAATATTTTATGAACAAAACAAAATGTGAAACAACGTAAAAAATTATTCAATATTTCAGCTTTTTAATTAGTACAGGCTTCATCGAACTTTAAACAAATAGAATTTAATTCTTATGGGTGGTTTGTTTTTTCAAATTTAAGTTTCGTTTCTTACAAATATTGTGTTCATAGAAAGACTTTTATCAAATGAGCTACATAAATATCTGCAAGGTCCCCAAGCCGAAATATACTGAAACGAAGTTCATTATCATCTTGGAACGTTGCCGATTTATTATTACCTCTGAACTGCTTTAGGCTACGGTTAAACTGGATTTGTCTGAACTGCGTTCTGACGAATTCGTCCGAACTGCTTGTCGTACGAACTGTTCGGATGGGTGGTCAGAGTGGATGCGTGTTCGTCCGAACTGAGCCTAGATGTAGGTATACAGTAATTTCTCTCACGTCGTCCCTATGCAAGCCCTACATTTTTAGGCACGCTATTTCTATGCCTATGTTAACTTCTTGCCGATAGTCAATTGCTTGTACTTGTCACGAGACGCGAAATAAATGGGTAGGCTGTGGGTCGAGGCAACCGTAACAGCATGGCACTCAAATAAAGACACAATTAGATATGAAGAGTGCATCTTTTTTATTTTTAGTTTTTCTTGCATGAAATCTTTTCTAACATATTGGCCAGATTTTTCCAATTAAAATGATACCAGACATGATACAATTCGGGTCGCATTTAGCCACTTACGTTGATTAAAAGGCAGGTTGTTAGGCAGTAATAATAGTATAGTGTTTTTGTTTAAATTTATAACTACATTACTTTCTACAACAAGATCGGTTTCTTACGAAATTTTCACTTTACTTATATTTTTAATTGGTGCGCTTCAACATTAATTGTGTTCTAATTTTTTTTCATTTTAAGATTTGTTATCTACTCAGTTATTACATATATTACAAGTACATTGTCTTACAGGTTTACTGTTTTAATACGTTTTACGAGTAGGGATAATTAATTGAGTTATAACTTAGGCTTCGCTAGATTTAACGTAAAACATCCACAATATTCAGATTGTCCATCCTAGCCTGTAGTCGTAAGCAGTAAGTGTAGTTGCAAAGATTTGATTGAATAAATTTTTAGTATATAATTTAAAACAAAGTAATTGTTTTGGAAGATCTTGGACGGACTGAATACATCTCTCATAGGCATACATGTATCTAGGATGCGAGCGCGGGAAGACTCGCGAGAACTCTCGAATCGGCGTTGCGTGTATGTGTGTATGTGCGAGAGAGTGCGTGCGTACGTGCTAGAATGTTATTAATGTCATGATATGAATGAATTGGTTTACCTATCGATAGTAAGTAAAGGGGTGCGCGTGTGTCAAGGTTGGAAACGGAAAAAACGATCACTAATGTTTCACTCTTTTAAAACGGTTCACCAATGTAACACAAGCTATCCAGATTTTGTCTATAACATTATATTGTCTCGTTTTCTCTTGATATTAAATAAATTCCATTTTACGTATATGACTAATAGAAAGCAAATATCTTTTATTAGTTCGCAACATCTGTTTCACTAGTACTTTGTGCTTGAATCTGTAATATATAAACATAATTTTTTTAGAAGATTTGTAGGTGAAATTAATAAAAAAGTCTTATTTTCTAATATACCGTTCAAACAAATTGATTTTTCCACAATTTTGCCATTCAAAAACATAAATTTCAGCAATTGACACCATTCTTCTATCATTCACAGTTTTCGATATATTTGATAAAAATGCCATAGTTCGGACGAAAAAATCAAACTGGTTTGTTTCTTGAATTCGGCGGACGCATTAGCATGGTTGAAGAGAGAAAGTTATATTGCGGTGGACCTCTTTTAAGGAAGACCATTTCAAGTGGCGAGGGCCTACTCAAACATAAACTATCACAACATAAAGAAATACCGTTCGTGTGGTTCACATCCGCTAGATCCTCTACATATAGACTCACAAGTAGGGTTCAAACTCATGCGTTTTCCTGTGAACGATATGCATGCAGTTTAACTACTCCCATAAGACACCAGGTATTTGATTGTTCTGACGAATTCGTCAGGACACTAGTTCTGAAGAATACACGTCCACTCGAACTAAATTTCTCAAGACAGAATCAGTCCGAACAGTAAAGATACGCCCAGCAGTAAAGATCTCTCCGACACTGCAATTGCTGTTTTTTCTTCGAATAAAATAAGAGTTAATTTCTAAGACGCAAAGCTCGTGAGTTACTACCCGCTCGGGAACCAGACAACGACATTGCCGAACGTGGAAAAGTGTATGTGGCAGTAGCAGCGGCCATATCGGGCCCCCTCAAAGTTAAAAACAATCGGCCCCTTTCGGGGCAACCAATTATTCATACGTGCGAACAACTGATTTGATACATTCAAATCTTGAAGTGTAAAGTGACAGTGATCGTGCAATGATGGAAATTTTGTGAAACAAAGTTGTTTCTCTGTTCCAACCGGGACACCGGCTGTTGTGCACCATATGTTTCTTTTTCGAATGGCCGGGATCTGTAAAATAACCCAGTGACGATGACCGTGCAGGTACTACGTTTTGTCAAATCAAGTAAGTTCGTTGACCCTGCCGTAACATCAGGTGTCTTACACTGCAGGATACCTACTTACTATGGTCAGAATCGGTAGGATGACAGTGTGACCTATTTTCGTCGTAGCAGGTGCATTTTTGGAGAAACGGGTGAATCTAATTTTAATTGCTTGCGAATTGTTTAAAATTTAACGTACGAAAATAAAAATCTTCAAGTACGTTGTACTTGATAGACACGTTAGTTAGTCCGTTCTAATCCTTTTTTGTTCAATTGATAACGGCAAATTAATTTCATTTATATTTTAGTTAATTTCCATTCATGAGTAATGAATAATTCCATGTTAACTTTTGCTCCGTGCTATACCGACTCGTACTGTTCGGGGTGCCGGTCGAACTTTACTATCTAGCACGACGCACCGTGGACCGTCCCTGAGCGCGGCCTCTACGCGCGCTCTGAGTGGCCCGTGTTTTTCATTAACAATTCAAAAACAAAGCTTCAGACGACATTTTGGCAAAGGAAAAAGTTGTTCAGTTTCGCCTCAGGAATCTCCCATTTCCGGTTCCTACACCTTTTACGTTACACCCTGTATATTGACAAAAGTGAAAATCCAAGGTCAAAAACGAAAATTTTATTTCTGTTGCATCATATTCTATTCATCACAAGAATAAACTTTGCAAGAGGAACTATAGGCCGCAATTGATCCGTTTATCCGGAGAATGATGTCAAAAGATCAAATAATTTTTGTAGCTATTTTGTTTACAAAATGTTCGCGTCAAATTTGAAGGTACAATTAGCAAACAGTATAAAGCATCGTTTGTCACTCAAGTCTGCAATTTAGATGTGTTGAGCAAGTAAAAAGCAGAAGTGAGCACGCTTTCAGTCGCCTAATACTTTGTCTTGTACAAAAACGGGCATAATGTTTGTAGTGAAATCCGGATGGTTAATCATCAGTTAGCTGCGCACATACTAGATGGATTTTCATGTGCACTTGTCTCGCAACAAAGCTGTCAAGGCAATTTTATAACTTGACTTTTGTCATATCTTGAGCTATATTATTTCCTTGACCCCATTTGTATCACTTGTTTGGACCCACCCTATATATTCATTATAAGTTGCTGTAATCTGACCCGTGCATACCTGCATACCTGCAAAATTCCATTATCCTCTACATTAAATAGACACTGATTAATGTTAATATGATATTTCAATGGTTATTGCCTCAGTTTGAATTACTGTTCAACGCCTGAATAAGAAATGTTTCATTGTTCTACAGCCTGGGATTCTGTTCCTACTTTTACCTTCATTGCTTTTATCTCCTCGCTTTTAGTTTTTCAAATATTTTTCCGTATTTGTCTTTCATTTCAGTTTCGACGTGAAAAACGGTGTCCCAACCTTGCAGGGTGTTTTTAATTAAGCGCTCGTTGCCCGCCAAAAATTGGTTTTTCCGATGCAAGTCGATAATTGGAAAAAATCGAAGCAAGGAACAATGCTGTGCGCGTTTACGAGCTCTACGATTACCTTTTCATATAAAAATTTGATGCAGATATGCACGAGGATACTGAATTACAAATTATTTGTACAGCTTTTAATCATTTTGATATTAATAGCAATTTACGCGTTGCGTGATTCGATTTTATTATAGGAGTATAGTGAAAATCACAAATGCACAATTAATCTGAAATGTATTTGCGATTTGACCCGTGGAGTATGTATAATGGAATTCGCGAAAAGTAGGTGAATTTTTTTTTATTCTGTCGAAGCCTCAATGATTTAAGAGATTAAATAACTCTGGCAAAGTAATTTGGCGCGAAAAAGCAGTTGATGGTACACTAGATAATCGCGTAGCCTGAAACAAGAGTAATTTGTATTTTCTTTGTGGTGCACGACGTAAACTAGCTTCCTCCAGAAGACAGCATGGAATGAAAAAACAGTGGTAAATGATATCCCTACTCCCGCTACCATTCGTTACGTAAAAACAATATATTTCACTTTATATCTTTACAGCATTTGTTTAACAACAACTTATATGTTGGATTTGTATGCTGTAATTTTTTCTTAATTAGAGGTTTATCATTCCAAATCTATAAATATAATAAAAAGATGTTCAATTGATCTCGTTTGTATTGTAGTTCACTTCCATTCATGGATAATGAACAATTCTACGTTAATTTTTGCTGTGTGATATACCAGCGCGTTTTGTCCGAGGCGCTGGTCGAACGTCGCTAGCTAGCACGATGCGCCGTGGGCCGTCCCTGAGCGCGGGCTCTACGCGGGCTCTCATTTCTCAGTGTTTTTCGTTAACCATTTAAAAACGGAGCCTCAAAGAACATTTTCGCAAAGGAAAAAGGTGTTCAGAATCACCTCAGGTATCACACCTTTTCCGCTCTTGCGGTAGTTCTGGGACACCCTGTATAATGTTCTCAAATTGCTGACAAGATGAAAACTGATTCGCTTTTGGAACACAAAAATTTGTTTATAATTCTCATATTGAAAAAGTGTACCTACAACAATATAAAAATGTGGTTAGCAAGTTTTATCTTTTGTGTTGCGAATAGGAGAAATGATTCTCTGTAAATGTAATAATGTTTGAGATAAAAATTCGTTTATACAGTCATGCTTGGCTAAAAGCCTGCAGTTTTCAACATGCTATAATTTGTCAATAACTTCTAAGTTAGGGAAGCGATGACATAAGCTGATTATTGTTTCACATAAACTACAACATACTGTACTTTTATTCAAATTGGAAGACATGTTCCAAGAAATTGATCGCTTTGGTTTATTAATAACTAGGGCGATAACACACATACACTTCTGGTATGTTGGTAAACATTACAATACTGTATGAGGATGTAATATCATAAAAGGAATACCAAGAGTGTAGAAAACTATTTATACTAATGTTCCGTCGCGCGGAACAACGCGCGTGGAAATTTTGGTCAGGTTTATGGCACGGTATCTCGGGAAAAAGATTATTTTTGAGGGAGAGAATTTCGTTTAAATTGCTTGCCGTCCGCAAGCAATTTATTTCACGTGCGGGCAAAACGTTGCCACTTAAATTACTCTCGCCATCCTCAATAATCGACAAATACCATAAACCTGGATTTCCGAAGGGTCCCGGCTATATTGTAACGGTACGCGAAGCCGTCTCACGGGGCCTAGAGAACTTTCACACCGCAGTCAAAATTTTCAAAACCCTCGCGGTTCCAGGTATCGCCTCACTTCTTCCGGGAAATACCGCGTTTCGGGCGCAGCGGAAAAGTGGTGTACCCGGGATCTGTGCGCTGATTGGCAAAAATTACCGTTTTGTTTTGACCAATCAGCGTACACAAGGAGGAATTCGCCGTCGGACTTCCTTCGAAAAGAAAAGAAGCACTTCAGCCGTCGAGAAGTGAAGACGAAAAAAAAAGAAACACTTCAATCGTTGAGAAGTGAACACGAGAACCGTCTCAACCATCGAACGCATCATCCGCAAGAGCACCACGGTTCTATCGTTAAGGTCACATTGCTGTCGAGCAATATCGCCACCAAGTCCAATCGACGCAGGACTTGTTCTCTGACGTTCGGCAGTCCGAACTATATTCACGCATTTTCAACTAACTGCTCAAGATTAATTTGGCAAGCAGTGTTGCGATCCACCGGTGTGCGCCAAAAGGTATCTAGGGATTCACAACCCCTGGTAGGAATAAATCCACGCATTGGAGTTCGCGACGCGACGCGTCGTGTTCGTGACATTCGGAAACCATCGTCCGACGATGAGGCAAGACACAAGAAAAGTTCATCTAACAAGAAGGGAAATAGTGACATTTTCATAATAATATTTGATTATTAGAGAGAGAAACCAAGGGAAAATAAAGTAAATGAAATATTTCAAATACAAGATTCAACATTTTCAGTATCTTTCAAATAAAATACTCTTCTCTCACATATATAAAATATAAATAAATTTCTCTCACAAATAAAATATTTTATTTTCAAACGTCCAAACATACGTCTAAAATAAAACAGATTATTTACTATTTATTATTTCAAATAATATTTTACCTAGTTATCTCAGTCTCGATCACTTCGTCGTCAGACATGAAGGTTTAAGACACTAATTCGATTTTATAAATTTATGTCGTAATGCACGAATTTCTCCACAGCATTGCCGAACACACCCGATGGATTGGAATTTTTTAAAACCGCTTCTAATGAGAACAAACTTTTCATCAGCTCTTGGAATGTTCGTATCGAGGAAAATTATTAAATTGTTAATCCTAACGATTCCAATATTCCCGATAATTCTCGCCTTAACCTAACCACGGGCACCGATATAGAATTGAATTTTCACCGTATTACGCTAGGGAGAGCATTCGATAAAATTAAGAAAGAATCCACAGAAGGAAGCAGAATGCGTGGTGGATAACGCGTGCCAATGAGAAATTCCGCATCGCGCTAAATTTCGTGCGGTCGACGTTACGACACGGCCGCTGCAAATTGCGAATACTTCATTAGCAAGAATTTAAATTTCAAAGGGGAACTTTTACGGGTCTTGGCTGGTTTTGCAGCAAACCGTTGACGAGCTTAGTATCCTTTGCATTCGTCGGAATGTAATTTATCAAACTTGCGCTACTCAAGACAAAAAGAAACGTCACAGATTGTCGTGCACATCACCGGTTGCAAAATAATAACGTTGTTTGACGAAATAAATCCGGCCTGTACAACTGAGATAAGCTATTCAAGAGAAACCGGCCTAAACTTAACAAATTACCCAATTATTATGAGAGAGGCTCAAAAATACCTTTCAAAATTCATCCGTGAAGGATGGACCCGGGATGTCTGTCCAAGAATCCTTCTGAACTTTACGAAACGAGAGGAAACATCTTTTCGAACAATCCTGCCCTCTTATTAACAAGGAAAGAGCAATTCTTACTAACAAGATTAAGAATTGGGCATACCAAACTGACGCACCTCTATTTAATAACAAAAACAGCAAACCCGCTGCGCTGTGTACAAATTTCAATGTTGAGATATCAATAAAGCATATAATTCAGGATTCTCCGCTACTAAAATCCTAAGGGAATAAGAGAAACTGCTACCAATTATAAAGAAGAGGGCACAAAATGCATAAGCAACATGATTAACTTCATAGAAAAAGCCAATCTAATCAAGAATATACAGGGCGAATCTGGGAACTGGGACAGGTTGCTGCTCCTTTCTAAGTAAAAATAGAAAAAAAATGATAGAGGGAAAAATCATATGGCATAATACGTCCTAACTTCCTATGGCCTTATTTTTTATGTGGATGTACCGATGCACCCGTCAAGTGCAATTACACTTTATTCTTTAATTCAACCCCTTTTTTTATTAAACCAATCGATCCCTTTTATTATCCCACGTATAAAAGTATGAGGAGAGTTTATGTATTGACTAGGATCGCGTGTATGTGTATATAATAATTATGTTTTATTCAAGCTAAGTGAAACGTAACACTAAGCGTAGGGTTATTAAAAGACCGTTTTACTTCTTTTATGTCTGCTCTTTTTCTGATCCCTCAGTGACGGTTCGATCAAGACTCTTCTAAATTCTTGCCGTGTCCCCGGCTGACTACTTTTTGCTCGGCTAATTGGCAAGGGTAGCTGCCAATCAGGTTCCCGCATTTTTCTAATCACCTCCTACTCTTTGCGCCCTTAGCGTGCTATTTTTCAAAGTGGCGGGGTGATCAGGCCGGGGAAAGTCAACCGGGGGTAGGTTTGGCAACGCAGCGGAATTTCCTCAGGGACCGTTACTTTCCACCGCGTGGTCAGCGGCTGCTAGCCTTGGGACCACGGGCCCTTCGAAAATCCTCGGTTTATGATACTGCAGATTGCTATTGAGGTCGTACCAGGAAACTACTAATAAACATGCCGTGTGCAAATTATAAAAACGACTTTCTCAAAAATAGCTTGACGGCCTGCAAACCATAAACCGAACTAGCCGTTTGCACGAAAATCTGTCCGTTTATTGCTACGGCCAGGCGCTACAAGTACTAACCACGTATAATGTCATCAAAATATCAATACTTCACTAGACATTTGACATTTTGCGTCGGAATCGTACTGTATTAAAATAAGTGTTCGAATATTCCACTATTGCGCTCTAACCATTTTGTAACGCGTTTTCTACATTTTTCTTTAAATGTTTTAGTTGATTTGCATTGACATTCGAACGATGCATCTTGATATGCTCTTTAAATCATCAACCGATACAGAAGAGCGTGAATTCACTTTATTTTTTAGACAATCTAAAAGAAAGAATTCCAATGGATTAAAATCCGGCGAACGAGGTGGCCAAGGCGTGTGGCTATGAGTACCAAACCATTTTCCTTGGTATATATTGTGCGAATAGCTTGTAGCAATTCAGGCGTTATATGCTGGTTCACCATCTTGCTGATAATATTTTAATTTTAATCTTTGCCGCAACGGAACAGCATTACGAAGAGTGGACAATGAGTATTGTAAGAAATGCTGATACTGTGCACCATTTAAAATGTTATCGTTAAAATATGTAATGAAAAATGCAAAAAGACGCGTTAGAAAATGTTTACAGCCCAATAGTAAAACATTCGAATGCTTATTTTAATAAAGTACGTTTCTGACAGAAAATGTCAAATATCTTGTGAAGTATTGACATTTCGATGACCTCGGGGTAGTACTTTTCTATGTAGAATAATAAAATGGATCGATTGGTTTAATGAAAAAAATGGGTTACATTAAAGAATAAAGTGCAATTGCACCTGGCGGGTGCATCTGTGCACCCACATAAAAAGTAAGGTCATAGAAAGTTAGGACACGTGATGTCTACTGATGTTTTCCTCTATCATGTTCTTTTATTTTTAATTAAAAAGTAGTAGTAACCTGCCCCAGCTCCCAGACTTAACCTGTATAAACTAGATATGAATATCTTCAAATTAATCCCTGGCCTAGTTACAATAACTGAATGATTGGCATAGGTTTGATGACAAGAGAAAATGTTTCAGATCAAACTTGCTTGGTTCCGAAGGACGCATAATGTGATGTAACTAATTTTTTTATAGGTGGAGTCGTAGGTGAAATGAAACAAACAAACCAGCATTTTTAAACGCAATGGTATGATTTTTTATTTACATTTTGGTACAGTGCTTCAAGGCGTATATAACGATTTATATGAAGGTTACACAAAGTCAACTGCAATAGAAAATAAATTGTTTCAAGGTGCTCAATGAATCGATCTTGTAATTGCCAATAAAGATCACACAACATAAGAAACTGCATATTTGTGAATGTAGTGTACAATGTAAACATAAATATTTATTTACGTTCGGTAACCACGACCGGAAAAACACGCAAATATTCATACAGCACTTTGGAACAATGTATTTTTTATTGCAGTTGACTTTGAATAACTTTCATATAGGTCGTTGTACTCGCCTTGAAACGCTCCATTAGAATGTAAATAAAAAACCATAACGTTCCATTAAAAAAAGCAAGTTTGTTTTGTATATTTCCTCTTTGCCTCCGCCTGCGAAAAAATTAGTTTCACCATATTATGTGCTCCTTGATACTAAACAAGTTTCATCCGAAGTATTTTTTTCTATTATCAAACCTAAGCGAATTTTTCAGGTGACCTCTTTTAAATGCGCCATCCTCTATACAGGGTGTTCCACTTTCGTAAGAGCCGGAAAGGGGTGATTACGGCGGTGATTCTAAGCAAATTTTTTCCTCTGCCAAAACTTTGTTTAAGGCTTCGTTTTTGAATTGTTAACGAAAACCACTGCTCAACTCGAACGCGCGTAAAGCACTCTTACAGGAGTTCTGGGACAACCTGTATAACTGTGTAATGTACATTGCCCCGTAATTCATGGTGGACCTAGATGTGGGAGATTCCTGAGGCCATAGTGAACAACTTTTTCCTTTGGAAAAATGTCGTTTGAGGTTTTGTTTTTGAATTATTAACGAAAAACACTGACCTCTCGGAGGGCGCATATGCGCGCATAGAGCCCGCGCTCAAGGACGAACTGCTGCATCGCGCTGAATGTGTAACGTTCGACCGGTGCCCCGATCCAAACGCGTCGGTATAGTGTTTTCATTCGTTATTCACGAATAGCGAATAATTGGACATTACTCTTCATTGCATTGACTCGGTGTTCCATACATCTTTAGCTCCTTGCTATACCGACGCGTTTGAATCGGGGTACCGGCCGACATCACCATCCAGGGCTATGCGAAATTCCGTCCCTGAGCGTGGGCCTTACACGTCCTCTGAGTGGTCAGCGTTTTTCATTAATAGTTCAAAAACAAAACCTCCAACGACATTTTGCCAAAAGAAAAAGATGTTCAGTACCGCCCCAAGAATCTCCCATATCCGGTTCTTCTACGAGCTACGGGACAACACTCTGTAGATATGTAGGTTACATATCATACTTACACATTACATATGTTTGTAAACTTAATTGTAAAATTTGAATAATTGCCAGTGACTTCCATAAGGCAATGCGACTTTAATAAATGAAGAAGAAAACGTTTGAGGGGGAGCATGATCTATCGCGAACGACAATTTTGTCGAATAATGTTGAGAGACACATGTCTGATTTTCTGGGACTAGCGAGTTGCAAGAGGAGTAAAGAAATATTATCCAGAATAATCTTCTACTAGCTTTTAATCATACTTCCCGTTATATTGTAGATTTTCGTCGAACGTATGAAGATGCATGCAGTAGCGTCCATTCATTCTATCGAAAAGCGCAAACCGTACAAAAAGTTCACTTTTGCCAAACAAAGCGAAGGGAGAAAAATCGCTCCTACATTTTGCTTATCCATCAAAATGAAAATGTTCCATTTAAAAAATAATGGGCTTTGCTTTCAGACGCCGAACATGCACTGTTTGTCGTCGCTGTGCCACGGGAACGATTATAAACGGACGTTGGACTCTACAAACATTAAAATTTACTTTCATCGAAATTGAATACGTTTAGTGCTCTGAGGCACAATTTGAGCTTTGACCAAACAATAAAAGGAAACGTAAAATTCATTTCACCGAATCCAGCTCTCCCATTTACGTCTTTCTCGCTAGTCTGTCTGTCAACGCAGCGGTTCTACAGGGTGTAACGCAACAGTATGCAAATATTTTAAGGGGTGATTCTACAGGCCAAAATAAAGCGAAAATCAAGAATGGCAATTTTCCGTTTGCGGCTTTGTTTACGAGATATCGATGTTTAAAAAAACAGCGTTCGAACGCCTGCCGATGGGCAATCTGACGCGTGACGCTCGAGTCAAACATCTGCGTTCAGTGGTAGTCATTCGCTACGACGCCGCAGGAACCATGACCTACCGCACCGTCAAATCTGGCACTCAGAAGGCACACGCATTACGATGTATAGCATTCAACCTGCTTACTTGTAAAAATCCACATGGGCATATCGAAACCCGCCCAATGGGATTATCAAGTAAAAAGGGTGACGGCAGCCTTCAATACTCAATTTTGTTCCCAAAAACCAAATATGCGATTGTCCCATCCTCGATTGTTCACAATACATCCATTAACACAGAAATTTGCAGCACACGAGGATCACGATTCCACGATTTGCACTAAACTAATTATTCCAGTGATGTTCCTCGTGTCCACCACTCGCTTGAATGCAGTGATTCAATCTTTGACGCAAGTCGTGTCACAGTTTTCGAAAATCTGTTATTATTGTCAGAGAACATCATCATGTAGTCGTATTTCGCAAATGTACACGACCCTTTGCACACTTGGCACCACCATCACCGCACGTAACCGATTGTAACAAAAAGTAGCTTTAAAATTGAGATTGCGTATCTAGAAATCGAAATAATCAAATTCTAAGAATTAGACTATATTAAAAATCGAGAGTAATAATAATAGAACTAAATGCAATATTAAATCTATGTCGAGTAGTAAAATTCAAAGTACAAATGGAATGTTTAAACCATTCCGTATTCAACAGCGTACAAACTGCAACTGCCTCGATTGTCTACAGGTGTCCCAGAACTCCCCATAGAGCCGAAAAGGAGTGATAGCTGAGGTGATTCTGAACACCTTTTTCCTTTGCGAAAATGTTGTTTGAGGCTTCGTTTTTAAATGGTTAACGAAAAACATTGACCAATCAGAGCGCGCGTAGAGCCCGCGCTCAGCCGAGGCCGTGAATGTGAACAAGTCGCTCGGTCTAATAAGAGGCGTTTGCAAAAAGTTATATCGAATAAGGTATAAGCAAATTAAGAACAATATCAAATTATTCGTTATCCCTCAAGAAGGAATAAACTTAAAATTAGTCGTTATTCGTGTAGAATCAATTAATCGATTGACTAATGTATTTCGTGTTGTATTACGTCGCGATTAGTGGCACGGATTATTTCCTCGACGGAGTCGTAAATTCCGCCTTAACCGATCGGTATACAACTTCGCGACGTTTTACCCGCCAAATTAATATTGGGTAACCCTTTTGATTATGAAGTAGTCCTGACTGATGGACCTTGATTATGGAGTTCGAATGTTAAAGTCGGAGTGCCGGTGGAGATGTGGAATGAATATCTCTGCGTGTCGTTAGAGATTTTTTCTAGTCTGATCCGTGTCGTTCGATCGTTGTAACTATTCTGATTTTTCTTTTACAAGGAAGTCCGGAAGAGGACTTCCTTAATTTTCGTGTACGCTGATTGGTCAAAACAAGACAGTGAATTTTGCCAATCAGCGTACTGGTTCCAGGTCCACCACTCTGCCGGTGCGCCCGGAGCACGGTATTTCCGGAAAAAAGTGGGGCGATACCTGGAACCGCGAGGGTCGTGGAAATTTTTAGCCGCGGTAGAAAATTCCTCCAGGTCCCGCGGATCGGCTTCGTGTACCGTTACAATATGGTCGGGACCCTTCGGAACTCCAGGTTTATGGCATGTCGTCGACTATTGAGGATGACGAAAATAATCTAAATAGTAGAGTTCTGCCCGCATGTGAAATGAATTGCTTGCAGACGACAAGCAATTCTACCAAGTAATTTTCCTAAAAAATAATCTGTTCCCGAAATGCGTGGCATAAACCTTGCCAAAAATTCCCAGCGTATTGTTCCGCATCGGACGGAACAACTAATAAACCTATCAATTGCAGCCCGCGTTAAATTAAAAAAGATTGACAGAAGATTCAAATTAGACTCACCCATGCATCCAGAAATGAACCTGCTTCGATGAAAATGGGTCACTGTGTCATCCTACCGATCCTGACCATTGCAAATAGGTATCCCGCAGTGCAAGACAGCTGATGTTACGGCCAGGTCAGCGAACTCACTTTATTTGACAAAACTTACTACCTGCACGGCAACTATCACTGGGTTATTCTACTGATCCTGGTCATTCGAGGAAGAAACACGTGGTGCACAACTGCCGATGTCTCGGTTGGAACAGTGAAAGAACTTCGTTTCACAAAATTTCCATCATTGCACGATCACTGTCACTTTACACTTCAAGATTTGAATTTATGAAATGAGTTGTTCCCACTTATGAATAATTGCTGGCTCCGAAAGGGGCTGATTGTTATTAAATTTGAAGGGTCTCGACTTGGCCCTCCCTACTGCCAAATGCGCTTTTCCACGTTCAGCAATTTCATCGTCGTGTTTCTGAGCGGGTATTCACGTTTTAAAACTTAACTTTTATTTAATTTAATGGAGACATTTTCCAGTTGCCGGAAAAGGTATAGCATTACAAAGACTGTAATAAAAGATGTAGCATCTCGGAGAATGTAACAGTGTCTTGAACACTCCGCAGTGCCTTCCCGGCAACTGGAAAATGTCTCCATTAAATTCGCCACGGACGTGTTTCCTGGGAACCGAAAAACTCTGCTGGCCAGCACGTGGGCCTCAAGGGCCTTTCACCCTAAAGCGCGCCCCCCGTAAGGACCCGTAACTCTCCCTTATAACGTTTTTCCAGCTAGCCCTCGTCCACCGTTGTAAACCGCGTCATAGTTTCTCAAGACAGAATCAATTTGAACGCCATACAGTAAAGATCTCCCTGACACTGTAATTTTTGTTTTTACATTCAACGAAATAAAAGTTGAGTTTTAAAACGTGAAGTTCGCGAGTGATTACGCGCTCGGAAACACGACGATGAAATTGCAGAACGTGAAAAAGCGCATTGGGCAGTAAAAATGGCCAAGTCGAAGCCCTTCAAAGTTAATAACAATCAGCCCCTTTCGCAGCTAGCAATTATTCATAATTGGGAACAACTGATTTCATAAATTCAAATCTTGAAGTGTAAAGAGACAGTGATCGTGCAATGATGGAAATTTTGTGAAACGAAGTTCTTTCACTGTTCCAACCGAGACATCGGCTTCTGTGCACCATGTGTTTGTTCTTCGAGTGGCCAGGATCAGTAGAATAACCCAGTGATAGTTGCCGTGCAGGTAGTAGGTTTTGTCAAATAAAGTGAGTTCGCTGACCTGGCCGTAACATCAGCTGTCTTGCACTGCGGGATACCTACTTGCAATGCTCAAGATCGGTAGGCTGACACAGTGACCCATTTTCGTCGAAGCAGGTTCATTTCTGGATGCATGGGTGAGTCTAATTTGAATCTTCTGTCAATCTTTTTTAATTTAACGCGGGCTGCAATTGATAGGTTTATTAGTCAATCGATTCATTGATTCTACACGAATAACGACTAATTTTAAGTTTACTCCTTCTTGAGGAAAAACGAATAATTTGATACTGTTCTTAATTTGTTTATACCTTATTCGATATAACTTTTGGCAAACACCTCTTATTAGACCGAGCGACTTGATCACATTCACGGCTTCGGCCGAGCGTCAAGCTCGAACACAACACTCCCGCGACTGAGCGCGGGCTCTATGCGCGCTCTGATTGGTCAATGTTTTTCGTTAACCATTTAAAAACGAAGCCTTAAACAACATTTTCGCAACGGAAAAAGGTGTTCAGAATCACCTCAGCTATCACCTCTTTTCGGCTCTATGGGGAGTTCTGGGACACCCTGTATACAGAGATATTACAGTAATGTCTCGAAATAAGGCACTGGCTCGGGACCGGCCAGTGCCTTATATCGAATCAGTAGACTATTCGGCATGACTTTGATCCCGAAGGGGCCGTGAGCGAACACGGTTTACGAGCGAGGGGCTCGAGATAGCGGCAAAATATTAAAGGCTTCTGTCGACGCGAAATGTGATACTTTAGAGGATAGAATATGACATGCCCTCTCGTTTTAACCTAAGCGATTCCGGAGCAGGTAGAATCATATGAATGAAGCATGCTCCCATTCATTAATTACATGTCACACAAGTTATCCACTAAAAATGCGAGATCCATGGATATTCTATTGTTTTAATAAAAGCAAGGCAAGTATTTCGTGGTGTTTCATGAGTATTTTATAGAATTTTGTTGAAAATCGACATTTTAACATCAGACAAGCGCAACAATTTCTTTAATTATATTCACAGTAGTTTCATGCAGGGGGTCCCACCTAACTTGAGTATCCCAAATATCTCGCTTTTTTTATGATAAGGAAATATGTCAAAGAAAAAACATATTTAGTTTAAAGGCGCGAATGTATGGTAGGCAAGCAAATTTTCCCGAAGTCATTTTTTTCGAGGTCGAAGTTTCCTTAAATGGGGCTACATATTTCTCATATGGCAATATGATAGTTAAGGTCAAGACGAGTACAACGACCTATCATATAATGTCCTTCACGAGACCATAACTACGAACATTCATAAAACCCGGATGTTTTGATGTAAATGGTAAAATAACTGTGATTAGACGATTAATGAGGGAAAGCTTATTTTAAAATATTGATGAAAACAGTGCAGCATGAAACGATCAACTAATACCAAGCCTTCCTTATGTTTCCTCCCCGTCAAAGTGAAATTCTGAACTTATCGCAGTAAACGACGGAAGAAACTAATGTATCAATGCTTAGAGTTTAAATCGATGAGCAATGTTGACACAGGCTACGGGAAATATGTTTGCTAATATTAAGCAGGGAGGACACATAAGAAGGGCTTAATATTAGTTCATCTTTTCAGAATCTTCATATTGCACTGTTTCCATCGATATTTTAAAATAAATTTTCCCTTATTAATCGTCTAATCACAGTTATTTTACTATTTACATCAATGATCCAAGTTTTATAAATATTTCGTACTTAAGGTCACGTGAAGATCATCATAGGTTGTTGGCCTTGTCTTGACCTTAGCTATCATATCGCCATATCAAAAATATGTATTCCCATTTAAAAGAACTTTAATGGTTTCGAAATATCAAAACAAAAATGACCTTGAGAAAATTTTTTTGCCCGCTTCAAACCAACTATTTTTTCCTTTGACATTTTTCCCTATCATAAAAAATAAATCAGACGTTTGGGATGATCAAGTTAGGTTGAACATCCTGTATACTAGGCTTTGTTTTAATATTGAACGATGTAATTCTTACTTCCAAAGATAACTTCAACATATTATTGCCGCGATGTTCACGTGAACCATTTATTTCACACGATTCGGGATAGATGGACTATCACGCATTTGGTAGAGATCGGCAGTATTGTTTATAATACTACGTTAGAGGTAGCGTTACAGAGTGATTGATTGATGAAATATTTAACTATATTAATATTATACATTTATATAAAGAATATATATTTATACCATTCATTGTTTTTTTAATATTTTTGTCTATATGCTGATTGAGCTTTTTCTTTTTGCATTTTCCGTTTGCAATTTATAATAATAACATTAATAATAGAAAGTAGTAACCGGAATTCACTTTCATTTTGTTCATAAAACCATTTTTTCAATAAAAATGGTTATTGGACATTAATTTCCTGAGTGGTTCATTTCACTCGTAGTAATAAGTGAGAGATGGTTCATCATCTAAAATTTTATTTTTCTTGTTCTACTATTTTTTATGAAAAGATTACTTTCAAATCTTTATATACTTCAGAAGGGACCATTCTATAGACAAATCTATAAAAATAATGCTTCAGTTTTTGGAAAGTATTCAATTTTCCAGCATTTTAAAAAACGTGGTCCATCTCTACCGGATTTACCCCATGCTAATATGATACGACCCAGTTCTCAGGATTGTAAACTTTGTTATGTCTAGTAAAGTATACAATATTAAATTCTTAGCAGAATTATACTCACAATGTTACTACTACATCTGGACACATTAACATTTCATTCTGTAATAACAATCCATCTTCCGTCAATAAGAACAATTTCATCATCCAGTCAAATTACATATTTTTCTCTACCATGAAGATAATTCTTGGATTCGAAACTGTCCACAGAATCTGCCCAAGTATCACTATATCTTCCAAGCTGTCTAAAAATCAAACTTTCGAAACGTAAGACCGATTCCAGCGGGATTTGCGCGACGCTAAAAAGTTTGTGACTTTCAGGGATTACGCGAACGTTCCGTTCCAATTTTCAGTCCTTTCGAAGCTCCTTCCTATCGAAGTACGCCAACGTTTCGGACCGTCCTTCTTAATCCCTGGAAAGTTCGTCGACCAGCCGTGCATCAGAATTTCCAATCATGCCCTCCGAATTCTAAAATCATTCGCGGTCCTTTCACCTTCGAATCCTTCGAAACCTTCGTACCTTTCGTACCCTTCGAATCCATCGAAACTTCGACAGAGTTTTCTCTCCATACGAAATCACGATTCTGTTGGAAGCGACGGATTATCCCCCTCAATTCCGCTCTTACGGCATTTCGAGTATTCTTTTTCTCGCAGCCCTTGTTCTCTCGAGTGATCATTCAATGTGACAGGTCTCCCACCGCGGATGTGAATATGTTAAGGACAAACTCCGCGTGCCATCCTATCCGAAATGTGTACTTGTTCCATTCCGTAAGTTATAATTTATGACCACGAGGAGCCAGGCATGTATTGCCCTGGGATTGCGTGATAAATATACGCATCGCTCTTGCCTCCACCGAGTCTTTTTCAGTCCATCCCCACTGCTCGACTCGTAGCTCGGCCACAGAGGGTTGCTTTTCGCGAAAAGAGGAATTCACGCGGACGACGCTTAAATAAACGTTCAATGTCTGTTTGGCGCTTTTCATGCGATTGTCAGGTCGAACAATTAATTCCACATTTGTTCGATCTATTGACGCGCGTGCTTTTATAACGCGCCATTAATATCCAACGACGGATGGAGTGGAAATTGAAAGGCGTAGGATGGGCCCAAGGAGTAATGGAGAATATTCATTGTACGGGGTGTCACAAAATTATATGGCGGTTTGGTAGATATTGACATAAATAATGTGCAGCAAAATGGACCTTGACCTTGAAAATTCAAGGGTCAAATTTTCAAGATAAGCCTAGGATCGCAAATGGTTCGCTTTCCCGGAAAATTATGTCGAAAGCCCAAATAATTGTTATAACCATTTTGGTGAGCTTATAGATTAACCGCTTCCTCGTTAACTTCGATAAGTTTTGAATATTTTGTAGAAATCATCTTTCAAAGAATCTTTTCCTGTAACAAAAATGTAGGACTGTTTTAATTTTCGAGATATTCGCAAAAATGTTTCATTACTTATACAATGAATTCTGGGTAAATATTGACAATAAGGGACCCAGCTTCAATTACTTTTACCTTGAAATGTATTGCCAAAGACATCATTTTGCACAACTTTCTCTTATACATGGTACGACCTCTCGACTTTATTTTTCGAGATATTTGCAAAAAACTTCGGCAGTTATGCAGCATAGCGGCATTCCTCAATTTTGGCGACTGCAGTATAGTTTCTTTATAGTACTCTAATAGCCACTAGATTGCCATTAGCGAGCCTAATGGCAGCAACACCAGCCAAACTCGAGTAGAATTTCGCTGTCGACATGCAGCGCCACATTAAAAGTCTAATGGCGATCAACTGATCGCAGCGTTTCGTTGGTTGCCAAAATGTAGTCAGCTTTAACTGTTTGAATCGGGGCTATTAAACTGGCAGCTTTTTCTCAAAGCCGTAGGAGAACATAGGAGGACGTGTACCTTCATACTCACTTTACTTGGACGAATTTCTCTTTGTCCGGACCGCAAAATCGCAGGCCGCTACGTGGATACAGCATACCCTGCGAAAAGTTGATCACCATTAGGCTTTTAATGTGGTGCTGTACGTCGACGACGAAACTCGGTTCGATTTTGACCGGGTCAACGTGTGACCTGCCTGATTTGGCTATCAGGGAGGTTAGGTTTGGTAGTATTTTTCTTTGCCGCCGCCTTAGTGAGCCGGTGGCCTGCGTCGTAACATCCAAATAACCTTAATTTTGCTTTTTTAAGAAAAAACTACAGAAACTAGAATACTTTCATCGTCTATTGCTATTGTCTTCTCGGCTAGAACTTTGGAATCTTTCACGGCGTAAACGTTCGGGTTAGCAACAAGTAATACAGACGCAAAAACTACCACAGGCCCCCAATTAAAGGAGAATTCATTATAGTGGTAACGATAGGTTTAACATGGAATATGTTATACTGCAAAAAATGTAACGCGAATAATGTGACAAAAGTTTGTAACGCTGGAAAGTAAACCAATAAAAATACCGCTAGGTGGCGCTTGAGGATTACAGCACACAGAGTAGCGGGGATGTGACTACATTAAGGAGCTAATTAGTCAGGCGAATAGTTACACTGAAACTGTTTTGTGATTACCTTCGTTCAAAATGTCGAAATCGCAATTATTTTACAGCCGAACGAACCGTATAACATATTCTATGTTAAAAATGTTGGTATCTGTGGTCGGAAACGTTTCACACTATTTTACAAATATCTTGTAAACTATGACCCATCGTTGGTTACATGTATAGGAAAATGTTATTCAAAACGTTCATTTCTATCACGTAAGCGACCAGTTACACTAGATGAAGTTTACTCGTGATCTAAGTGTAACAAAAGTTTTTTGCAAATACCTCGGAAACTAAAGACGAGCGGTAATAATATGTATAGGAAAAAGTTCAAAATGATGAATGATGAGAATGATGAGAATGATGAGAATGATGTCCTGGGCAACATGTTTCAAGGTCAAACGAGCGGGGTCCCTTGTTGTTAATATTTACTGAATTCTGCCCATACGCCTTCCTGTATGACACAGTTACAAGCATAGCCGACATTCCTCTACGCCACTTGGCGGTCTACTTACTACATTCATCATCCATCGGTCTCTTTACAAATATAAACGAACAACTTACCGATCCACCGCTTATAGCATTCAAAACTCCTTAAAAGTTATTAAAAATGAAAATTTGTTTGCATGGGAATGATTAGGTTACGTTAGTCCGAAGGTGGAGCCCCCCAGCATTTACTCCAACACAAGTAGCTCTCTTACATATTCGTATGGGTCATATTTTGCAAATATCTCGAAAACTAAAAGACCCGACATTTCTTGCTAAAGGAAAAAGTTGTTAAGAATAATGATTTCTATAACATATCCAAAAATCATCGAAATCGGTGGGGGAGCGGTTAATCTACAAGTTCACCGTTATTTTATTTGCAAAATGTTCAAATTAAATATTAAAATACAGTTAGAGATCAGTAAAAGATATTGCTTACTGCTCAGGTCTGCTATTTAGATCCATCAAGTAATTAGAAAACAGGATTGAGCACGCACAAAAGTTTGGTAAAAACTTTAATCTCACAACCCGAAAACATGCTTCTTACAATAAAAAAATGTTAGGTCAATAAAGGGTATAGCCGGATAAGGGGGTCAAAAGTGCCCCTAAACCAAATTCGATTTGCCATGAGTCATTCGATAGCTTATCAAGAAAGTACAATATGTGCCAAGTTTCAGCTCCGTATCTCTACTAGGGGGGGAGTAATTGCCAAAAATAAAAAATCACGTTTTTGACCAATTTCTCTCATCTGCGTGGATGGAAAATTCTGAAAAAAATCAGGGACGCTTTAATTAACCAACCACACATTACACAAATTTTTTCAGATTTTTAAATTAGAAAACCAACCTGTGAAAAATAAAAAACGAAAAAACATGATGAAAAATGCCGGTTTGGGAATGAAGGAGTCACGGTGCTAGATTCATATTTTTTGAGTAAGTACATATTATTGGTACTATTGTACTATATTTTTTTCAGATTTTTCGGTTTTGTGCGCCATAGTTAAAAAAATCAAAAACTAACTTTTTCCTTGTTTCTTGCGTGCCCCAATCAGTTATACAGCGATTTTTGGTACATTCTTGATCAGATAAATGCTTTATGCAATGCTAAATGTTTTCACGCATAGCAAACAAACACAGGAACTAATGAAACTAAATAAATCGACCATTTGTCATTATGTCATACACATTACACTCCGTAATACGTAAGGGATTTTCAAGAGCGTCGGTGGTCCTGCGGCAAAGTACATGACTGCCAAGCGGCTGCACTGACTTTTCGTAAGTTCGAGCCCTTTTTAGGTAACTTTTTTTTTGCTTTTTTTTCTAATTCTTAACTATATCAAGATGTTCAATGTTTGTTTAAAAATGTTTTAATAATTTTTTTTTAATATTTTAGTCTGTGGTGTACGTAAATATGACTTTGGGCTGCTCTTTATGCTACCTTTATGCTATTATGGTATTTTTTAACATTTCCTACGCTGAAGTAATATGTGTGAAGGATTTGCGAATCTCTTACCTTTAATAATTGTAGATGTATTGTGTTAAAGATACTTATCTTTAGTAATTATAGATAGGTAGCAGCGAAAATAGCTCGTGATGTCCTCAGTGTTTCTTTTAGTTTGTTCAGTTCCTTTTCCCCATACTCTATCAATTGCAACCGTAGAATTATTTCTATTTTCTAATATTAAGCGCACATGTAGTCTTTGTTTTAAAGATCCTTATCTTTAAGAACTATGGATGGGAAATCCTGGATGTCGCACATGATGTCTCTAGACCCTAACGATTAAATAGAATTATAGAATTAGTTATAATTTCTAATATTGAACACATGTGTAGTCTTTGCTTTAAAGATACTTATCTCTGTCATTGATATGGAAAAGAAGCTACCGAACTTCGTACGACATTCAGGATTTCCCATCCATAGTTCTTTGTTCTTCTTTTATTTATCTGATCAAGAATGTACCAAAAATCGCTGTATAACTGACTGGGGCACGCAAGAAACAAGGAAAAAGCTAGTTTTTGATTTTTTTTAACTATGGCGCACCAAACCGAAAAATCTGAAAAAAATATAGTACAATAGTACCAATAATATGTACTTACTCAAAAAATATGAATCTAGTACCGTGACTCCTTCATTCCCAAACCGGCATTTTTCATCATTTTTTTTCGTTTTTTATTTTTCACAGGTTGGTTTTCTAATTTAAAAATCTGAAAAAAATTTGTGTAATGTGTGGTTGGTTAATTAAAGGGTCCCTGATTTTTTTCAGAATTTTCCATCCACGCAGATGAGAGAAATTGGTCAAAAACGTGATTTTTTATTTTTGGCAATTACTCCCCCCCTAGTAGAGATACGGAGCTGAAACTTGGCACATGTTGTACTTTCTTGATAAGCTATCGAATGACCCATGGCAAATCGAATTTGGTTTAGGGGCACTTTTGACCCCCTTATCCGGCTATACCCTTTGTTTGGAACAATGCCAATCGATAGTGACACGGCAAAAGTATTGTATACTGTAACTTATAACTCTATGTTGTTTATTTTCTGGAAAATATAAAAGTATACCAAGCCTATCTTCCTATCAGGTTATTCCGTGTACATGGCTTAAAAATATGCAGATCCATAGAAGGCAGAAAAGTGGTAAAAAAGAGTGGGGAAGTTAGATAACGTGTGCGACAGGGGTTAAAAACTGGATGTGCGGCCATCCCGGCTTAATTACGTGTGCAAGCAACGCGAGTATCGTTCGCGATGACGAGTCTGACACGTGTGGTCTCTAAACAGTGGCCGAGGTTATAAAGGAAAGATTCTAATTGAATTTGTGCTTTGCGTTTGCCGACCCGCAGTAACTAGTATTTTAAGTGAAAGAAATATTTTGACGGTGGCAGCTGCCGCGGTATCATGGCATACCTTGTATCCACCACATGGACAATGTAATTACCGCAAGATTTTTTTTCTGAGTGCAAGTACTTTGTTGAAAATTTTAATAGTTTTTATTATGGTTTTTATAATGGCGTCGCACTAGATGTACGATACTTATTAGGATAGACACTTTTGTGAAAAATGCGTTTTGGTAATGTTATCTCTAAAATTGTTTTAAGATAAAAGTATCCCTGATAGTCAAGTCAGGCAGGTCAACACATTGTACTGGCAGAAGTTGAGCCAAGTTTGGCTGTCGACAAGCAGAGCCATATTTCACCTTAAATGACGATCAACTGTTCGCAGATTTTGGGGTTCGGGAAAAGAGAAATTCGTCTGTGTGAAGCGGGTATGAAGGAAGACGTTCTCCTATGTTCTCCTACGGCTTTTAGAAGAAGCAGCCAGTCCGATAGCCCTGATTCAAGCAGTTAAGTTGGTTGCATTTTGGGAATTGACGAAACCCTGCGTAAAGTTGATCGCCATTACGCTCTTAATGTGGCGCTGCGTGCCGACGGCGAAACTCGATTTTGTCCATTCTTGCTGCTATTAATCTCGTTAATGGCAACCTATATGGCTATTATGGATGCTTTTATGACCTTTCTTGTAAAAATGACTAGAAATGCTTATGATCCTCCAAGAAACAATTTTAAGTTAACTTTTCAAGGAACATTTGATCTGAAAGAACCATAAAAGTAGTTTTACTGAAAGGTCTGCGTATTCTAATGCCCGTCTGGATTATTCCACAAGAGGGCGATTTAGTTAAGGTTGAACGCAGATAACCCACAAGGGGACCATGACGTATTTTCCATTAATCTTCATAACTTTCTTCTTCACTAATAGCCAATAATTTTGCATACACCGTTTACCACATTTATTGCTGTAAATTATACAGGCTATCCCAGAGCTATCTCAAAAGCCGAAAAGAGGTTAGATTAGGTGATTCTGGATAACATTTTCCTTTACCAAAATGTTGGTTGAGGCTTCATTTTTTAATTATTAACGAAGAACACTGACAAATCACAGTTACGATCGAACCCAACACTTTAGTGACTGAGCACGTGCTTTGACTGGACAGTGCTATTCGTTAATAACTCAAAAACGAAGCCTCAACCAAAATTTTGGCAAAGGAAAAGGTTAATCATAATCACCTAACCTAATTCCTTTTCGACTCTCAAGGTAGTACCGGGACACCCTATCTATAATATCGCATATGGTGAAAGCGCTTTAAAGCACTCTAATATTTACAAATTAAAAATTACTAGATGAAAAATGCAACTTCATTTTAAAGAAAATTTAAAAACGATTTATTATGTGTAGTTATACTACTTGTTGACAAATGTATGTATAACGCGTGCTACGTTTAAATGCGAATGGCTGTATATTTTATGAACGCGTGAAGTTACAACAAATTTGTTCACACAAAAGTTGTTTGACATAAAGGGACACATTAAGTGGTATAAACAATTTTTGAGTGGGTGAAGTAATGGAAGGGATTTGATAAGAAAACGTCATTTTTTTAACGGCACCCTATATACTTTTATTAATAATATTAAAGACCGCGTCGAAACAAATTCAACGAAATACTACATCATATCATTCCGTTGGTAAAAGCACAATTTAATGCGAATGAAATAATGTTAATGTGTAGTGCTAGGTGTCGGCTGTAGCTGAGCGCTTCATCTTATCACATCGCGTAAGACTGACATCTTCTTGTACTACACAGGTCAGTCTTTATTCATGTACATGATACAAAAAGATATACATACTGAAGCAATCACGAAAAGTTAAAAATTACTTCTGATGCTATTTACAGTGGATTTTAGATTTTAGTGTACACCAGTAAACTGTAAGAATAAAATGTTATTAATTATCTTTTTATTTACTTTATCCTTCAATATGTGTACCGTCGTTAAGAATACAGTGCTGCAGTTTTTTTTTTAAATTATTGTTCCGCATTTTTCAGCATCCCCTCCGATATCCCCTTGCGTGCAGTTATAATTCTCCTTCGTAACTGGTCAATATTATCAACTGGTGTTTGCAAAACTACGTGCTTCGAATAACCCCAAAGAAAAAAGTCAAAGGTCGAGAGATCGAGTGATTTTGGAGGCCATGCATTTGGTCTACTACCATCAACAGTGTCACTCAACCAATTGCGATGAAGGCACGTGCGATATGCAAGAATACTTGTATGAATTTTCGAAACGAAATAATTCGATGTAGCATGTGGTTGAATTTGTTTCCAATTGTTTCCTTTAATATTATTAGGAAAAAATATGCATTGCCACTTAAAAAAATAATCTTGTCGTCTATATCTGTTCCATTACTTCACCTACGCAAAAATCGTTTATGCTACTTACTGTGCCTCTTTATATTAAACAAATTTATTAGGAACATTTTTTTCCATAACTTAACGCCTTCATGAAATATTCGTCATGTATCAGAGTTAAGAGTACTATATTACATTATCTAAAGTAACCCACATTTATCTTTCATTTCCATTATGTATCAAAGACTTGGATTTATCTTCTTACTTCTATATTTACATTTATATTAAATATATTACATTTAGCATTAATTATACGTACAACTTAATTTATTGCGTTATTTTTCACAACGATTGGCTGCTTTCTGTACTTCCTAATTCACAGAATTTTTGTGTGATTGTTAATATGAAAACAAAAACGGTTATCGATATCAAATATTAGAAGAACCACGTATAAACTCTGAAAACTGAGGCCTTAATTTAAAAAAGTGTGCAGGTATTCACAGGTACCAAAAAGTTTCAAAAACCTTTGAAATTCCACGTAAAACAAGACAGAGACTCTACGCGAAACATCATACACCATCCAATAAATATTTGTTATCCAAACTTTCAATCGACAGAATATCGTATGGCAGTGAAAAATGAATCCTTCGTTTCTGTGAGCGATGGAAATTCTGATATCGGTTATTCTCGTTTTGTGGATGCATAAAATCCGTTCCTGTAATATACTAACTTTTCTTTACAGGCACTCTCGTACCCCCTCTTCGATTTTCTTGCAACTTTTCTATCCAACCTGACCTAACCCATTCAAACATAAACAAATTCCCTTTCGGAAAATCTGTTCAGTTGCAATAATAATTCATAAGTTCGTGAGAAAAGAAATAGCTCAAGGTAGTGTTTAGGAAAAATCTCAAGGCTAGTTTGAAATGTTGAGGAAAACTAATGTGGAGTACAGAAAATCCTTATGTAAAATCTGCATCAATCTATCACATAGTTACCGAGAAACTATTAATAAAAGTTGATGCATTTTAACATAGTGGTATGTGGCGAATTTGGGAGAAGAGGATTACAGTTTTACTTTTTGTTCTGAAACAGGTACAAAACAGGCACAATTTGCCTGAAATAGTTGGCTAATAACTACTTTAAAATAAAAAGAACTAGTTTATTAAAAACTTATTCAATATAATGAAAAAAATAGTTCAGCCTTTATGAGTCGTTAGAAAGTGTGTGTGTGTGGGGGGGGGGGGGGTAGTCTAAAAAAATTTACGGTTATTCGATTATGTAGCGAATAGATTTCGGGAAGAATTGGAGTTATGCATTCGATGCTCATTCTTGGTTCGAATCAATTCCACTATTGATGTGACGAAATTTTGATGGTCGAGGTGTGTCCCAAGGGTTCATCGATCGCCAAGGCTAATTTAACATTCATTAAGCCATTTGCTGGCGCAGAATTAATTGTTCGATGTCCGTCAACTAATTTCTGTACGGCTCCGTGGCTCGTCAAAAAGCCGTTGAGACAGAAGCTAATTAATCATAAATCACACGAGAAAAAAATTGAGGCAAGTGCACGTGGTCGATTTTAATCGAGCTTCGGGAATACTTTTGAAAAGCAATTTGGAATTTCTTTCGAATGATTTTTATTATGATGAAGCGTAACAACTGAAATACTAATACATGTTTGGAGTTGTAGTACGATCTGGGAGGAATTCTTATTTTATTTTTAGATAATATTTCTTTACACTGCATTCAGTGTCCTTGTTGTTTAAATAAAAAAAAGAAGAGACCCTTAACTATAACAATTTTCTGCATTTGGGTTTATATAGCAGATACGTGCAACGTAAACACAGGCAAAAAGTGAAGAGGGCTGGAGCAGTCCTTGTGATGCACTGGATAGATACTCCACCTGTCATAAACAAGGCTTTCAGGTTTGGGGTTGAGTTTTCAACAGACTCTCCAGTGCGCTACAATTTTTTACGTTAAATCTGCTGTATGACATACAGTCAAGGGGAAATACAGAAAAATTGTTAGGGCCTCATATTACAATGGACTATAAAGGTACTGCAATTATTATTGTCACATCTTTATATCCTAACTTCGAAATAAATATATTAACTGTTCCATTTTTTCTGATACAGTTGGAAAGCGTATAGATTTATCGTAATCAGACATTATTCTCTTACAAATGTACCAAATACTTCTCCATTCAAAAGTTCAGCCAAAAATAAACAGAAAAGTATAAAACAATATGGCGGGGTTACAGAATTGTACACTTGTACCATTCTTCCCTAATCAAATCAGAAACATTGTATTTCTCAGTATGCTATTATCCGAAGAATTCCAGTCTAATTGCCTCTAACACGTTATGATCGTTGACAACTTGAATTCTCATTCCCTTCTCAAAAGAAGCATCATGATAGAAACGCGATGCGCTAAAAAATTACGAAGTCGCTCTGAATATTATCAGATGCAATTTCAGCTGCAAGATATCTCTCACGGCGTCCAGTTTCAAGGACGGCTAAAACGCGCGTCTTTAGTTTAATTCACCGCGTGAGCGAAGAAAGATCCGGGATTCGATCGATAGGGGAGAGGTGGATTGAAGAAACATTTTTGTTTGGGACCATATAACAAGCAATTTAATCGTGAGAGGGCCAGAGAGGCCATTATAGTGGTCACCAAAAAACATGTGCTATTTATAGGGCACAAAAGTTGTATACAGAGTGTTTCTGAAATTGTGGTACAGCCCGAAAGACGTGATTCTTCATGTAAAAATAAGCCAAAAATAAAGAATAACGTTTTCTCTTACGATGCTTCGCTTTTAAGAAAATTGAGATTGACTTATGGATATTCAAAGTAGATTTACTCGAAAACGAAACTGCATGTCAAAATATTGCATTCTTCATTTTCGACTTATTTTTCAGGTTGCAACTATTTGAGTACACGAGCACTCAACTAATATTCAAACTGAATTTTCTTGAAAACGAAGCGTTGTAAGAGAAAACGTTATTCTTTATTTTTCGATTATTTGTGTATGAGGGTTCACCCTCTTGCGGGTTGTACCGCGATTTCGGAAACACCCCGTATATGCTTAAATTTCGCGTGAAAAAAAATACAAATTTCTATGGAAAAATCCCGGTCTTCTAAAGATTAAAGGACAATTCCACTTTTGATTGATAATAGTACAAAGATGAATTGTTTAGCAATAACAAGTATTGCCCTAACAAGCCTCTCTCTATATTTACTTGTCCTGTATGTTATTTTTCCATAACGTGGACTTTGCCCTTTTCATAAATTGGCTATGTTGAAAACGACATGAATAGCGAAAACAAACAATGTAATATTGAAATTTTTCTTTTAATAATTTTTACTTCAGTGGATGTCACAGTCACAGCATTATCGACTTATTTCTTAAGTTTCACAAATGCCACAGTACTGACGAAAGTTTTATTTTATTTCAATTTATTTCAACTTATTGGAATAAATATTCGATGTTTTAGTTCTCTAAAGGTAAAAAATGATTATACATACCTTGGATAATAGTAAGGTTTTTCTTGTCAAATTTATGAATAAGATTCCCCGCATATATTTTTGTCATGCCTCCTTCATAATGACAACAAAATTGAAAGTCCATGCTTTGCAACTACAATATTAGACAAGGGATGTCTAACGTTCTAATTATTATTCTTGAATAAATATCTGACCAGATGCGCTAATTAAAGAATCGCTATTTAAAGTCGCTGGTAACAGTACTTCGAAGAACATTTCGAAACAACATTCAACTTTGACCTTGAAATATATTGTCAAGGACATCATTTTGAAGAACTTTCTCTATACATGTTATCGTCGCTCAGCTTTAGCTTTCATAGTTTTGTTTTCAATGGCTTCATTCTATCACTAAAACGACAAATGAACCGGGAGAAACGATAAAAGTATTCTCCTTTTTTATATTGTTTTCTAAAAATGTCAAATCAAAGGTTCTTTGGATGTTATGATATATGTGGCTGGCTCATTCAGCCGCTGAAACAAAAACCTAACTCGAATTGTATGGTACAGGCAGAGTATAGTAGCGACAATCCCTCAAAATCGTATCCGAGAAATGCTACAGTGCATGCCCCATATTACTACTGACAAGATGGCGTCAGTTCCCTTCCATAAAATATGTTTTCCTCGTGCGCATCCACGGCACGCAGTGTCATTCTGTAACGTAACAATAACCAGTCAGAATATCGCGCGGTACTACACCAACAACATGGCCACCTACCACGTGATCTCGGATACCAACATCAAAGGCACTGACACGCAGTGCTGCTACTGGTTATTCTTATACTGTGGTACAGATTAGGTTTGGTAGTACCTTTCTTGCGACCGGCGCGAGCTGACCGCCCACGTCGCATCCTGCAATAAATCTTAATCTAACATTTCCAGAAAAAAAAAAACAGAAACTAGAATACGTTTATCGTCTATTGCGATTGACTTCTTGGCGAGGATCTTGGGATAATTCGCGGCGTACACGTTTGGGTTAGCAGCAAGCAGCACAGACGCACGAGCTACCACAGATGCACAATTGTACATAGAATTCATTGTAGTGGTGACGATAGTTTTTTGCAAATATCTTGGAAACTAAGGCCGATCGTCGGTTACATGTATATGAAAAAGTTGCTCAAAACGTTGATTTCTATAACATAAGCGATCACTTACGCCAAATGAAGTGTACTCATGATTTAAGTTTAAGAAAAGCTTTTTGTAAATATCTGGGAAACTATACCCGATCGACGGTAATATGTCTAGGAGAAAGTTGTTCAAAATGGTATCCTTGACAACATCTTTTAAGGTCGAAATGATTGAAGACCTTATTGTCAATATTTACCAAATATTTCACCTTTCAGATAATTGCAATGTCCCTTGTGCTCCACCTCTCCTTTACTTCCAAAGCTGAGGATTAGCCGACTGACTCGATTAGAAAGTTACAAGAGACGGCATCGGGTAGTTGTCAGTAGATACGATCAGTCATTCGACCAGCAGCAGCATCGTCGCATGTAGTTTATTAACGGGTGCAATTCATGCTGTTCGCTAATAGCACCAAGTAAGGTTGCCCGACATCGAAAATTCATTAGCGACGCTCGACAGCTGCCTGATACTGATATATCTGACTTAATAGCCGTGACGGATTACATTGTTACATTGTTTTATATGCAATCGCGACCGATCACGCGTGACCCGAGTCGTGATTTATCGGGAGAAGATTACATTCCTACCAACGAAAATCTCGCGATTTAATTTTGTCACCGATTCCAAGAATCGACCGAGACGTTCGTGGAATTCAAATGAATCGGTTGGGGGATTGGCGCCGCAACGTACAAGATAGACGACGGGTTGGAAAGAAAGAAATCCGCATTTTTTCGTGAAGGTCATTCAGTAATATGGAAATCAAGTGATAATCATAAATCACAATTCAGATCAGCATAAAATCAAATATTAATATAAATCATAAGAATTGACAAGCAGGAAGAAAGGTGCAATAGATAATTGTTATGTGCGTTGTCCGTATCGGGTTTTTCCGTAAAGAAGCCCATCGGCTTGTATTTGGTTTTTGCATTTTTGAGCATCCCACATCGTATCCATGTACAGGCCCATGTGCTTCTATAGGGTGCTCCAAAACTCCCCATAGAGCCGAAAAGGGGCGATAGCTGAGATGATTCTGAATATCTTTATCCTTTGCGAAAAATTGTTTGAGGCTTCGTTTTTAAATGGTTAACGAAAAACATTGACCAATCAGAGCGTGTGTAGCGCCCGTGCTCAACTGCGAGAGTGTTGTGTTCGAGCTTGACACTCGGCTGAGGTCGTGAATGTGAAAAGGTCACTCGGTCTAATATATAATATAATAGGAGGCGTTTGCCAAAAATGATATCGAATAAGGAATAAACAAATTAAGAATAATATCAAATTATTCGTTATTCCTGAAGAAGGAATAAACTATTGGGTTGGTGCATAATTATCAGGTGTTTTTTTTGGCGTCTTATTTTTTAATAAAAGTTTACAGTATTTTATAAAGTTATTAATAAAATTTTATAACCTAAATCTTCTATTTTTAGGTTATAAAAATGGGTGTCGATAATCATACTCATATTCGTCATATTATGCTTTACCGCTTCGAGAAAGGATGGAAAGCAGCGCAGTCATTGCGCGATCTCAACGAACTTTTTGGCGAAGGAACAATCAGCGAAAGTCAATGCAGGGAATTGTTTGCCCGTTTAAAGAGGACGAAAGTTTGACAACTCGAATGCTGGCCGACAACTTCAATGTGAATCATTCAACCATCGTTCGTCGTCTCAAAAAGCTTGGAAAGGTATGGAAATTGGCTGGATGGGTCCGTCACAAACTCACCGACAACAATAAAGACGAACGTGTACGAATTTTCACTGATTTGCTGAAACGAAACGAGCAACGTCCGTTTCTGAAGAATCTTGTCACTGGGGATGAATCATGGCTTCTCTTCAAAAACCTCAAAAGAAAGAAGGTCTGTGTTTCGCCAGGAGTTTCACCAAAAAGAATAACGAAAGCCGTGCACTGTAAGAAGGCAATGTGGTGTGTTTGATGGGACAGAATCGGAATCATTCATTGGGAAATCATCTTAAACGGGATTTGTTATTGGTGGAATGACGACGATGAGCGTCAGCAGTGGCGGATTCTGGACAAAAACGGCAAGCGGCAATCCAACATCAACAGCGATGTCTATCTAGCTCAACTCGACCGCCTTCACGTTGCAATCGAGACGAAAAGACCACGCAAAAAGAACCGTATCGTTTTCCACCACGGTAATGCGCGTCCACATGTTGAGTGTCGTGTTATCGAATGCATCGCCAATAAGGTCTGGGAACTGCTTCCACACCCGTCATATTCACCCACAGAAGCGCCTACGGATTACCACGTCAATAGATCACTGAAAAACTGGCAGGTGAACAAAGTTTATGACGATTTCGATAACTTAGTGGCCGATGTCAAACCATGGATATCCTCCAAGAACTGTGAATTTTTTGCCCGTGGAAGCGACCGTCTTCCGAGCAAATGGGAAGCAGCTATTAAAGTAGATGGTGCATACGCTCCGGATTAATCATTTAAAAATGTTATTGTTGAATCTTTATGTTTCTTTTTTCATAATAAATATGTTTTAAAAACGCCTGATAATTATGCACCAACCCAAGACTTAGTCGTTATTCGTGTAGAATCAATGAATCGATTTACTAATAAACCTATCAATTGCAGCCAATGTTAAATTAAAAAAGATTGACAGAAGATTTAAATTAGACTCACCCATGCATCCATAAATGAACCTGTTTCGACGAAAATTGGTCACTGTGTCATCCTACCGATCCTGAACATTCGAAAAAGTAATACGTTGTGCATAACAGCTGATGTCTTTGTTAAAACAGTGAAAGAGCTTCGTTTTCACAAAATTTCCATCATTGCACAATCAGTGTCACTTTACTCTTCAAGATTTGAATTTACGAAATAAGTTGTTCCCACGTATGAATAACTGGTTGCCCCGAAAGGGGCCGATTATTCTTAACTTTGAAGGGGCACGATATGGCCGCTGCTACTGCCAAATACGCTTTTCCACGTTCAGTAATTTCGTTGTCATGTTCCCGAGCGGCTAGTAACTTACGATCTTTGCGTTTTAGAACTTAACTGTTATTTTATTGAAAGTAAAAGCAGCAATTACAGTGTCGACGAGAGCTTTACTGCTCGGCGTTTGGACTGATTCTGTCTTGAGAAACTATGATGCGGTTTGCAATGATGGACGAGGGCTAGTTGGAAAAATGTTATAAGAGAGAGTTATGGGTCCTTACGGGGGGCGCGCTTTACGGTGAAAAGGCCCTTGAGGCCCACGTGCTAGCCAGCAGAGATTTTCCGTTCCCAGGAAACACGGCCGTGGCGAATTTAATGGAGACACTTTCCAGTCGCCGGAAAAGCTGTAGCATTACAAGGAATGTAATAAAAGATGTAGCATTTCGGAGTATGGAACAGTATCTGGAACCTTCCGCAGCACTGTCGCGGAGACTGGAAAATACAGGGCGAATTGGGCTTGTATTTGTGGGGGTTTCTTTACGGACAACCCACTGCATTTGTTTCACTTATTATTTACTTGTATTACTTGATATACTGAAACGCTTCTTGTTCCCATTAATGCAACAATACCCTTTACAAAATCAGTTTTAGTAGCTGAAGCGCTAACTGTATGGAGCCATTATAATTTGTCTATAAATATACAAAAAATATTTAAAGAAAATATGCAAATAAAAACTAGGTTTGGTAATATCATTGCAGAGCACAGAAAAATCGCATTTCAATTAATTAAAATGAAAATACATCTTTATCGACTAAATCTGCTTTATTGTTCACGCGTACATAGTTTAAAAAAAAAATGCGAACTTAGCAGTGTGGAATGAATCTTCTGTCCGCCGTGCACACACAGATGAATCGACAGCCTGATCTGTGTCGATGTTTGACTTCGCCAACTACATACCCTCGGATCTTCAACCCCCGTTTCCCGTCAAACATGAAAGGAGACGAAAATCAAATTTACCGATCGTAACTACTTCAAGGAATACGGTGACCACCGCGTCGGGCAAAACTTAATTACACCTGTACACTTATTTACGCAACAGTTACACAAAACACAGTAAAAACGATTTCGTCAAATCCAACAACAGCACACTGAAACTGTGCATAAATAATTGCCGTTATACAGGACGTGCCAGCTAAATGAGATAATTTGAATATGCTCAATGAAGAAATACCGTGAACAAAATTTGTTCTGTCAGGTCATTGTTTTCTGCGCTTTTTCAATGTCACTAGTATCTTTTTCCTGGAAAACGTGTATTTTCCCCCATTGCATCTTATAGCAAATGGAAAAATGTAGTTGAGTTTGCTTGAATCGTGACCTTCAGATAACCTTGAAAACCGATGGTGCTGTCCTCTCTATTGTTTCCGGTGGGATAACAGGACAGGCATACTCAAATGTATTTTTCCAGCTGCTACAAGATGTAATAAAAAAAGAATACACGTTTTCTACATAAAAATGTCAATAGCCTTGAAAATGCACAGAAGAAATGAGCTGTTAAAAAAAAATTTGTTTTTCAGGATACTCCTTCACTGAAGCCATTCAAATTGTGCCATGAACAATTTTCACGTCGTGAAAAATAACCGGGATATACGTTTAGGTGGCCTCCTTTACTGAGACACCCTGTATTTTCACAGAATGTTTATATGTTTCCTTTAGACATGACTACAGTTGATTTTCTGTCTCCTCTAAGTTAAATGTAAAGTATAAGTCTTGTTTTAACAAGTCATGAAAAATGGTGCCATGTTTTATAATACTGCTTTCATTAAAATGTTTAGAGACTTGTAACACTGTGTATAAAACGCTCCGACGTACAATGTGCCATAAAATGTTTGGAATCGAGGACAGGAAAATAAATCCGTAAAAGTTCCAACCGTTTATTGACACTCAGCAAGCTTTTAGAACTATTAAACACTGTTCTTTTTAATGTCAGTCGTAATTCCAAAAATAAACTACTTTTAACACATAGTTTAGAATTCTAACAAAACCGTGCTGTATATTTCACTTAATGTTACTTTAACAATAAGTGTAAAGCTTCCAGATGTAAACAACGTCAAGCATTCCTTTTCAAATGCACTTGCTAAATCACCTTAAAATTATTTGTTACCTTCCTTCTTGTAAAAATCAAATTGAAATATTGTATTAAGATCAGATTGAAGATTTGTCAGTTATAATTTGTTTCATTTACATGCTTTACCAGGTTTAGTTCGATATTCTGAGCGGAATCGCACCCAGGGATTCTGATTAATCAACTTGCTAGTCCAAAAGTCCGTTACGCTTGTCCTTGTGCATGTCAGTTCTCCTATATTGAACATGTGGTGTAGTGTGTCGCTCTCCCACGGCACATTTGCTGCGAGAGAAAAATATGAACTGTAGCCCGATAGGTAATCTTACTATACAATAAATCCTAATTAATCTAAGGAATAACAGAAAATAAGGTTTGTTTATACATCACCGTGCCGCATCTGGTTGTTTTGAGAGCAATGCACTATTATAACTATACGATGCGGCCACACTGAATTTCGCGAGAATGAATTGTTAGTTCAAAAACGCGATGGCCGCTGCGCTCTACGGCAAACTAATGTCATGAGGGCTAGTTTCCTTGATGATGAAGTCGTAGTTGGTGAGAAAAAACTGAATGTATTTTGTCTTGCGAATACAAAGTCTGCGATTCTGGTGGTGTTTTAGGTGTGTTCCGTTCGATCTCTGTTTTAGTTCTCTCGTAAAATATCTTGTCGCAAAAAATATTGACTTGCTCGGGTTTGGTGTGGGAAGTCGGTGGGTGGAGCTAATTTTCCATTGGGTACTAAATTTCGTAAAATTTGGGAAGAGGGATAAATAGGTGGGAGGAAAATGTTGGAGGGAGACGTGAAGGTGTGTAGTGGTGGGAATGAATGGTCAGTAGATGAGGCGTAAGGGTGGTTTATGATCTGTTTTTGCCCTTTCTGGGATTGTAAAAGTGAAAGTTGGGGAATGTTAGGAAATTACTCTATTTATGACTTAAGCTGGTGGAGGAGAATTTTGTCGCGTAGGCGATTAGGGTAGTGGTGCCCAGATTTAGGGTACCTGGACGGTTTATGGGACCGTACAATAACTTAAGAACAAACTATGCGGTTTCTGTCGTGTTTTGTGTCATTTTAATTGCAAAAATCTCAGGAGTTTATTAAAATTAATTTCATAAAGATTAAACAAAAATTAAAAGAATTGTATTCCTTGTGTACAGAAAATGCTCCTTGTAACCTCATGAAGGCGACCGTTTCAAGAGGCTGTCCGTATCTCGTCCGGAGCACGGCCACAGTTTCTAGCCTGCAATATGTCTTCATAGAAGACACTGGACAAATCGACGAAAGTACAAATGATTTGTCTTCAGGCGCCTTTTGCATTATAGACACACTTGTAGAAAGTGAATCTCAATTGGTACCAGAAAAATCTACGCCGTCAAGTGAAGAGACAAGTGAAACCCCAATCGAAAATGACACATTAACACAAACAACGAATGAACACGATACAGATAATCAACCTGTTGAAGCTAACGTTCCCAAAAGAGCACCAGGACGACCAAGAAAAATAATGACAGGAAAGCCAGATCGACTAACAAAAGAATATCAATAACGAACGCAAGAAAATACAGATGAAATCTTACCAGATTCAATGGATGTCCCTGAAATATTGAGTCGATAGGGTCGACAACAATGACTTGTGGCGATGGAACACGAATATAAAACGCTTATGGAAAATCAAGCGTGGAAATTGTTTAAAGTACATAAGTTTAAATTAAAATATTTAGGTCCAATAAGTAATATGTTAGATATAAATATAGAAAGAAACAGCAGCACAGGTAATACAAGAATTTCGCAACAAAGATACGTAGATGGGTTATTAAATAAGATTAACATGAAAGATGCCAAACCAATAACTACGCCAATGGAACACAATAAAAAATTATCAAGATATACAAAGAACGTAACTGAAAATGAATGAAAGGAGTTGAAAATTAAGCTTTATAGGGAGTTGATTGGAGGAATTATATATTTGGCAAATGCAACTAGGCCAGATTTGGTACATGCAGGCAGCGTTTTGAGCCGTTTTTGTTCAGATCCAGGTAAAGTGCACTGGTTAGCAGCAAAACATGCATTACGACATTTACATAGCACTAGAAATTACGGAATTACATATACAAAGGATGCAGGCGAATTAACTGCTTATGCTGATTCTGATTGGATTGGAGATATAGATAACCGAAAGTCATGTTCCGGAAATGTAATTATGCTAGCAGGCGGATCCGTAAGTTGGAGTTCAAGAAAACAGAAATCAGTAGCTTTGTCTATCATGGAAGCGGAATATACAGGGTGTAACGTAAAAGGTGTAGGAGCCGGAAATGGGGGATTCCTGAGGCGAAAGTGAACAACTTTTTCCTTTGCCAAAATGTCGGCTGAGGCTTTGTTTTTGAATTGTTAACGAAAAACACTGGCCATTCAGAGCGCGCGTAGAGCCCGCGCTCAGGGACGGTCCACGGCGCATCGTGCTAGGTAGCGACGTTCGACCGGCGCCCCGAATAGTACGCGCCGGTATAGCACGAAGCAAAAGTTAACATCGAATTATTCATTATTAATTAAAATATAAATGAAATTAATTTGCCGTTATCAATTGAAGAAAAAAGTATTAGAACGGACTAACTAACGTGTCTATCCAGTACAATGTACGTTAAATTTTAAACAATTCGCCAACAACTAAAATTAGACTTACCCGTTTCTCCAAAAATGAACCTGCTTCGACGAAAATAGGTCGCCAATACGTTGTACTGGATAGGCGTGCCTGATATAAGACCCTATAAAATCTTGACGTGAATGTGTTGCAATACTTTAGTGAAGATTGAAACTGCTAAAACAAACAACGTCGTTTGCATGAGATTGTCGTTTACGTGAATAGGATTGTTTCAATAATACGCCACTAAATGTGTTTTTTCATCCTTGTGAGTCTTCACATTCATTTACAAGAAAAGCCTATACAGGATCCTGATCCAAATGCATCGGTATAGCGCTTGTATTCGTTATTCGCTGATAATGAGCAATTCGACTTTATTCTTCATTGCATTGATTCCGTATTCGATACAATTTTTGCTCTCTGCTGTACCGACGCATTTGGACTGTGGCTACTGTTGGACTACGCGCGCTCTGAGTGGCCAGCGTTTTCGTTAATAATTAAAAAACAAACCCGCAAACGACATTTGCCAATGGAAAGAGTTGTTCAGTATCGCCTCAGGAATCTCCCATGTCCGACTCTTCTGTGAGTTACGGGACACTCCGTACAACACTATACAGGGTGTTCTGCTACTGCATGTCAATATTTTAAGGGGTGATTGCTGAGGCAATTCTGAACAACTTTTTCCTTTGCCAAAACGGTTGATAAAGCTTCGTTTTTGAATGATTAACGAAAAATTCTGACCAATCAGAGCGCGTGCAGAACGCGCGCTTAGCCGAGAGAAAATCGTGATACGCTCAACAATCACCCCTTAAAATATTGACATGATGTAGCAGAACACCCTGTAGATAAGTTACCCGATAAGTTTCTTTATTAGCTTCGATTCTTAGCATTATTAACTGGTTCTATTATCGCCTAAGTGAAACTTGAATAACTTGTTCTTAGATTAATAAGGAAATAAGACACTTCTATGAGGACAAAATGACAAGGGAGACACTTCCAAGTCGGAACTGAGTGTCTATTTTGTCCATATTTTTATACTAAAGACCACGGTAGTGAATAATTGATCCAATGTGTAAAGTGCTATAAATGGTCCCATAAATATTATAGGACTACTGATGCGGTATTTATTTGCCTTAAGTTATCTTAAAAAGATAAAACAGTGGCTTTTTAATTTTAGGAAACAATTTTAGCTTTTAATCTTCATTTTAAGCTGGGTCTCATAATAGAAGCGCTTTTTTAAAACCATCAATTTTGTACTCTCTTATGTTTTCCATATTTATATGATGGATAAAAGTATCCACGGAAACCATCTTTTTTTGAAGTACTTATAAATAACACTGTTCAACACGAATTTTGTTTTGTAATAACCACAGAGTGGCCTTCGTAGGATTTATCTTCCTAAACACGAATCCGGAAGCAGAATTACTCTATCACGCACAGTAATTCGAAATATATGAGGTTTTGTAAAGACATGCGATATTTGGCAAAAAAGAGGAATTACGTGAAAACTAAAAACGATGGAAAGTTCACCGTGGTCTCTAAAGATAAAGGAAAGCCCCCGAATACAGTGATGAATAACTTTATAATATTTTGCGGTTTTGAACGGTTGTCATTTGTAATCAAAGTTTCTATGCGTCGTACTTTCCACTCATTACTTCTGCATTTTTAGGAAAAGATAGGTCTCTGGCATGAAATCTCTTCATGTATAGGATTCTGTATGCATATCTGATGAAGAAACGGTCCAGAGAAATTGTCGCAACGATTTTTTACTCGAACAGGTCGAGAAAATGTGTATCGGCAGCGTGTTGACGACGTTTTGCCGCCAGTACCTTAGCTGTGCGTAATCGACACCAAATAAGGAGGCTTAAATAGACATCCAATTTCCATAAGTATAATGGTATAATATTTGATTTTATTTATACTTTCACCAACACCGGTCTCGATTCCGATTCCAGAACCATTATTTTTTTGGTTTTATATCGATTCTATATTCAACTGCACATAGAAATACTAGTTCGTAATGCAACTGTATTTACGCAATTTGAATAATATACATCTGTAGCGGCTGGCCGTAGTAATAAACGGACAGATTTTCGTGCAAACGGCTAGTTCGGTTTATGGTTTGCAGGCCGTCAAGCTATTTTTGAGAAAGTCGTTTTTTTATAATTTGCACACGGCATGTTTATTAGTAGTTTCCTGGTACGACCTCAATAGCAATCTGCAGTACCATAAACCGAGGATTTTCGAAGGGCCCGTGGTCCCAAGGCTAGCAGCCGGTGACCACGCGGTGGAAAGTAACGGTCCCCGAGGAAATTCCGCTGCGTTGCCAAATCTACCCCCGGTTGACTTTCCCCGGCCTGATCACCCCGCCACTCTGAAAATAGCACGCTAAGGGCGCAAAGAGTAGGCGGTGATTAGAATATGCGGCAACTTGATTGGCAGCTACCCTTGCCAATTAGCTGAGCAAGAAAGTAGTCAGCCGGGGGACTCGACAAGAATTTAGAGAGTCTTGATCGAACCAGCACTCAGGATTGAGAAGGGAGCAGATCCTAGAAGTGGACAATCTTGTACCAACACTACCGAAGTGATACGTTGACTAGTTGGAATAAAGCATAATTGTTATACACACTTACACGCGATCCTATTAATATACAAACTCTCCTCACATCATATTTCGTTTGTGCTATATAAATAATGCAGATACATCTCTATTTGTATAAAAGAAACGTATAAATAATACTAACAACTTTTAATTTGAGAAATATGAATAATGACATTATATTTACAAAATTTAAGTTTTTTATAATTCCGTGGTTATTATCCAAGAGTATATGGACAAAATCAAGCATTATACATAGAGAAAGTTAGCGCCCGAGCTTTGCTATTTGGTGTCGACAGAGCTGGACAATTTTTGTTCCGCTTAAGGAATAAAAAATAGCAAATAAAGTGCCACCATTTATTTGTGAATAATGAATAACGATTTTATTCGATATTATTCTAATAAACCCGATACTATTATTCGAATAAACCCTACACCGCGTCGATTACAGGTAGCTACCGCACTGGCGAGTCGACGTGCGTGAGCAATGGTTAGGACCATGGTGGTAAAGCGTCGCTAACATACTAGCAATATATAGTTTCTCGACCTGCCCGAATTAAAAACCATTCCGACAAATTCTTTGGACAGTTTCTTCTTCAGTAATGCATGCAGAATCCGATACAGTGAAGCAATTTCATTCCAGAGATCTAACTTTTTTTTTCCAAATGCAAAAGTAATGAGTAGAAGTTGCGCATATCAGCTCTTTTTTAAATTTTCATTGCTAATGACATGCGTTAAAAATCACAAAATGTTATAAAGTTATACATCATTCCAAAATCATTCCAAAAACATCAGACCAAAATGAACTTCCTACCATTTTCAGTATTCACGTAATTCCTCTTTTTTGCCAACAATCGCATGTTTTTCGAAAGTGGTGCATGATAGAGCAATTCTGCTCCCGGATTTCTCTTTAGGAGGATAAGCTTTACAAGGATTACCCAGTGGATATCGCAGAACAGCAAAAAAGTTTAAATTCGTTGGACAGTCTAATTTATGACTGTATAAGTATAAATATTTGTATCTTTCGCGCTTTTCATTGACTGATATTTAATCAGACATAAATGGGGTCTCATATTCTCTACCGTTATCCTAATTTTTCTAATTAATCTTGTACATATTTGATTAAGTGTATGAATTTGTAAACGATTGCTTTCCAAATAAAGGTATAGCTTAATGAACTTTGTAAAGGAAACCACATTTATATATGTGTATATAGTTTTACTTAATATTGTTTTCCCGTTCGTTAACTTCAATACTCAGGAACGTTCAATTACGTGTTATCATTCACGGTTGCTCTGCATAAACTTTACGCTAGCACTTGACAGATCGAACTCGTTGAACGTTGTAATTAAATTGGATGGCTGTTGATCAGTACTCTATGCATTCGACTCGCTGATTAATTGGTCTTCCTAAACTTCAAAAACGGTCGGATTCTACTATAAAGATCAGTAATCCCTTAACTGTGTCAGCCTTGTTCAGCGATGCGAACTAACGAGTAGTGTAATTACCCTTAAATAACTTGATATATAGGGTGGCCCAAAACAACCTCGGGAACCTAAAAGAGGTGATTTCTAAGGTGGTTCTGGACAACTGCTTCCTTTGTCAAAATGTTAGTTGAGGCTTCGTTTTCTAATTATTAACGAAAAACGCTGACCAATCAGAGCGCGCACCCAGCCGCGGGACCATTGGGATTGGCCGTTACGGTGGAACCCCACACTCTCGCGACTACACATGCACTCTGATTTGTCAGTGTTTTTCGTTAATAATTCAAAAACGAAGCCTCAACCAACATTTTGACAAAGGAAGAAGTTGTTCAGAATCACATCATCCATCACCCCTATTCGTCTCTTGAGATGGTTTGGGCCAGCCTGTATAGGTATCCACATGATACTTCGAAGCTTCCACGCTAGCAGAATATTACTCAGTAATATTTCACTTTTCTGAGAGATACAAAATTGTCCAATTATAAAGATACTCAACAATACTCAAGAAATTTCTGCAGCCTCTAAAATTAATGCTTGTGGTCAGTTTTCCAAACAATTTCTACTCCTCACTAACTCGGAACTTTATCAGACATTCTAACTACCGATGCCAACACCGAAAAGGAAAATCTTCCAACTCGCCCGAACCTTAATTTTTTTTAAGGCCACTCGTCCATAGCTATTTTGCTTTCGATTAATCACAGAGAAGCGAGCAGGAAGGCAGATGCATTGGTTTCCTTCGTACTAATTACACGATCCCTGAGTCCTCCAACTGATAGATTCCCATCAGTCGTCCTCATCTCATTCATCGATCTCGCTCCAATCGCTTTCCCGCGACCTGAGCCGCGTGTTTTCCCGTACCACCTCTGCTTTAAAGAAGTTTACCAGCGTCGGTAGAGAAATCGCTCGCGACTTAAACGCATTACTCACGTAATCCGCATCTCACCCCCTCGCTGGCGGACGTTGGCCTCGACTTAAATGCAGTTAGAAATCACTCGAAATCACGTTATCCCTTAAATCGTAGAATGCGGCAAGCAACGGACGCTTAACCAGCGCCCCTGTGAGTCGGGGGTGAACAAAAAAGGAACGGAGAAATAGTTTACGTTGGGGAGAAGTAGAATAGTCGAAGCGGTGGTTGTCGGAGAACGGTTGAAAAATACGGGGAAAACGAGGCATTGCGATCGAAGAGGAAAGGATTAACGATAAATCAGAAACATTACTTTCCATGTTTATTTGCTGTTTAACGGTGAAAATTCGACCCATTGAAAAGATGGCCAAAAATGTTTTAGTTGATTGATACATTTTGATGTACTTTAATGTTTTATTGGATTTTATTGTATTACAATACATTTTTAGATCATTCAAAGACAAAAGATACTTATTTCGTTAAAAAGTTGTTAAATTAAAATAATTATTAATTATTAAAATAATTACTTGTTAATGTTACGCACGGCGAAATTATTTCATAATTTTGATTCGTTCGGGAACGTGTCACCCAGGACGACGGTTGGAATTTTTACAAATGTTTATAATCATAAGACGCGTACACGACCAAGCCCGCACCTGCACACTTAGGACCCCTCCTAAAAGAAACTCAGACCTTGGGAGAGACAGACCAAATTCCTGGGAGGCGCCAGCCCTACAAGGAATAAACAGAAGACCACCCTCGCAGCGTTCCCACGAAACTGGAGCAACTGCAGTTACCCCTTCCACAATTACGAGCCTAATTTTCGAGTATATAAGGACCACGAAATTCAACCAAATCGGGCTAGTCCTGGTCACGCGTTCGTTGCGTTAGTTTCGTTCGTTGACACAGACATTGCAAGATCGGGTTAATCCCCTTCGAGCAAATATCTCCTTTCAGTACGTAGTTACTGCTTGGCTTTCATATCTCAATCTTCGGTGAGCCCCCGTGTAACCCGTGGATTCATTGTACACACTCAATCTTTGTAACTTCCATATCATCTTGAATATACCAGTCATAGTTTTCTCGTAAGTTGTTGTTCCATTGCACCTTCTTCCAATACATAGGAAATCCTCGATTTGAACGGGACCCACAAAGTACATCATAGCCGCTCGTGGTGTACGCACGTTACGAGTTCCTTTACCTGAACCCAACCTGACCATCCGTGTTTATACGGCTACCCGGCGTGTACGTCGGCTGTCCGGAAACACACACCTTCCTTGATTCTGGTGAGCCGGCTACGTGGCGCTTCACACCCGCCAAATAGTCCGGAGATCCGGAATCCTTCCATCCGCGCCTATCGGCTACCTGACGACGTCAGCTGTCCAGAGAAGCGCACTCTTTCCCTTTGCCGTGACTCTCGGCTATCCGACGCTTCACAACCGTCGGCCAGTCCTGGGAGAACACGGACCTCTTCCCAGGTCAGTCATTCAAGTTTGACCTGTTAACCCACTACCCGGTTATCAGGTGTAACCATAACCCTTGAACCTTTTTCCCGGCCAAACTCGCCAAGCCCTGGCTCGTAACATTAATAAGAATTTTTCAGTTGACATTTATCGTTCTGACAACATTCTGTTGATAATACTGATTCAGTAACAGAATGAACATTACAATCAACTTCATTGCAAGATCAAATGGAAGACATAGGAAGCAGCATATTAAGACTTTCGATTGAGGACTTATATTTTGCATTCTCGAATTTTTTTATAAGTGCATATAATCTGATCTGAACTCAATAATAGTCCTCTTAGAATAATATAAATATAAAAGTCTCTCGAAAACTTAGCAATAGGGATTTTATAAACTTTATGAAAAATAATAAACATTGGAAGTTTTGGCGTTTTTCGGCACCGAATTCTTGAAGTATTATGTAAAGGAATGTCGACACTTTAAAATAAAAAGAAACGAATGAGGTAGTTTAGGGTACAAAAAAGAGATTGCATATTATGTACTTAATTCGTTGCAAAAACAGTATGATTTTAAAATTGTTATTTTATAAAAACCACAAAAGAAAATAAAGAAAAGAAACTGACAAATTATTTTGTGTTCCTACTGTTAAAATGACGGAGCTTTGTGTGGAATGCCATATTTTTTGGGCAATGTATATAAGGGGTAGGTATTTCGCAAATGGCCCGGACATTTTATATAATGCTTATGGTTCGTTAGGCAGTGTGTTGAATCCATAGTTGACATTCTTTTATCTTCATTTATTATCGCTTGCACACTGCCTATTATGACCTAAATTTGGTATCCTCATAAAGCCAGCAGATGTAGTCTAAAATAATTCCTTTGTATTTTGCATTAGGCCTAATCTTTTAATTATTGAACTTCAATTTTCTATGCGGAACCAAATCTAGAGGCCTTTTAAGTCTATATTGGGTTAGGTTACTATAATGACTGTATGTTTATTTTGTCCAAGGGATATATTGTTGTCTCAATAAAAAAACACATTTTTTAATTTCTTTATCAGAGCGTTTCAATACATTGACTACCACATTTATAGATTGACCGAAACTTGTTACGGGCATTTTGTACAATGTCTTTTCGAACGGGCATTCTACACAATGCCCGGTCATTTTACAAAATGCTAACGTTGGACACATTGCCCGTAAGACCTACCTTTGCATTTTACGTACGGACCGTTTATTTTGAAAGTTGTGTAAGTCCATTTTCATTTATTGTGGGATTTTGAAATGTTTGCGTTTGCATCGAATCAAAAATTCAGATGGAGTCTATTTATTTTTTCCACGTCTCTATGTTTTTAAATATATGTAAATTTATTTTAGAAATAGTCTTTTTGACAATTAACTACAACAATACATTTTTTTCACGGTTATGGATGGACTTATACAACTTTCAAAATAAATGATACTGCAGTTCCATTTATCAACGAAATTTAAATTTATTAGGCCGGAGCTGTCAGCGCAATCGCATGTTTATGAATGAAGAGCTAAGTACTAAAAGGTTAATACGTAATGTAAAAGCTACGTCGGATATTTTACGCAGACAAAACAATATGCAGTCGAACATCATGTACATACGAATTACGATCGACGAACACTGACGTGTGAGTGCGTCGCGACCAGAGGTCGGCTATGTGACCCGATAACGCACGACGATACCCTATTCGTCATCGGCAACCGAATTCGTTCCAACAAAATTGATTAGAACAAACAAATGAATTTAGATTTACATAATAAGATATTTATAAATAAAAAGTTCACTTTAAATTATATGGAAATTTGCCCTTTTCTCAATTTTTTTGAAAACTGGACTTACACCACTTTCAAAATAAACGGCTCACATATTCTTAATATATATTGTGTTATATATATTTATTTATGATAATATAAAGAATACAATAAAGACTTATATATAAAAAGAAGGTCGTAGTTTCAAAAACAACATACATAATAACGAGAAAAGAATTCAATACATAAGCGTTCCAAAAACTAACCAAAACGAAACGAAGATGGACGTAGTGGAAGTGGTTCCACTGCGTTCCTCAACCCATCCTATTTTATGAATAACAGAAGCTAGGACACAACTGTACCATGTTCTATTGCATTTCTCAAACACAACACTTGTAAAAAATCACAGTACAGATTTTTGCTGCTTTTTTCGAGCACGACATTGGTTACGTTTCAGAACTTAAATACAGGGTGTCCCAGAACTATCGGAAGAGCCGAAGAGGGGTGATAGCTGAGGTGATTCTGAACACCTTTTTCCTTTGCGAAAATGTTGTTTGAGGCTTCGTTTTTAAATGGTTAACGAAAAACATTGACTAATCAGAGCGCGCGTAGAGCCCGCGCTCAGTGACGGCGCACGACGCGTCGTGCTAGGTAGCGACGTTCGACCGTCGCCCCGAACAGAACGCGCTGGTATAGCACGAAGCAAAAGCTAACGTCGAATTATTCATTATTCTCGAATGGAAATTAACTAAAATATAAATGAAATTAATTTGTCGTTATCAGTTGAAGAAAAAAGAATTAGAATCGACTGACTAACGAGTCTATCAAGTACGACGTATGTTACATTTTAAACAATTCACCAACAATTGGAATTAGTCTTACCTGTTTCTCCAGAAATGAACCTGCTTCGACGAAAATGGGTCACTGTCATTCTACCGATCATTCGAAAACGTAACACGAACTACACAACAGCTGATTTTACGATCAGGTCAACGAACTCACTGCACTAGACATAGCTTACTACTTGAACGACAATCGTCACCGGATCATTCTACCGATCCAGATCATTCGAAAACGTAACACGCGGTTCACAACAGCTGAAGTTCCACGGCCAGGTCGGTCATCTCGCTTCACTTCCCGAGTTTTACTTTGCTGCACGACCGTTGTAATTTTTACGAGGGCGTAACACAACCTTCTGCAAAAATCTTAGAGGGTGAATCTACGGGCCAAAATAAAGCGAAAATCAAGAACGACAATTTTGCATTTGAGGTTTTGTTAACAAGATACCGGTGTTTGAAAAACCGGGCAGCTGCGTTCAGTGGCAGTCATTCGCTACATGGAAGAGAAACCATGACCTACCGCACCGTGTAATCTGATACCCAAAAGGCATACGTTTTACGTCGCACTGCATTCAACCTGCTTACTTGTAAAAATCCGCATGGGCATATCGAAAACCGCCCAATGGGATTATCAAGTAAAAAGGGTGATGCTTCAATCCACAATTTTTCACGAGGGATCCAACTACTACCATCCAAATACTATGCGTACACGCGACTGTCCTATCTGCGAGTGTCCACGATTTGCACTAAACTTATTATTCCACTAGAATGTTTAAATCGTTCCGCATCCGACGCCGTACAAGCAGCAACTGTCTCAATCGACTAGAAATAATGATCTACCGATGCATGCCGAATCGTCGGGAGTCGTATCTGCGTTGTCAGCAGAAAAGGGTGTTGCCCCTTTCTCCGGCTGAAAGAATAACAAATGCCGCCGAATGATTTACCTAGACGCGTCGGGAGTCGTATCTGCGTCGTCAGCAGAACGCGACTCCCGACGATTCGGCATGCATCGGTAGATCATTATTTCTAGTCGATCGAGACAGTTGCTGCTTGTACGGCGTCGGATGCGGAACGATTTAAACATTCTGGTGAAATAATAAGTTTAGTGCAAATCGTGGACACTCGCAGATAGGACAGTCGCGTGTACGCATAGTATTTGGATGGTAGTAGTTGGATCCCTCGTGAAAAATTGTGGATTGAAGCATCACCCTTTTTACTTGATAATCCCATTGGGCGGGTTTCGATATGCCCATGCGGATTTTTACAAGTAAGCAGGTTGAATGCAGTGCGACGTAAAACGTATGCCTTTTGGGTATCAGCTTACACGGTGCGGTAGGTCATGGTTTCTCTTCCATGTAGCGAATGACTGCCACTGAACGCAGCTGCCCGGTTTTTCAAAATTGTCGTTCTTGATTTTCGCTTTATTTTGGCCCGTAGAATCAACCTCTAAGATTTTTGCAGAAGGTTGTGTTACGCCCTCGTAAAAATTACAACGGTCGTGCAGCAAAGTAAAACTCGGGAAGTGAAGCGAGATGACCGACCTGGCCGTGGAACATCAACTGTTGTGAACCGCGTGTTACGTTTTCGGATGATCCGGATCGGTAGAATGATCCAGTGACGATTGTCGTTCAAGTAGTAAGCTATGTCAAGTGCAGTGAGTTCGTTGACCCGATCGTAACATCAGCTGTTGTGAACCGCGTGTTACGTTTTCGAATGATCCGGATCGGTAGAATGATCCGGTGACGGTTATCGTTCAAGTAGTAAGCTGTGTCAAGTGCAGTGAGTTCGTTGACCTGATCGTAAAATCAGCTGTTGTGTAGTTCGTGTTACGTTTTCGAATGATCCGGATCGGTAGAATGATCCGGTGACGGTTATCGTTCAAGTAGTAAGCTGTGTCAAGTGCAGTGAGTTCGTTGACCTGATCGTAAAATCAGCTGTTGTGTAGTTCGTGTTACGTTTTCGAATGATCGGTAGAATGACAGTGACCCATTTTCGTCGAAGCAGGTTCATTTCTGGAGAAACAGGTAAGACTAATTCCAATAGTTGGTGAATTGTTTAAAATGTAACATACGTCGTACTTGATAGACTCGTTAATCAGTCGATTCTAATTCTTTTTTCTTCAACTGATAACGACAAATTGATTTCGATTGTATTTTAGTTAATTTCCATTAATAAATAATGAATAATTCGACGTTAACTTTTGCTTCGTGCTATACCAGCGCGTTCTGTTCGGGGCGACGGTCGAACGTCGCTACCTAGCACGACGCGTCGTGCGCCGTCACTGAGCGCGGGCTCTACGCGCGCTCTGATTAGTCAATGTTTTTCGTTAACCATTTAAAAACGAAGCCTCAAACAACATTTTCGCAAAGGAAAAAGGTGTTCAGAATCACCTCAGCTATCGCCCCTCTTCGGCTCTTCCGATAGTTCTGGGACACCCTGTATACTCAGAAACATAGGCGAAAAACATTATTCATTTTCAACAAAAATAAAATTTTTACTTTTGGCATTCGATGCAAATACCCCACCGTCACATCGATCTTACGATGTGATTGTTCTTCATCCTCATAGACCAAACTGTTTTTACAAGAAGTTTTTGAATAACTTAATGACGCGTTTCAGTATCTGTAACTTCCTTTTATTCTTATTTTATTTCATTCAATTTCTAACTTAAATTTCTCCACTTAGACAATTTTATGTATGTTAAGTTGATATTTTATTATGCTGATCATATTTGTGATTCTGCAGAATACTATTTAATAAAGTCGACGACAAACGACTTCGTGACAGAAGTGTGGTTTAGAATTTGTATGCTCTTTTACCTTGACGCTCCTCAATTTAGTTATTCGTGGCGCGTAAAGTTTGGCTCGAACCGCCTAAAATTCGGTGCTCTAACTTTGTAACGAACTTCCCGAAAATTTGTGCTGTTTGGAAACCAGAGGCGAAATCACGCAGACTTCCGAATAATACCATGCTCAACTTTCACCACACAAGATTTTCATGCAACGAAAGAGCTAGATTTTCGCAAGCACTGTAGTCAATTTTGTTAAATTTCTTGCAACACAATTTTATAATAAACTATACCTTATAGTTAAAAGAGTAGGATAACGGTATCGTATATGAGACTCAATTTATGTTTGATTAAATATCATGCAATGGAAAGCGAAAAAGGTCGAAACATTTAAAGCCCATTTATACATAACAGGGCCGTGTCTGGGCTGGGTCCGGGCTGAGTTCATGGCGCAAAGGCTTAAAGTCTATTTATCGATGTCGTGCCCCGGATCGAAATTAGTTACCGCAATTTCAAATGGGGCAGCTTATACATAACCGGGCCGTGTCCGGAGCCCGCCTTCAAGAGGCCCACGACACAAACCACATAGCTTTTTAGCGGTCTGGCCACAATTCTGTATTAATATAACATAATATAAAGATTTGTGTCGTGTTTAATGTCATTTTAAATAAAAAAATCTGAGGTGTTCATTAAAATGAATTTCATAAAGATTAATCAGAAACTAAAAGAATTGTATTCCTTGTGCACAGAGAAAGCACTTTGTATATACAAATCAGCGTGACGACTGTAACCATTCGAAGGAATAGGGAAACGCCAAGGGGTACAAATGGGCCACGGTCAAATATTGTAGGCTAGGAATCGTGGTTAGACCGCGCTGAAACCTGGACCCGGCCCAGTTATGTATAAATGGGCCTTTATACTTCTATTAGGTATATGCAAAAGTTTTAGTCCATTTTTCTCAATTTTCTTTTATTCATACATATCAGATGCAATAAAAATTAGTGTTCGAAATATTTTCCCTCATTTTCTACGACTTCCTTCATCTTTTTGGCAAAAGTTCCGTCACGAAAAAATTACATTTATTTGGTGGCAACGAAATTGTCAAGAATTTTCGCATTTCTGCAATATTTCGAAAGTGTTGCCTGAATAAAGAGTGCTGCATCGACCTGAACATGTGATAACCCGTCGAAGTCCAATCTGACATGTCTAAGCAGCGTATTTTCCTTGCTGGAAATCGAATCGAATGTAGTGTCGACTATACAGCTTTATGTAACTCATCGAGCTCGTTTTGTCTTGTGACATTACTGTTTCTTATCGATCATGAAGTTGGAATTTTAGATAGATCCAGATCAACTAAATAATTGCACAAAAGGGCGAGGAATGCTATCCATTAAAAGCAACTCCACATTAACGCTTTAAAAAAAGACTAGGCTTTTGGAAACATTTAATACATTCATAAATTTTTTATACAGGGTGTAACATAAAAGGTCTAGGAGCCGGAAATGGAAGATTCCTGAGGCGAAATTGCACAACTTCTCCTTTGCCGAAATGTCGCCTCGGGCTTTGTTTTTGAATTGTTAACAAAAAACACTCGCCACTCAGAGCGCGCGTAGAGCCCGCAGTCAGAGACGGTCCACGGCGCGTCGTGTTAGGTGGCGACGTTTGACCGGCGCCGCGAACGGTACGCGCCGGTATAGCACGGAGCAAAAGTTAACATCGAATTATTCATTATTCATGAATGGAAATTAACTAAAATATAAATGAAATTAATTTGCCGTTATGAATTCAACAAAAAAGAATTAGAACGGACTAACTAACGTGTCTATCAAGTACAACGTACGTTCAATTTTAAACAATTCGCCAGCAATTAAAATTAGACTTACCCGTTTCTCTCAAAATGAACCTGCTTCGACGAAAATAGGTCACTGTGTCATCCTACCGATCCTGACCATTGCAAGTAGGTATCCCGTAGTGCAAGACAGCTGATGTTACGACCGGACCAACGAACTTACTTGATTTGACAAAACGTACTACCTGCACGGTCATCGTCACTGAGTTATTTTACAGATCCTGGCCACTCGAAGAACAAACACATGGTGCACAACAGCCGATGTCTCTGTTGGAACAGAGAAACAACTTCGTTTCACAAAATTTCCATCATTGCACGATCACTGTCACTTTACTCTTCAAGATTTGAATTTACGAAATAAGTTGTTCCCACGTATGAATAATTGGTTGCCCCGAAAGGGGCCGATTGTTTTTAACTTTGAAGGGGCTCGATATGGCCGCTGCTACTACCAAATATACTTTTCCACGTTCAGCAATTTCGTTGTCTTGTTCCCGAGCGGATAGCAACTCACGAGCTTTGTGTCTTAGAAGTTAACTCTTATTTTATTCAAAGTAAAAATAGCAATTACAGCGTCAGAGAGATCTTTACTGCTCGGTGTTCGGACTAGTTCTGTTTCGAGAAATTGTGACACGGTTTGCAACGGTGGATTAGGGCTAGTTCGAAGAATGTGATAAGGGAGAGTTACGGGTTGTCGCGGGGGACGCACTTTATGGTGAAAAGGCTCTTGAGACCCATGTGCTAAGCAGCAGAGTTTTTCGGTTCCCAGGAAACTCGGCCGTGGTGAACTAGTGAAGACATTTTCCAGTCGCTGGAAAAGGTATAGCATTATAAAGAATGTAGTAAAAGACATCTAACAGTGTCTTGAACTTTCCGCAGCGCTTTCCCGGTGACTAGAAAGTGCCTTTATTAAATTCCCCACGACCGTGTTTCCTGGGAACCGCAAAACTGCTGCCCAGCACGTGGGCCTCAGGGGCCTTTCCACCATAAACCGCTGCTCCCGTGGCGACCCGTAACTCTCCCTTATAACATTTTTCCAACTAGCCCTTATCCACCGTTGCAAACGGCGTCACAATTTCTCAAGACAGAATCAGTCCGAACTCGCAGCAGTAAAGATCTCTCCGACACTGTAATTGCTGTTTTTAATTTGAATAAAATAAGAGTTAACTTCTAAGACGCAAAGCTCGTGAGTTATTACCCGCTTGGGAACAAGACAACGAAAGTGCCGAACGTGGAAAAGTGTATTTGGCAGTAGCAGCGGCCATATCGAGCCACTTCAAAGTTAAAAACAATCGGCCCCTTTCGGGGCAACCAATTATTCATACGTGGGAACAACTTATTTCGTAAATTCAAATCTTGAAGAGTAAAGTGACAGTGATCGTGCAATGATGGAAATTTTGTGAAACGGAGTTCTTTTACTGTTCCAACCGAGACATGGGCTGTTGTGCACCATGTGTTTCTTTTTCGAATGGCCAGGATCTGTAAAATAACCCAGTGACAGTGACCGTGCAGGTAGTAGGTTTTGTCAAATAAAGTGAGTTCGCTGACCTGGCCGTAACATCAGCTGTCTTGCACTACGAGATACCTATTTACTATGGTCAGAATCGGTAGGATGATACAGTGACCTATTTTGGTCGAAGCAGATTCATTTTTGGAGAAACGGGTAAATCTAATTTTAATCGCAGTTTAAAATTTAACGTACGTTGTACTTGATATACACGTTAATTAGTCCGTTCTAATTCTTTTTTGTTCAATTGATAACGGCAAATTAATTTCATTTATATTTTAGTTAATTTGCATTCATGACTAATGAATAATTCGATGTTAACTTTTGGCGCGTACTGTTCGGGGCGCCGCGCCGGTTGAACGTCGCTACCTAGCACAACGCGCCGCCGTGGACCGTCTCTGAGCGCGGGCTCTGCGCGCGCTCTGAGTGGCCAATGTTTTTCGTTAACAATTCAAAAACAAAGCCTCAGACGACATTTTGGCAAAGGAAAAAGTTGTTTAGTTTGGCATCAGGAATCTCCCATTTCCGGCTGCTACACCTTTTACGTTACACCCTGTATATGTGTAGCGGTTAGGCGGGATGGAAGGACGGAGTGGAATATTATAGTATTGGTATTAGGAGAGAGTTTCGTCCTGGGCCTGATGGAGGACCCATCAGTAAGGCTACCTAGTAGGCCCTTACCTTAGACATCCGGATAGTGAGGGACACTTGCAGGATGTTTTATATAGGACCCGATGTCGAGGCGATCACTTTCGAGAAAGCGGCAGCTCGCGCCAAATCCCTCTTGTGACAGGAGTTGCAGTAGGGTCCACATGCTTAAGAAAAAGATCAGTTTCATAGATGCTTCTATTTACCATGAAAATATTGAAAATATAAAAGAGTACAAAATTCATGGTTTAAAAAAAGTGCTGCTATTATAAGACCCTGCTTAAAAATAAGAGTAAAGGTTAAAATTGTTACCTCAAAGTAAAACGTTACTTAGCTTTTTGTATTTTTGAGGTAATTTGGGCAAATAAATGCAGCTTCAGTGGCCCCGCAATATTCACGGGCTCATCTGTGGCACTTAATGCATTAAAACCATTATTCACCAGCCTGGCCTTAGGTATAGTGTTACGTGCGCCAAAATTAATTTGTTTGTTCAATTTGCTCCGGAATACATCAACTGGAACGACGATTAAGAATCTTGTAGAAATGTTTATACCCACGAGATGCGCGCGCGACCAAGATTATGCCTGGATACTTGAGACTTCTGGAGACATATATACTTACGAGGAATGCACCATATTCCTGGGCATCAAAGCGTCACCCGCACAGCGGTGACTTCCACGAACGTGGACGACGTCTCCTACCCCTTTCTTAATTTGGATGCCTATTTTCCTGTATACAAGGATTGCGGAAGCAAAGACATTTGGACCATTTTGGAACTAGTTTTCACGAAGACACCCCGCGTATTCCAGTGCGTCAAAACCAGGAAAGTTGAACCACGGTCACTTGTATAAGAGTCCTACTCTTGAAGTTGTTTTCAAGCCATAGCAACATCGGATCAATCCTCTTCGAGCATCTCCTTTATTAATATCTTCGTTATAATACAGTGTACGTCTACTGTTGAAGAACAACTCAGTTTGTTCAAATTGCATTGTAATGCTTTGAATCCGAGAATATATTATTGTAGTTTCTCATAAATATTCATTTCTCTGATAATCCTTTCCTTTAGGGAATATCAAGTAGAACAGAACCCACAGTGTGCATCATAGCCGCTCGTGGTGTTCGCAAAGCTAAGGATCCCCAAAAAGGGGACCTTTGTGTCTACCCCTATCATCAACCTAGATCAAAGTGGTCCAACTGCTGCTTCTGAGCAAATTTTTCCTCTTGACAGTACTCCCGCTATAGCGTCGCTCAAGTCCATCCGTGTTTGTACGTCTACCTGGCGTGTACGTCGACTGTCCAGTAACACGCACCTTCCTTGATTGTGGTGAGCCAGCTACGTGGCCTTTCACATCCCGCCAAATAGTCTGGAGATCCGGAATATTTCTGTCCACGCCTATTGGCTATCCAACTACGTGGGATGCACTCTTTCCTTTTGCCGTGTCGGCGAGTCCTGAGAGAACACAGACCTCTAAGCAGATCAACTACCCAAGGTAGATCTGCTAACCTTCTACCCCACCAATAATTCTAGATTTATTGCATTTTCCAAGTGGCCCCCTGTTGCCCTCGCATTAGCTGCAGTCACTAACCTGAACCTTTTTACGGTCACATTCGCCAAGCCCTGGCCTTTAGCAACAGAAACACGAACAAAATAGACACCCCTAATTCTGATTGGAAGTGTCTCCCTTGTCAGTTTGCCTTGATAGAAGTGTCTCATGTTACGAACAGCGGGTTTCACATAAGAAGCATCTCAAATTCGAAAACGGAGGCTCAATTAATCTAAGAACAGGTTATTAATGTTTCACTTAGACTATGATAGAACTAGCTAATAATGCTAAGAGTCAAAGCTAATATAGAAACTGATCGAGGAACGTTATCTTTAGTGTTATACACGTCTTCTTGCTAAATGAATCTGTAATCTCGTGATGATGGAAAACACATTTAATGCGATATTATTGAAACAATTGTATTCATGTAAACGGCAATCTACTACAGACCACGTTGTCGCTTGTTTTAGAAGTTTTAATCTTTACCAAGGTACTACAACACTTGCTTGTAAAGATTTTACAAGGTCTTATATTAGACACATGTCTCATATTCAGTACCGTTAACCCTACCTTTGCCTCAATTTCGACACAGATTGACTCAATATTTTTCATTCTTGACAATTATCAGAAAACGTTATAAACGCTAGAAAAGTCAACACAGCATCCTATGTAAAAAAGCATTACCTTAATATTTTCTACCAGAAACGCATTTTTATACAGGGTGTAACGCAACAGTATGCAAATATTTTAAGGGGTGATTCTACAGGCCAAAATAAAGCGAAAATCAAGAATGGCAATTTTCCGTTTGAGGCTTTGTTTACGAGATATCGATGTTTTAAAAAACGGCGTTCGAACGCCTGCCGATGGGGAATCTGACGCGTGAGGCTCGAGTCAAACAGCTGTGTTCAGTGGTAGTCATTCGCTACGACGCCGCAGGAACCATGAAATCTGGCACTCAGAAGGCACACGCATTACGATGTATAGCATTCAACCTGCTTACTTGTAAAAATCCACATGGGCATATCGAAACCCGCCCAACGGGATTATCAAGTAAAAAGGGTGACGGCAGCCTTCAATACTCAATTTTGTTTCCAAAAACCAAGTATGCAATTGGCCCGTCCTCGATTGTTAACAACACATCCATCAACACAGAAATTTGCAGCACACAAGAATCACGATTCCACGATTTGCACTAAACTAATTATTCCAGGGATGTTCCTCGTGTCCACCACTCGCTTGAATGCAATGATTCGGTATAAGCAAATTAAGAACAATATCAAATTATTCGTTATTCGTGTAGAATCAATTAATCGATTGACTAATAAACCTATCAATTGCAGCCCGCGTTAAATTAAAAAAGATTGACAGAAGATTCAAATTAGACTCACCCATGCATCCAGAAATGAACCTGCTTCGACGAAAATGGGTCACTGTGTCATCCTACCGATCCTGACCATTGCAAGTAGGTATCCCGCAGTGCAGGACAGCTGATGTTACGGCCAGGTCAGCGAACTCACTTTATTTGACAAAACTTATTGCCTGCACGGCAACGATCACTGGGTTATTCTACCGATCCTGGCCATTCGAAGAACAAACACATGGTGCACAACAACCGATGTCTCGGTTGGAACAGTGAAAGAACTTCGTTTCACAAAATTTCCATCATTGCACGATCACTGTCATTTTACACTTCAAGATTTGAATTTATGAAATCAGTTGTTCACGTTTATGAATAATTGCCACTTATTATCTTTGAAGCGTCTCGACTTGGCTTTTTCTACTGCCAAATACGCTTTTGCACATTCTACGATTTCATCGTCGTGTTCCTGATCGGGTAATCACTCGCGAGCTTCGCGTTTTAAAACTTAACTTTTATTTCGTTGAAAGTAAAAACAGCAATTACAGCGTGGTGAGAGATCTTTACTGCTCGATGTTCGGACTGGTTCTGTCTTGAGAAATTGTGACGCCGTTTGCCACGGTGGATGAGGGCTAGTTCGAAGAATGTTATAAGGGAGAGTTACGGGTTGTCGCGCGAAGCACGCTTTATGGTGAAAAGGCCCTTGAAGCCCACGTGCTGGCCAGCAGAGTTTTCGGTTTCCAGAAAACACGGTCATGGTGAATTTAGTGAAAACATTTTCCAGTCCCCGGAAAAGGTATAGCATTACAAAGACTGTAATAAAAGATGTAGCATCTCGGAGAATGTAACAGTGTCTTGAACGCTTCGCAGTGCCTTCCCGGCGACTGGAAAATGTCTCCATTAAATTCGCCACGGCCGTGTTTCCTGGGAACCGAAAAACTCTGCTGGCCAGCACGTGGGCCTCAAGGGCCTTTCACCCTAAAGCGCGCCCCCCGTAAGGACCCGTAACTCTCCCTTATAACGTTTTTCCAGCTAGCCCTCGTCCACCGTTGTAAACCGCGTCATAGTTTCTCAAGACAGAATCAATTTGAACGCCATACAGTAAAGATCTCCCTGACACTGTAATTTTTGTTTTTACATTCAACGAAATAAAAGTTGAGTTTTAAAACGTGAAGTTCGCGAGTGATTACGCGCTCGGAAACACGACGATGAAATTGCAGAACGTGAAAAAGCGCATTGGGCAGTAAAAATGGCCAAGTCGAAGCCCTTCAAAGTTAATAACAATCAGCCCCTTTCGCAGCTAGCAATTATTCATAATTGGGAACAACTGATTTCATAAATTCAAATCTTGAAGTGTAAAGAGACAGTGATCGTGCAATGATGGAAATTTTGTGAAACGAAGTTCTTTCACTGTTCCAACCGAGACATCGGCTGTTGTGCACCATGTGTTTGTTCTTCGAATGGCCAGGATCGGTAGAATAACCCAGTGATCGTTGCCGTGCAGGTAACAAGTTTTGTCAAATAAAGTGAGTTCGCTGACCTGGCCGTAACATCTGCGGGATACCTACTTGCAATGGTCAGGATCGGTAGGATGACACAGTGACCCATTTTCGTCGAAGCAGGTTCATTTATGGATGCATGGGTGAGTCTAATTTGAATCTTCTGCCAATCTTTTTTAATTTAACGCGGGCTGCAATTGATACGTTTATGAGTCAATCGATTCATTGATTCTACACGAATAACGACTAATTAGTTTATTCCTTCTTCAGAAATAACGAATAATTTGATATTTCTTAATTTGTTTATACCTTATTCGATATAACTTTTGGCAAACGCCTCTTATTAGACCGAGCGTCTTGTTCACATTCACGGCCTCGGCCGAGCGTCAAGCTCGAACACAACACTCCCGCGGCTGAGCGCGGGCTCTATGCGCGCTCTGATTGGTCAATGTTTTTCGTTAACCATTTAAAAACGAAGCCTCAAACACCATTTTCGCAAAGGAAAAGGGTGTTCAGAATCACCTCAGCTATCATCCCTCTTCGGCTCCATCGGGAGTTCTTGGACACCCTGTATGATCTTCCTTTTACCTACTTAACCTCACGTAGTTTTGTCTCGACCATTGCGAACATCCGGTGTATAATAAACACGAAGGATAACAATGTTTACAACTCCCTCGAAGTGTAATGCGATCAAATTTTTGAATATTATCTACAGCGCCTCAGTATGTGGTCTCTGGTCACATGCCGTAAATAGCTATTTTTTAATGTCACTAATTTGAAGCGTAATTTTGTAACCAAAGAAGAGTAAAATAAGAAGACTGAAACGATTTCTTGTATGTCTCCTATGAAAATATTGTACTTTATTGCAGTATTCCATACTTGGAGTGACAATGGTACATTTACGAACCATGATTCCTTTAAGACTTTTGTTCCTCGTGGCGAGTAATGAAGGTCACAATAATAACAAAATTTGACCTTGAAAGTAATGTTCAAGGTCAATTTGGCGGATACTTTTTTTATGATCTCCACTCATTCGAAGGTGTAAAGTCACCTCCCAAAGCCCGGAAAATAATCTTTTAACGCCCTGTACTTAATTTATTAATTAATATTAATCCAATATTTGTGTACTTATTCCACATTAGGCATACTTTATCTCATTTTAATCTTGCTTCAAAATTGGAAATTGTTCATAGTGTTACGCACGGCGAAATTATTTCATAATTTTGATTCGTTCGGGAACGTGTCACCCAGGACGACGGTTGGAATTTTTACAAATGTTTATAATCATAAGACGCGTACGCGACCAAGCCCGCACCTGTACACTTAGGACCCCTCCTAAAAGAAACTCAGACCTTGGAAGAGACAGACCAAATTCCTGGGAGGCGCCAGCCCTACAAGGAATAAACAGAATCCAGGAAAACAGAAGACCACCCTCGCAGCGTTCCCACGAAACTGGAGCAACTGCAGTTACCCCTTCCACAATTACGAGCCAAATTTTCGAGTATATAAGGACCACGAAATTCAATCAAATCGGGCTAGTCCTGGTCACGCGTTCGTTGCGTTAGTTTCGTTCGTTGACACAGACATTGCAAGATCGGGTTAATCCCCTTCGAGCAAATATCTCCTTTCAGTACGTAGTTACTGCTTGGCTTTCATATCTCAATCTTCGGTGAGCCCCCGTGTAATTATTATACGTAAAACCCGTGGATTCATTGTACACACTCAATCTTTGTAACTTCCATATCATCTTGAATATACCAGTCATAGTTTTCTCGTAAGTTGTTGTTCCATTGCACCTTCTTCCAATACATAGGAAATCCTCGATTTGAACGGGACCCACAAAGTACATCATAGCCGCTCGTGGTGTACGCACGTTACGAGTTCCTTTACCTGAACCCAACCTGACCATCCGTGTTTATACGGCTACCCGGCGTGTACGTCGGCTGTCCGGAAACACACACCTTCCTTGATTCTGGTGAGCCGGCTACGTGGCGCTTCACACCCGCCAAATAGTCCGGAGATCCGGAATCCTTCCATCCACGCCTATCGGCTACCTGACGACGTCAGCTGTCCAGAGAAGCGCACTCTTTCCCTTTGCCGTGACTCTCGGCTATCCGACGCTTCACAACCGTCGGCCAGTCCTGGGAGAACACGGACCTCTTCCCAGGTCAGTCATTCAAGTTTTGACCTGTTAACCCACTACCCGGTTAGCAGGTGTAACCATAACCCTTGAACCTTTTGCCCGGCCAAACTCGCCAAGCCCTGGCTCGTAACAATAGCGTTAAAAGTATAAATGTGATATTAAAATGTGCGTAAACGTTTAATTGAATACCCATAAAATTATTTGTTCCTTTCGATTGAGTTTGTAAGTTTGTAATAATGATATAGAAAAAACAAAATTCCATATTCCATATTTACTTACTTTCCGTTACGTTACCTCGACCAAGAGCTGTTTTTCTACGTAACACGAAGGTTTAAGCAGATAAGTAGCAAGTTTCCATGTACGTCACAAAATTTCGCTTCCACGTTGGAAAATTACCAGAAATTTAAAAGGGGTGGAGGAATTTAATTGAATATCATACGCGAGATATTAGCATATTCTTGCGTAGTCTAATTACAGTGGGGAGCGTGCCGCCTTGCCCTGTTGAATTTCGTACACGAGCGGAAAAACAGGTGGAAGCATATCGTGTATACTTTACGCACACTTGACTGCGAAACTAATAAACACATTTTGCTATGCTGCTTTCTCAGGTAGTTAAAATAAAAAAGAAAGGAAGAAAGATGAGAGAATGCGAAAATGATGTAGGAAGCAATGTGGCAGAAAATTAGCCTCTATCGCAGCTGATATTAAAAATTATAATCAGCTCGCGATGAAACGCATAAATTGCTTTCTCTTCCAGCGCGCATCGAAGAGTTGCTAGATGAGTAGTATTACGCTTGAATCGTGACGTGTTCAAACCTCAATTTCTTTCCTCTATTTAAATAAGCAATATTTGAGATTAAAGTTCCAAAAAACAAGGAATGATAATATAATATACATTTTCATAAATTTCCGTACCTACCAGGTTTAACAAGTTTCTAGGGACAGGATCCCACAGTTTTTAGGATGGGATAATGATGGTAGTTAATATTGCTTAAATATCCACTTTTACTACGACAGTTAAAGAGTTCAATTAGCCAAGGAACTGCAAACCTTAAATACATCTGTAATTTATTTACTCAAACGTCGTGGTTGAAGATGGATGAGGTAAATATTGACAATAAAGGGTCCAGGTTCAATCACTTTGATCTTGAAATATTGTCAAGGACATTATTTCGATTAGTTTCTGAGATATTTGCAAAAAGCTTGTAACGGGTAGATCGTGGCGCGAGGTTTAGGCGCGAGTATCGATGGCGACCGATAGGGGGCTACGACCGGAATCGCGATTTCCGCTATTGTTATGACATCCCGCGGTACATAAATTAGCGGGATCGGTAGCCAGAAATCGCTTCCGACCGAACTGCCGAAGACGCACATACTTCTCTCGAAGTACGCTGAGGCATAGTAGCAAGGAACGCCTGTATCCAGATCCTCACGGATCGACACTTTTTGGTACTTTTTCCGCCGCCCTCTCCTCACGACTGCTTAGACTACGGGTTGCCGATCGGTCTAAGGGATACAGTCCTCGGTGCCACGCTTAGGACGGGTTGCCGTACCCTAAGTGATGGAATACACCACCTCCTAGGCCTCCGATAGCGCGGGGTGCCTAAACGCTATCGGGGCAAAGGCCTTCCAACTCCCCTGTGGCCGGATTGCCGAAAGCTACAGGGCGGGACTCTCTCCTTGCCGCCGCATACCGAGACGCTCATGCGACACACCGAGCCGCGAACCGATACCGTTGTCGCGCCGCACCGCCGATGTAAATAGCTGCGTAGTTGTAAGAGTTAGCCAGTAAGACGTCCGCTACGGAGATACCGCTTCGTAGCACCGCCGCGTAACCGACACCATTGTCGCGCCGCCGATAACCGCGTAATTAGTCCGTAAACCGTACGCTGCGAAGATACCACTTCGTAAGCCGCCGAAACCGTCACGAAGATACCGCTTCGTGTACCGTCGGAAAACCGTCGCGAAGACACCGCTTCGCGAATCGCGTAGAAGTAAGCTTAGTAGTAGGTGTTGTAAGTTAGAATAAGATAGATTTAATAAAGATAGTAGTAAACAGATACCCACTGACTCGTTACTAAACAACCCTCATTCAGTCCTAACGAACCCGGCCAGCCGACTGAGCCGGCACCCGCCTCCAACCAACGGTCCCACCGCCGGTACGACCATTACAAGCTTTGGTAGTTATTCAGTTTAACGGCTTTCCTCAGTTTTAACTATTTCAATATAGTTTTGTTTTTAATAGCATCATTTTATCACTAAAACGACAAATCAACCGGGAAAGACGATAAATGTACTTTCCTTTTTTATATTGTTTCCTAAAAATGTCAAACCAAGTCATTTTGGAAGTTGCGATATGGGTGCGCAGCTCATACCGCCACTAAAACAACTACCTCCAAACCTAACTGTTGGTTTATGGTTTTGATAATAGTTGTTTATTATAAAAGAATACATTAGTATGACTACGCGTTACTCTCAGATTCCCTTCTTGAACGTTATCAGAAAACAACTGCCTGTAGAGCGCGCAAATTGCAGTAGTTCTAACACTAACTTCAATTGTAAGGTACAGGTTGGGTTTGGTAGTATCTCCCTTTGCGGCCGGAGTGAACCGTCCGTCTATGTCGTCCGTCTAATTGGACATTTTTAGAAAAAAGACACCAGAAACTAGAATACTTTTGCGACTATTGCGATTAACTTCTCAGCGAGGATCTTAGGATACTTCGTGACGAACACGTTTGGGTTAGCAGCAAGTAATACTGTACAGTCCTATAAACCATCTAGGTAATGTCCAAATCTGGTCACCAACTACTTAATGACCTATATGTCAAAAATCTCTTCCACCAGCTTAAATCATAAATAGATTAAGTTCCAGACGCTCACCAACTTTCACTTTTACTACCCCAGATACTGCAAAATAAGTCATAAACTACCCTTACGCTTCATCCGCTGACCATTCATTCCTACCACTACACACTTCCACGGTTCCCTCCGACATTTTCCTCCCACCTATTTTTTCCCCCTTCCCGAATTTTTAAGAAACATCCCAACCAATGACATATTAGCTCCATCCTCCGATTTCCCACACCAAACCCGATAACGTCAACATCTTTTGCTACGAAACAACACTTAGATACGTCGAAACGAACATTTACCGATCACACTTAAACTCACACCAACAGAATCTGTACTCCTGATAGATTAAAAATATATTAAGTTTGTTTTACCAAGTCCGTATACATCATCTATTGAACTAGCCCTCACGACATTAACTTGCCGTAGAGCACATCGACATTGCGTTTTTGAAGTAAATTCATTTCGTAAGATTCAGTGCTATCACAACAAATACGGACGCACGAGCTACCATAGATGCACAATTGTAAATAGAATTCATTGTAGTGGTAAGGCTAGTTTTTACTAAGAACGACTGTCGGTTATATGCATAGGAAAATGTTGTTCAAAACGTTGATTTCTATAACATAGGCGACCGCTTACGCCAAATCAAGTGTAATCATGAATTAAGTTTAATAAAAGTTTTTTGCAAATATCTCTGAAACTAAAGCCGAGCGATGGTAACATGTGTAGGAGAAAGTTCTCCAAATTATGTCCTAGACAACATATTTCAAGGCTAAAGTGATTGAAGCTGGGTATCTTGTTGTGAATATTTACCGCGGACGAATTATTTTTTATTCACCGTTTGTTTACATTTCTAATGACCCAAGTGTCGAGTATAACTCACAGACTTCACGCGCTTCATAAAACTTCCATTTCCCTATCTTCATTCATTTCAATTCCACGCATTAATTCGCCCTATTTAGTAACTCCTCGGGTTCTGATCGACGTGCCCATTAATCGTTACATTCTTTTATCGGGCTGTCCGAGTGAAATGTTGCAAAAATAAAACCATGAAGGTCAAACAAGGAAACGGGTGACAGGGACAGCACAATGGTCTCGATCAGAAATTCAGTGACTTTTTATACAACTTTCAACTATATAGGGTGTTGGGCTACCTCATGCAAATATTTTAAGGGGCGATTTCTGAGGCAATTTTGAGCAACTTTTTCCTTTGCCAAAATATTGGTTGAGCCTTTGTTTGTGAATTATTAACAGAAGACACTGACCAATCAGAGCGCGCGTAGAGCGCACGCTCAGTCGCGAGAGTGTTCAAGGCCACGACTGGGCGTATTACCATCGTCTCTTGGCGCACGCTCTGATTGGTATGTGATTTTCATAAATAATTCAAAAACGAAGCTTCAACCAACATTTTGGCAAAGGAAAAGGTTGTTCAGAATCGCCACAGCAATCACTTGATATATAGGTATGAGGTAGCGAAACATCTTGTATAAGATACCGGTATGAAATTTGAACTGAATAATGCAGGGACATTAGGCTACATGTACGCTGCATACAAAAGAATTATAACAATAATAACAATATACGGGGATTCCCGCTGCTGATGGCAAATATTTTAAGAGGTGATTCGATGAGCTAAAATAAGATGGAGAAGAAGAAATTTTTTAGTTTGACGTTTCATTTTCGAAAAAATTGAGTTTGAAAGCTCAATCGTTCAAAGAGCAAACTGTGATAAAATTGGGACAAACGGAAATTTTGAAAAAACGAAGAATACAGTTTCTTCGTACCACGCTTCGTTTTCAAGAAAATGAAATTTGTAATGCGTTAAGTGTACGTGCACCTAAGTAGCCACAATCTGCTTAAAAGGGCTTCCTTCAAATTGAATTTTCTTGAGGACGAAGCGACATATGGAAAAAATTTCTTCTTCTTTTTTGTCTTAATTTTAGTTGACAGAATCACCTTTTAAAGTATTTACCACCTATAGCGGGACGCCCTGTGTCTTTGTATTGTTTATACGTTGAGTGTTTGATCAATTTGAGTAAAAATAAAAGGGGTGTTTCTATGGGGAAAAATAAGAAAAAACAGAATGATAAATGTTATTCGTTTGAAGTTTCGTTTTCGCGGAAACTGGAGAAAGCAGTTCTTTCCATCATCGCTTTAAACAGTAATAGTATGAAAAGTTAGTCGACATAGATATTTCTCCTTACAGGATCACGTAGAGGAAGGTGTACTGAAAACATTCCGCTTTGTCTGAATGCGGGATTCTTTGGGACTTGCAAAATATACCTTCTCAATTGTAAAGTATTTTGTAAATATTTTTCACCTATCATTACTTTTATGGTTATCATTGCGCAATAATGTTATTCCGATTTAAAAAAAAGCGGAAAGGAAAGAATAAACGGGGTCGTTAGGACATCTCAAAGAAGACAACCAGTTTTTCGGATTGGAAATAGTAATTTTAAATTATATAATTTTAATTATTCGTATTAATCACAATATTTATTAAATTTAATTAATTTCTTTCCTTTCCAAGACTAATGGAAATTTAGAAAGCAATACAAATCTACTGGATCTCGATATGAAAATGTTTAATTTTGTCCAAAATGCTTTCTGTATTCGATCCACTATGGGCCAGGGCGACTAGAATATAGCGAGGTATTGTCCAGTGTTTAGCGTAACGAGGCAATCTTCAAATAGAAGCAGCAATACTCAAGTTTGCGTCGCCTGAAGAATCAATATCATTATTTGCCACGGGTGAAGGCAAAAGTGGAAGAAAGGAAGATATCGGAGAAGAAAAGGGATGATAGCTCTCGAGACTGCGATCCCGCTGCATCCATTTCTCGTAGACGTCGACATAAATCGCCAATACGCGCGGAAAAGTAAAGTCAAGGTTTCCTGAAACGCCATTTCCCAAGACTTCACGCTGGAAAGCTACGATCACGATCCGAATACAGTACAAGTTTCAAATAATTCGCAAGCGAGAGGGTAGAATCTCAAAACATCCTTGTGGATGGCGAAATATTTACTTTTTCTATCTCTCTGCTGATCGCACTGTCCAACAAATTTAAACCTTTGTTTTCTTTTTGCAATAAGCACTGGTGATCTTTCTAGGGTCTATCCTCCTAAATATGAATCCGGAAGCAGAATTGCTTTATCACGCACTGCTTTAAAAAAATTTGTGTTGTTGCAAACACATGCGATTTTTGGTAAAAAAAGAGAAATTACGTGAAAACTAAAGACGATGGAAAGTTCATCTTGGTCTTAAAAGATAGAGGAGAGTCTCTCAAATACAATGACGTATAACTTTATATTTTGTGGTTCTGAATGCTTCCCATTAGCAATGAACGTTTAAAAAAGAGCCGATGCGCGTACTTTTCACTTATTACTTTTGTATTTCGAAAAAAGTTAGATCTCTGGCATGCAATTGCTTTAGAGTATAGGATTATGCATGTATTTCTGAAGAATAAACTGTCCAGGGAATCTGTCGGAGTGGTTTTTAATTCGGACAGATCAGTGTATCGGCAGCGTGTTGGCGACGGTTTAGTACCATGCCATCATTGCTCGCGTACATGGACTCTCCAGTGCCGTAGCTATGCGCAATCGACGCGACGTCGGGTTTATTCGTAGATAACGGATAATACTATAAGTATATTCGTAACTACGGCATAATTTCTGGCCGAATAATATCGCTATTCGTTATTCACAGATGAATGGTGGCACTTTAATCGTTATTTTTTATTCCTTACGCGGAATAAAAATTGACAACGAACAGTACAGCTCGGGTGCTCACTTTCTGTATGTATAATGTTTGATTTCGTTCATATATTCTTGGATAATAGCCATGGAATTATAAATAACTTAAATTATGTAAATATTATGTCATTATTTGTATTTCTCAAATTAAAAGTTGTTAGTATTATTTATACGTTTCTTTTACAGAGATAGAGATGTACCTGCATTATTTACATAGCGCAAACGAAATATCATGTATATTATTCAAATTGCGTAAATACAATAGCATTACGTACTGGTATTCCTATGTGCAGTTGAATATAGAATCGATATGAAACGAAAAAAAAATAATAGTTCTGGAATCGGAATCGAAACCGCTGTTATACATTATTACATTATACTTATGTAAATTGGATGCCTGTTTAAGCGCTGTTCGGTGTCGATTACGTGTAGCTACGGTACTGGCGAGTCGACGTATGCAAGTGATGGTCGTATAGCGGCAAAGCGTCGTCAACACGCTGCCAGTACACATTTTCTCGAATAAAAAATCATTCCGACAGTTTCTCTCGGCAGTTTATTCATGAGATATGCATACAGAATCTAATACCATGAAGAGATTTCATGCCGGAGAGCTAACTTTTCCTAAAAATGCATAAGTAATAAGCGAAAAGTACGCGCATCGGCTCATTTTTTACAAATGACAACCGTTCAGAACTACAAAATATTATAAAGTTACTTATCATTGTATTGGGAAGACTCTCTTCTATCTTTTGAGACCAGAAGGAACTTTCCACCGTATTTAGTGTTCACATAATTTCTCTTTTTTACCAAAAATCGCATGTTTTACAAAAACTCGTATTTGTCGAAAACTGTGCGTGATAAAACAATTAGGAGGATAGATCCTACGAGGATCATTCAGTGGTTATTGCAAAACAAAATTCGCGATAAACAGTCTTGTCAGTGAATAGTTTGGAAGGTTTTAGTAAGGGTTTGGAGCTTCAAACAAATTCTGGAAATTATAAATGATGAACCAGATAACAAACAATTCAAGCAATAATTCCACTTTTGATTGATAATATTAGAAAGATCAACTGGCTGGTAATGACAATATACGGGGTTCCCCATTTGGAGCGATCCTCGCGCATATCTCCGAAATTATTTATGATATCGAAAAATTTTTCGAACAAAGGTGACATGGTTTCGAGGAGGGCTTAATTTGGTGTGAATAGTTTTTTTGTAAGTGGAGACATAGAGGACATATGAAGGTCAATTTCAAATAGTTTGATGTAACCATGTATTTTTTTAATTCATCAATCGATGTAGCTCAGCATTCCTCGTAATAAGTTATTAACCTACTCATGCCGAAAAATCATTAGTTTACGAGATATTTCTATTTTAACATTACAAAATAGTATTAGTGGTACAATATTTACCTCCTTTTAATCGATGCTCTAAACATCGTCATTCAGCTTGAATACAGAGATTTACTCGATCTATGAGTGATCTGTCAACACGTACTAATATTTCTTTAGAAAACCGTGCACTGGAACTGTTACAGAACATCGGTTGGTGCATTAAAAAATATATGGTTTCATTAAAAAAATTCAAATCAACCTTTATATCCTCTACGCTTCTACCTACAAAGCGAAACTATTAACGCCAAATTATGTCCCCCTTGAAAACATTTAACTTTTGCTCGAACCATTTTTTGATATCATGAATAATATCGGAGTTATTCGAGGGAGGCTTTAAATGGGACACCCTGTATAGTCATAATAAGCACCTTACTGTATTTACTTGTCCTGTATTTTACTATTCAAAAACGTGTTCTTTATCCTTTTCATGAATTGGCTATGTTGAAAGGGGCATGAACAGTACAGTAAAACAAGGTAACTGTACGGTCCCATAAACCGTCCAGGTACCCTAAGCTGGGGACCACTACCCTAATAACCTACGTGACAAAATTCTCCTCCAGCAGCTTAAACCATAAACAGAGTAATTTCCTAATATTCCCAACTTTCACTTTTATAATCCCAGAAACGACAAGAAACAAACCATAAACTACCCTTACGCCTCACCTACTGACCATTTCTTCCCACCACTACACACCTTCACGTCTCCTTCCAACGTTTTCCTCCCACCTACTTATCCCTCTTCCCAAATTTACAAAATTTAACAACCAATAGAAATTTAGCTCCACCCACCGACTTCCCACACCAAACCCGATCAAGTCAACATTTTTGGCGACAAGAGATCGGCGCGGCAGAACAGTGAGAGATATCGAACCGATACTACAAAAACACCACCAGCCACGCAACTTTGTATTGACATAAAGAAATACAATAAGTGTTCACACCACTACGACTTCACCACCATTGGAACTAGCCCTCACGACATTAGTTTGCCGTAGAGCGCAGCGACCATCGCGTACATGAAATCAAAGTTCATCTTCGCGAGAATTCGTTGTGGTCGCATAGTACAGTAACATTAAAATTATTTATTTAATAAGTATTATTTCCGTAGGGATCGTAGTATTTCCTAAGGTTCATAAATACCGCGGTACTGACAAGAGCGTTATTCTATTTCAATTTGTTTCAACTTACTGGGAAAAGCATTCGATATTTGAGTTCATTAAAGATAAAATACGATATACAGGGTGTCCCATAACTCCCCATAGGGCTGAAAAGGGGTGATAGCTGAGGTGATTCTGAACACCTTTTTCCTTTGCGAAAATGTTGTTTGAGGCTTCGTTTTTAAATGGTTAACGACAAACATTGACCAATCACAGCGCGCATAGAGCCCGCGCTCAGCCGCGGGAGTGGTGTGTTCGAGCTTGATACTCGGCCGAGGCCATGAATGTGAACAAGTCGCTCGGTCTAATAGGAGGCGTTTGACAAAAGTTATATCGAATAAGGTATAAACAAATTAAGAACAATATTAAATTATTCGTTATTCCTCAAGAAGGAATAAACTAATTAGTCGTTATTCGTGTAGAATCAATGAATCGATTGACTAATAAGCCTATCAATTGCAGCCCGCGTTAAATTAAAAAAGATTGACAGAAGATTGAAATTAGACTCACCCATGCATTCAAAAATGAACCTGCTTCGACGAAAATGGGTCACTGTGTCATCCTACCGATCCTGACTATTGCAAGTAGGTATCCCGCAGTGCAGGACAGCTGATGTTACGGCCAGGTTAGCGAACTCACAAGGAAAAAGGTATTCAGAATCACCTCAGCTATCACCCCTTTTCGGCTTTTTGGGGAGTTCTGGGACACCCTGTATGTATATACATATCCTGAATAATGGCAAGACCTTAGTTGACAAATTTATGGAAAAGATTTCTTATATAAGTGGTCGTATCCCTTCATAAAGATAACGATATTGAAAATATATTCTTCGCAATTACAATATTAAACAAGAGATGCATAACTTTTCACACTATTGTTCTTGAATAAATATTGGACCAGATGCAGTGATTTACAAAAATGGACAAGCTTAACGCATTTAACCCATCGGGGACATGGAATATCAGCGCCAACACATTCATCGACAGTGAAAAATGGCGACTAATGTAGTTACGTCCTCACTACTCTGAGCGCCGTAATCCCCAGGTGCTACCTAGCGGTATTTTTGTTTATTTACTCTCCTGCATTACACATTTTCGTCACATATTTCACGTTACATTTGTTGCAGCCGAACGAGCCGTGTAATATAATCTGTGTTACACTCAGGCGGTGGTAACAGCACGGCGCAAAACATTCCGAAAACACGTTAGACATTTTACTTTGAAGCATGAAAAAGTTCAATCGTGTACCACCGCAATCTTCGAAGTGACAACGATTTGAAGTTAAACGTAGTTAAGCATACACAAGTACTGTTACAAAATAAAAATACTGTCGTTGCGACAATATCTTTCACCTTTCGGGTAATTGCAATATACAGGGTGTAACGCAACAGTATGCAAATATTTTAAGGGGTGATTCTACAGGCCAAAATAAAGCGAAAATCAAGAATGGCAATTTTCCGTTTGAGGCTTTGTTTACAAGATATCGATGTTTAAAAAAACGGCGTTCGAACGCCTGCCGATGGGGAATCTGACGCGTGAGGCTCGAGTCAAACAGCTGTGTTCAGTGGTAGTCATTCGCTACGACGCCGCAAGAACCATGACGTACCGTACCGTGAAATCTGGCACTCAGAAGGCACACGCATTACGATCTATAGCATTCAACCTGCTTACTTGTAAAAATCCACATGGGCATATCGAAACCCGCCCAACAGGATTATCAAGTAAAAAGGGTGACGGCAGCCTTCAATACTCAATTTTGTTTCCAAAAACCAAGTATGTAATTGGCCCGTCCTCGATTGTTAACAACACATCCATCAACACAGAAATTTGCAGCACACAAGGATCACGATTCCACGATTTGCACTAAACTAATTATTCCAGGGATGTTCCTCGTGTCCACCACTCGCTTGAATGCAATGATTCGGTATAAGCAAATTAAGAACAATATCAAATTATTCGTTATTCGTGTAGAATCAATTAATCGATTGACTAATAAACCTATCAATTGCAGTCCGCGTTAAATTAAAAAGGATTGACAGAAGATTCAAATTAGACTCACTCATGCATCCAGAAATGAACCTGCTTCGACGAAAATGGGTCACTGTGTCAGCCTACCGATCTTGAGCATTGCAAGTAGGTATCCCGTAGTGCAAGACAGCTGATGTTAGGGCCAGGTCAGCGAACTCACTTTATTTGACAAAACTTGCTACCTGCACGGCAACTATCACTGGGTTATTCTACCGATCCTGGCCATTCGAAGAACAAACACATGGTGCACAACAGCCGAGGTCTCGGTTGGAACAGTGAAAGAACTTCGTTTCACAAAATTTCCATCATTGCACGATCACTGTCTCTTTACACTTCAAGATTTGAATTTATGAAATCAGTTGTTCCCAATTATGAATAACTGCTAGCTGCGAAAGGGGCTGATTGTTATTAACTTTGAAGGGCTTCGACTTGGCCATTTTTACTGCCCAATGCGCTTTTTCACGTTCTGCAATTTCATCGTCGTGTTTCCGAGCGCGTAATCACTCGCGAACTTCACGTTTTAAAACTCAACTTTTATTTCGTTGAATGTAAAAACAAAAATTACAGTGTCAGGGAGATCTTTACTGTATGGCGTTCAAATTGATTCTGTCTTGAGAAACTATGACGCGGTTTACAACGGTGGACGAGGGCTAGCTGGAAAAACGTTATAAGGGAGAGTTACGGGTCCTTACGGGGGGCGCGCTTTAGGGTGAAAGGCCCTTGAGGCCCACGTGCTGGCCAGAAATTGCAGAACGTGAAAAAGCGCATTGGGCAGTAAAAATGGCCAAGTCGAAGCCCTTCAAAGTTAATAACAATCAGCCCCTTTCGCAGCTAGCAATTATTCATAATTGGGAACAACTGATTTCATAAATTCAAATCTTGAAGTGTAAAGAGACAGTGATCGTGCAATGATGGAAATTTTGTGAAACGAAGTTCTTTCACTGTTCCAACCGAGACATCGGCTGTTGTGCACCATGTGTTTGTTCTTCGAATGGCCAGGATCGGTAGAATAACCCAGTGATAGTTGCCGTGCAGGTAGCAAGTTTTGTCAAATAAAGTGAGTTCGCTGACCTGGCCGTAACATCAGCTGTCTTGCACTGCGGGATACCTACTTGCAATGCTCAAGATCGGTAGGCTGACACAGTGACCCATTTTCGTCGAAGCAGGTTCATTTCTGGATGCATGGGTGAGTCTAATTTGAATCTTCTGTCAATCCTTTTTAATTTAACGCGGGCTGCAATTGATAGGCTTATTAGTCAATCGATTCATTGATTCTACACGAATAACGACTAATTAGTTTATTCCTTCTTGAGGAATAACGAATAATTTGATATTGTTCTTAATTTGTTTATACCTTATTTGATATAACTTTTGGCAAACGCCTCTTATTAGACCGAGCGGCTTGTTCACATTCACGGCCTCGGCCGAGCGTGAAGCTCGAACACAACACTCCCGCGGCTAAGCGCGGGCTCTACGTGCGCTCTGATTGGTCAATGTTATTCGTTAACCATTTAAAAACGAAGCCTCAAACACCATTTTCGCAAAGGAAAAAGGTGTTCAGAATTACCTCAGCTATCACCCCTTTTCGGCTCTATGGGGAGTTTTGGGACACCCTGTAGAAAGTATTCGAACACTGTTCAGAACGGAATTTGTTTTTATAATTGACTCGAACGATTTGAGCTTTCACATGGAGATAGAAGGACTATCCAGGTTTACTAGATATCCTCTTTCCCACGTTTAGAAAAAATCGGAATTTTCAAAGTTATTAGACAAATAGTAAAAATTATTTTGGCAAATTTTTTATCTGAGTTTATAATGAGAATTTTAAAAATACCTTTTATAGAACTAGGGAAGTTATATGCACCCTGAAAATTTTGTCCAAATCGGTTAATGTTACGCGAAGATATAAATTGTTAAATTTCGTTAAAAAAAGTCGAAAACCGGCCGAAGTTAGTGATATTCAACTTATTTTGCGATCTTTAAACGTTTATAGCTCAGAGAAACCTTAACCAATTTAGATATAATTTTTAGTTTGCATATAGCCGTTAGATCTATAAAAGGCATTTTTTAAATTTTCATTACAAGCTCAGAAAAAAATTGAAAAAATGGCTCTCACTATTTTCTTTGTAACTCTGATAATTCTGTTTTTTTTTCAAAACAACGGAAACAAGATATGTGGTAAATTAGTCCATTTATGTCCTTGTGTAAACTCAAGTCGTTCGAATCAATTACAAAAAAGATACTCCATTTTGAGGAATGTACAGTATGTAAAGAAAATCAATGTCGCAACTATCATATCGCGATTCTACACCTCTGGATCGATGGACATTTGTGAAAGAAACTTGCTGCAAAATTCATTTTAACCTTGAAAATTAGGGTTAAACTTTTTTTGTCCTATCGGATTCTACTCGTTGTGAGAGTAAAAAGTGTCAAAGGAACTATGGGTTGCAACTCGACCGTTTGCTTGCAATAATGATGTTAATATTTTACATTGGTTAGCACGGGTTAGAGCGAGAGAGTGAGAGAGAGGGAGCGATGGTCTTGCGCCCCTTCGCGACGTTAGGTCGGTCCTTGTGTTGCCCCTTCCGCGAGGCGTGACCGACCGGTGCGGTGCTCCCTCTCTCTTACTCTCTCGCTCTAACCTGTGGTAACTAATGCAAAATATTAAATATTAAATATTAATTTAAATATTAACATCATTATTGCAGGAAAACGGTTGAGTTGCGACCCATGGCTCCTTTGACATTTTTTACCCTCATGACAAGTAAAATTCGATAGGGTGAAAAAATGTTGACCTTAATTTTCAAGGTCAAAATGAATTTTGCGGGAAGTTTCTTTTAAAAATGTCCACCGATCCAGAGATGTAGAATCGCGCTATGATAGCCGTGTATTGATTTTTATACACCCCATACAAATATTTTCTACATCCATTATACTATAGTTTCAATGTAGAGCACACATAAATTATTTGTTCATGAATAGAAATACTATGTAACAAAATTAATCTTGCGAACGTTAACAATGTGTAACGATGAATATATCTTTTCGTGTTTCAGGTAAGTAATGAATACTTCAATTTACAACAACCAAAGTTGACTTAGGCTAGCATACATCGCAACAATAAACATTCTTATAAGGTAATACCTTTTTTTGTATAATCTTGTATGGCCCCGATCGAAACGTGTCGTCATAGCGTTTTTATTCGTTTTTCACGAATAACGAATAATTCGATAGTATTCTTCATTGCGTTAATTCAGTATTCGATACAACTTTTGCTACTTGCTATACCGGAGGGTTTGGATCAGGGCACCGGCCGAACGTCACTATTCAGCGCGATGCGACATTCCGTCCCTGAACGCGGACGCTACGCGTACTCTGAATGGCCATTGCTTTTCGTTAATAATTCAAAAACAAAGCCGTAAGCGACATTTTACGAAAGGTGAGCAATGAGCAACACCATTTCTGACGTTCTCTTACAAGAAAAGGCGAAGTAGTTGCACGAAGAAGTTGTAGGTGCGACTAACTTTACCGGAAATCTAGGAGGGCTATGGCGTTTTAAAGTAAAATGTAGTGTGAGTTATTGAAATATTCATACACCCTGCAGATAGGCTAGATATATAAGGCACCAAGGTTTTGACCTAAATACAGCATTGAAAATTTGGATATGGACGTCTTACGTTTTGGTCGCAATAGAAAGTTTCTACGCGTGCTCAATAAAATGAAGTTAACTTTGAACTAGTTCGACTTTGTCCTCATTTCGAAAAAGTGAAAGAAAATCCAAATTTCCGTAAGGCCCGCAATATTCGGTGTTGTGCAGCACATACCATATTCGCATACCCATTACGCAAATTCCTTCGCGCGACTTTTATATTTATAACTATTCCGACACTCACTATACTAAAAAATAAAATGGGTATCCCATATTCGTGCCCTCTCCTCTTCGATCTATTGACCAGTACAATTGGCGTCAAATCGGATCGAATCGGTTCGATCGAGAATAAAAACATGTGAAATTATCAATCTCCTATCTCAAGGCTGCTGAACTTGTGACCCGTGGGCCACATTCAGCGCTTTCCTCGACTTGCGTGCATTCTTAGTACTCACCTAACATAGTTTAGAGCGGGTCAGGGCTAGCGAAGTAGTTCTCTCACTTCCTCGGGCACTCCTGCCCTAATGTATCAGTTAGTGAGGCAGCCGACGGACTAAAGTACCCCATACACGATGAGACTTGCCGGAGACACGTCTGCGGACATATCCGAAGGACCGTCCCAACGGACTTATGCTGGTCCCTGGAGACCTATCCCCTCTACTATATTCATACATCAAAAAGGAAAGAAGACTCCACTGGTATTGGGAAAGCGGATAGACTGGTGATAAGGACCGTGTAGCCTTCGACGGAAAAGAAATTTCTTACCAGAAGCGATATTTCGAGGTCTGTGTCCAAAAGGTATTTTATGATCGCAGAAATTATGTGCTCCTGGTGGCCACGTGCAATTCAAGTACTTGACTCTGCACAGTACGTCTCATAAATCCATCGTATTAGGAAACGTCAGCCAGTGGAGAGTTGTCTGCTTGTGCCTGGGAATTATTACAAATAAGTAATAGCCAAGAACAAAGAAAGTTTCTATAAAATACAGAGTGTAACAAAAAAGGTGTAGGAGTCGTAAACCTGAGATTCCTGAAGTGATACCGAACAACTTTTACCTTTGCCAAAATGTGATTTGGGGCTTTATTAATGAATAATTAACAAAAAAAAGCCCGCGCTCATAGACGGTCCACGGCGGCGCGTCGTGCTAGGTAGCGACGATCGACCGGCGCCCTGAACAGTATGCGCCGGTATAGCACGGAGCAAAAGTTAACATCGAATTATTCATTATTCATGAATGCAAATTAACTAAAATATAAATGAAATTAATTTGCCGTTATCAATTGAACAAAAAAGAATTAGAACGGACTAACTAACGTGTCTATTAAGTACAACGTACGTTAAATTTTAAACAATTCGCCAAGAATTAAAATTAGACTTACGCGTTTCTCGAAAAATGAACCTACTTCGACGAAAATGGGTCACTGTGTCATCCTACCGATCCTGACCATTGCAAGTAGGTATCCCACAGTGCAAGAAAGCTAATGTTCCGGCCAGGTCAGCGAACTCACTTTATTTGACAAAACCTACTACCTGCACGGCAACTATCACTGGGTTATTCTACCGATCCTGGCCATTCGAAAAAGAATCACATGGTGCACAAAAGCTGCTTTTTCGGCTGGTTCAGTGAAACAACATCGTTTTACAAAATTTCAATCATTGCACGATCACTGTCACTTTACACTTTAAGATTTGAATTTGTCAAATGAGTTGTTCGCACGTATGAATAATTGGTTGCCCCGAAAGGAACCGATTGTTATTAACTTTGAGGGGGCTCGATATGACCGCTGCTATTGCCAATGCGGCAATTTCATTGTCGTGTTGCCAAGCGGATAGTAACTCGCGAGCTATGCGTTTTAGACCTTAACTGTTATTTTATGGAAAGTAAAAACAGCAATTACAACGTCAGAGAGATCTTTACTGCTCGGTGTTCGGACTAGTTCTGTCTTGAGAAATTGTGACACTGTTTGCAACGGTGGATGAGGGCTAGTTGGAAGAATGTTATAAGGGAGAGTTACGAGTTGTCGCGGGGGGGGGGGGCGCAGAAAACACGGCCGTGGTGAATTTAGTGAAGACATCTTCCAGTCGGCGGAAAAGGTATAGCATTACAAAGAATGTAATAAAAGATATCTAACAGTGTCTTGAACCTTCCGCAGCTTTTTCCCAGCGACTGGAAAATGTCTTCATTAAATTCACCAGGGCCGAGTTTCCTGGGAACCGAGAAACTCTGCTGGTCAGCGCGTGGGCCTCAAGGGCCTTTCCGCCATAAATCGCTCCCCTCGCGACGACCCGTAACTCTCCCTTATAACATTTTTTCCAGCCAGTTCTCTTCCACCGTTGCAAACCACGTCATAATTTCTCAAGACAGAATTAGTCCAAACACCGAGCAGTAAAGATCTCTCCGACACTGTAATTGCTGTTTTTACTTTTCAATAAAATAAGAGTTCAGTTCTAAAACGCAAAGCTCGCGAGTTACTACCCACTCGGCAACACGGCAATGAAATTGCCGAACGTGGAATAGCGCATTTAGCAGTAGCAGCGACCATATCGAGCCCCTTCAAAGTTAATAACAATCGATTCCTTTCGGGACAACCAATTATTCATACGTGCGAGCAACTCATTTGACAAATTCAAATCTTAAAGTGTAAAGTGACAGTGATCGTGCAATGATTGAAATTTTGTAAAACGACGTTGTTTCACTGAACCAGCCGAAAAAGCAGCTTTTGTGCACCATGTGATTCTTTTTCGAATGGCCAGGATCGGTAGAATAACCCAGTGATAGTTGCCGTGCAGGTAGTAGGTTTTGTCAAATAAAGTGAGTTCGCTGACCTGGCCGGAACATTAGCTTTCTTGCACTGTGGGATACCTACTTGCAATGGTCAGGATCGGTAGGATGACACAGTGACCCATTTTCGTCGAAGTAGGTTCATTTTTCGAGAAACGGGTAAGTCTAATTTTAATTCTTGGCGAATTGTTTAAAATTTAACGTACGTTCTACTTGATAGACTCGTTAGTCAGGCCATTCTAATTTTTTTTTGTTGAATTGATAACGGCAAATTGATTTCATTTGTATTTTAGTTAATTTCCATTCCTGAATAATTAATAATTCGATGTTAACTTTTACTCCGTGTTATAGCGGCACGTACTGTTTCGGGGCACCGGTCGAACGTCGCTAGATAGCACTATGCTCCGTGGATCGTCCCTGAGCGCGGTCTCTACGCGCGCTCTGATTGCTCAGTGTTTTTTTGTTAATTATTCAAAACTGAAGCTTAAAATCACATTTTAGTAAAGGAAAAAGTTGTTCAGCATCACCTCAGGAATTTCAGGCTTCCAGCTGCTACAACTTTTTTGTTACACCCTGTGTAATACGATATTCCTGAAAGGCACGATTCCCGTTTGATTTGTACTTGTTCATTTGATTTTTATGCACTTTTATCGTAACATATATTGAGTCTGTTTATATACAGGTGTCGTAGACGAATTCTTGTCTCGGGGCCAATTCCGGTGGAGACCAGTAAGACGGTCCTGTTTGTATCATTAGTCTTCATCCTGATATCTCAAATCAATCCTAGGCCTTCATCGTAGCAAAATGGCTGTCAACATTTACCCAAGCGAGAGAGCGTTTTCAGCGCGGATCGCACAGTCCCTATTATGTGTTTGATCGTGATGCCTCGCGTTTTGCAGCATGGATTACTTCCTCGACGGAGTCGTAAATTCCGCCTTAACCACCCTGGTATGCTACGTCGCGACGCTTGCCTGCCAAACTACTATTGGGCAATCCTTTTGAGTATGATTAAGTCCCGAGCGATGGACTTTAAAAAGTCTGTTTGAATTACCGTACGTGGAAAACTGAATAATTGAAACAACTTGAATTCTCAGTCCCGCGTCGTTGGACCTTGGCAAAATTGCTCTTTGGAAAAGTTAAAGTTATAATGATGAGTTCGACTGTTGGGACGATTCTAATCTTGACGGTTTGATGGTTGAAACGATTCTGGTTTTTCGTTCCGGAAGGAAGTCCGAACGTTGACTTCCTAATTTTCTGTGTATGCTGATTTATTAATGCCGAATTGTAATTTTTTACCGAAGCGCGGTATTTCCGGGAAGAAGTGGAGCGATACCTGGAACCGCGAGGGTTGTGGAAATTTTTGAAATTCCTCCAGGTCCCGCGGGTCGGCTTCATGTACCGTTACAATATGGTCGGGGCCGTTCGGATCTCCAGGTTTATGGCATTAGTCGATAATTGAGGATAACGGAAATAAGTTAAGTGGCAACATTTTGCCTGCACGTGAAATAAATGGCTTGCCGTCTGCAAGCAATTTATTTCACGCTATATGACATATTTGTTTATTATTTCACGCTATATACCTGCAAGCTATAAGTCCCATAAACCTTGCCAAAAATTCCACCCGTATTGTTCCGCGTCGGACGGAACACATGAGTCTATTCGATCTCCCTTTACCATGTTGTTTGCTCGTCTTTACTTTTTCATTAGAAAAACAGCATAGAGATGGTAGAGTCAAATAAGTATGGAGGGGACAGGTGTCCAGGGATGAGCGTAGATCCGCTGGGACGGATCCCCAGACGTGTCCGTGGACATGCCCACGGCCGTGTCTCGACACAAGACTCATCGTGTATAGACCGCTTAAGAGTAAGATCGGAAAGCACCAGAGGGCAAGAAGTTCGACAGCCCTGTCCCATCTGAATGGACCGGGAAAAAATAAACAGGATCGACAAACGCGATTAAAGACCCCATTTTGTCGTTTCTCCTCGATCAGAAGAATCCTGAATCCTGGTAGTCGAAGGGAGCATCACTGTGTCCATCCAGCGTGTGACGGTCGTAACAATGGAAAGGGCGTAATGGCAGCGAGCGTTTCAGCTAACTGAATCATCTTGCAAAATAGGATTCGACTCTTAAGCAGAATGAGAAGCAGAATTCACAATGTATCCGTGCTCCTTGCTGTCTGTCTGCTCAATCGACGTTGTCCGATTATCGAAGCTTCGAGTTTCAACAACTTGGAACTCTGAACTTAGCGTTACATCGTTTGTTCTAGGCGAGAACGCTGTATAAGCTGTTCCATATGCAGTTGCATTTTGTGGAATGTCTTATACTTTTGGACAAAGAATTCGAGAGGAATAAAAAGGATTCTCTAATGTTTTCCGCAGGGTAGATAATAGTGAGTCCATTATCGAGAACCTGACATATGATATTGACATCCTGATAAAAATTTGTGGCTAATATATGGAATGATAATGTTAAATATTGTTAAGTGCATTTTAAATGCTGTATAAACAAGAAGAATATTTGTGCAAGTTTATTTCCCTAACTAACATGTTTAATATGAAATAATAATTTATTTGTGTAGATACACTACTCCATAAAATTAAAGGAACACTTTTCGACCGAAAAAATGTAGAAATTTGAGCTGCTGTAACTTTGTAAAAGGAAACCGTACGGCAGTCTGCCCGGGCTCATTTTAAAGCTTTCACTTTAATAATCTAGCAGTTGATTTTTCCGAAAACCGCTTTTTGACGTGAAACAGAACAAAAAACTAAAATTGCTTTGTTTCTTTTGAAATTTCACAAAGTTAAATGACTGTTAGGAATTCGTGAAATTATTTCAGCAGATTCGATTTGAGGTGACTTTGTAAAGGGAAGTCTCCCCTGCGAAATGAGCACTGGAACATTGACGTATAATGTTTCTTCACTGTTTTATCGCACTTTAAATGAAAAGTGAGACACCGGCATTAAAATTGCACAATGTATGTACATCATGAAGAGGTTTCACAATCGGTGAAAGTGTATTAATTAAGTTATTAATTGAAATATTTATTTGGTTCGAGAACTGCGTAATGGGTATTTCAACTTTACAAATACGGGGTGAGTCATTTAAAACAGGTGACCTGAATAACTAACTTCGTTTTGATGATAGAAAAAAGAAGTTTTTTCTTCAAATTGCTTCAAATGAAACATGCTTGGTTTCGAGGACACATAATGCGATGAAACTAATTTTTTTATAGGTGGAGGCAAGTCGTAAATATAGAAAACAAACCTTTATCTTTAAATGGAATGGTATGGTTTTTTATTTACATTCCGATAAAGCGTTTCAAGACGGACAGAAAGACCAATGTGAAAGGTACTTGAAGTCAACTACAGTGGAAAATAAATTGTCTTAAAGTGCTCTATGAATACTTGTGTTTTTCTGGTTGTTGGTACATTACTCTTGTAATTTCTAATAAAATCAAAGAATATAAATAACTGAATATTGGTGAATATAATGTATGTACAATATAAACATGAACCCTAATAGCCACTAGGTTGCCCTTGGTGGGCCTAATGGTTGCAACAGCTGCCAGAATTGAGCTGAGTTGCGCCGTCGGTATGCAACGCCACATTGAAACCTACAATTTTGCATCTTTAATTTTTTGCATAAATGCATAAAAATCTGGTTTCTATATATAAATCATAATAGCCACTAGGTTGCTATTGGCGGGCCTAACGGCTGCAATACGGGACAAAATCGAGCCAAGTTTGGCCGTCGACATGCAACGCCACATTGAAACCTACATGACGATCAACTGATCGCAGTGTTTCGTTGATTTCAAAGACCCAAGCAACTTTAACTGTTTGAATCAAGGCTATCGAACTGGCGGCTTTTCCTCAAAGCCGTAGGAGACCATAGGAGAACGTCTTCTTTCATACCCACTTCACTTGGACGTATTTCTCTTTGTACGAACCGCAAAAACGCGAGCCGCCAGTTCGATGCAATATACGCTGGGAACAGTTGATCGCCATTTAGGTTTTAATGTGGCGCTGCATGTCAACGGTCAAACTTGGCTAGATTTTGGATGGTATAATGTGTTGATGTACCTGATTTGGCTCTCAGCAAATGTTTGTTTATGTTTTGCAACCTTTATTAGCGAATACAAGAGGGATGTCTCAACAACCAGAAAAATACACAAGCTTGCATAGAGCATTGTCAGAGCACTGTATTTTCCGATATATGCTCAAAGTGGTTCATTAAAATGATAATAATATGTCCATCCAATATCGACTTGAAAACGCACTCAATCGACAAATATATTATAATAATATTACAGAATAATAGGAAGTAGTTAAAAAATTTCAAATGGCAATCATCCGATGCGACTTCGGTAATCAAACCTTTCCAAACATTATTACATTATTCAGGAGCAAACCATTATTTATCGACGTGAAACAATTTTCGCGTGGATAAATTTGGAAGCCAGGTTTCCTGTTCTGCCAATAAATAAATCGGAATATCTCATCTGCATCAGACTGGATACTTTTAGAATAAGTTAACAGTGGTACGAAAATTAGGGGGAGAGTAGAAATTGGTCCATTTTGGACCTGACGACCAACGAAAAGCTCTTGAAGGGTATATTTCTACATGTTTTAAGGAGTCCATAATCATTTATCCGGGAAGTGATGCGGACGTTATAAAAAATGCGCGTAAAGTTCGCTATCAGAATCATCAAATTGATATTGCAAATACGTTTAGGACATTAAAATACAGCAAAACATTTTGTTTGTGGTGTACATCAGTCATTTTTTAGGGTAAATATTGACAATAAGGTTCAATCATTTTGACCTTGAACTATGTTGCTAATGACAACATTTTGAACAACTTTCTCTTATACATGTTACTATCGCTCGATTTCAGTTTTCGAGATATTTGCAAAAAGCTTCGGTAGTTATGCAGTTTAACGGTTCTCCTCAATTTTGACTACTTCATACAGTTTCGTTTTTAATACCTTCATTGTATCACTAAAACGACAAATCAAGAGGGAAAGTGATGAAAGTACACTCCTCTTTTATATTGTTTTCCAAAAATGTCAAATCAAGGATTTATAAGAATTTATAGAACAACTATCTCCAAACCCAACTCTAATTGAAAGGTGCAACCGCTTACGCTAGGTGATATGTACGCCTGATTTAAATTTAATAAAAATTTTTTGCAAATATCTCGGAAACGAAAGCCGAGCGACGGTAACATGTATAGGACAAAGTTGATCAAAGTGATGTCCTTGACAAAATATTTTGAGGCCAAACTGATCGGAGCTGTGTTCCGTATTGTCAATATTTACGTTTTTTACATACTTCGGTATTCTAAGGATAGATATATCCTATAGAGATATAGAGATAAGGATAGATCTTGGTCAGATTGGGCGAAGAGTACCGGGTATCTGCAGTTGAGTCAACAAAGAGCGATAATTGCACGATAGCCAATTAAAAGGTGCCCAGATAGGAACGAAACTACTATATGAGAGAAATCGAATGAACGTCAGTCAGAAAATTTGTCGTTGGTGCTGGTGTGTACACAAAGCGAAATACTAAATACACCTGATACGGAATACATACCTCTGGATGCATTCCACTGCAATGGTTTCGTATTTGGTTTCCATACAATTTCAAAGTGGCAAAATAACATAAAGCAGGAATGTCTGAATGTACTTACTACTTCAACTGTTCGTGCGTAAATAAGTTTTCGTCACGATTTATAGCCTGTTGTGACAATTTTCGAAAACGCGATAGAATTTCGTTTATTTGCTGAAATGCGCGGAAATACTCCATGCAGCGAAATGGACGAATATGTTTGACCAATTGTACTTAGTTTGTCGGATAGAGATGAAATGAAAGGGGCATTGCAATTATTTGGAAGGACAACAATTTGTTCACGAAGACAATATTTTTATTTTGTAGCAGTACTAGTACATGCCTGATTAGATTTAACTGCAAGTCTTTGTCGCTTTTGAAGTGCTATTACTATCGACTGATTTTTTACGTCAAACTTCTTAGGGCACGGTATGATATAAAACGAAAAGTGAAACGCGGAGAGGGGCCCACTTTTTCAGTATAGCGAGTTCGTCCAACTCCTCAGTGAGTAGTGTACGGTTTTTGTTAGTAGACAGGAAAAGAGAATAAATACAATGAGCGGAAAGGAAATAGGGACTCTTGGTTTTCGTTCTACAAAAACAAATAATATACAAACAAATTGTTTTTTACCGATTCGTTAACACCATTTTATTGTACATAAAAAGTCATGAAATCTCGCAATTTGAAGTTTTCATGTATCTCCTTTAGTTTTCGAGATAGCATTCTTGTGTCGAAACTTGGAGGGATGGTTTCACCCCTCGAGTTCGCGTCTCAGCCGATATAAAATATACGTGTTCCCTATCTTTGCCTGTTTAACAGTCACACGAAGTTTCATTTAAATCGGAGGGGGACGCTTCCGTGCTTTCCTCGTAAGAATAAACCATTCGTTCAAACGCCAAAAGACTAGCAGACAATTCGTTGTTATCGGAGACTATCAGTATTTGAGTAACGCCTCTCTGATTCAGACGCGAATAATCGTCAATGCAAGTAAGGGCCCTTACGCACTGTCCAGCAGTCGCATGATCGTCGGCGACCACTAGGTTAAGGAAAAAATATGAACTTTTAGAGCCCTTATGCACTGTCGACCAGGTCATCGGAAGGCCAGAAAATAGGCGCCCAAACTCGACGACCAAAGTAAGCGACTCAATTTCTAATGGAAAGTTTTCTCTTTCAATATCATATATCCGGCATACAAGAAAGTTGCCTATCGTGTTGTAAACGTGTGCATTTGATTCAATGTATTTTACATTCGCGCGACCAGTGACTCGCCTGTATAATTCCCCCGCGTTTTCGTCGTGGCCAACGTCTCGCTTGGTTGTGGCGGCCAAGTGCGTAAAAGTTCATGTTTTTTCCTGCACCTAGTGGTCGCCCACGACCTAGTCTCTGACGACTGCTCGATAGTGCGTAAGGGCCCCTCCGCACTTGGTCGCCGGGACCTGCGAGTCGTTGGCGATGACGAAAACGCGGGTGACACATAGACGACGCGCTAGTTGCGCGACAAGTTAAATGCATTGAATCAAATGTAAATGTTCATACGACAGGCGACTTTCTTGCATGTTCGATATATGATTTTCAAATAGAAAATTTTTTATCAGAAATTGTGTCGCCGAGTACGGTTGCTTATTTTTTGGTCTTCCGACGACTGATCGACATTGTGTAAAGGTCCTAAGGAGCCGATCACGAATGATGAAAATGCCGCAGGTCGATGATTAATTTAATTTTTAAACGATGAAGTTGCGGACAAGGTTGTCCCCAGATATGGGGAAGCTGATATTAAATCTCAACGAAGGCGGCAAATGCTAGGGTGGGGGCGATGGACGCTATCATGGCATGTACAGCATTTGCTAGCGTGCACTCTAATTACGTACACTCCGAGTTCGCTCTAAAGAGGAAGTGGAATGTGCAGTTCCTTTTAAAACTGCCTCTATTAGCAGAGTTCCTTATCGGCATTCAGAACGTTCGGTTCGTTCTCAATTGCGTGGCCAAGGCTTGAGCGCACCATTTATCCACATGAGTTGACGATATAGTTTGGCACGATTAAGCAGACAGAAAACGATGCAATAGGAAATTCTAACATTTAAAGTAGCTAGGGTTACTTAGGTAACCAACAAAATTCAAGACTACTTTCAAATTTTGAGCAAGACAACTTGGAGTACAAAAAACCCTTGTGTGAAATCTGAAATGGATTTAGCACATAGTTATCGAGATATTCATAATAGAAGCTGCATTTTAACGTACTTATATATGGCGAATTTGGAAAAAAGAGTTATATTTCTACTTTTTGTTCTAAGACAGGAAAACTATATTAAAGAACCGTATCAAAATTGGCACAATATTATCTCGAAATTTGATGGAATGAACTTATCAGTACCTGTAAAATTGGCCATATAGCTTCTTCATAAACCGTGGTGAAAAAATAGGTCTTCGTGAAAGTTTTTGAGAAGCTTGTGCACAGCCGATGTAGCAACATCACATAATATTCTCCGTCCCAGCTAAAAGTAAACCCCCGTGTGGAGGAGTTTTTGACCGATCTGCGCAGCTCCCACTACAACGAACAATGTGGGTACGAAATGTAAGCAGGCGGTAAGGGAGAGAAAAACAACGGACCCATGCGCGAAAGAAATTCACTCTTAGCTGAGACAGAGAATAGATATACAATAGAGTTTCCCAGAACTCCCTATAGAGCCGAAAAGGGGTGATAGCTGAGGTGATTCTGAACACCTTTTTCCTTTGCGAAAATGTTGTTTGATGCTTCGTTTTCAAATCGTTAACAAAAAACATTGACCAATCACAGCGCGCGTAGAGCCCGCGCTCAGCCACGGGAGTGTTGTGTTCGAGCTTGACGCTCAGCCGAGGCCGTGAATGTGAACAAGTCGCTCGGTCTAATAGGAGGCGTTTGCCAAAAGTTATATCGAATAAGGTATAAACAAATTAAGAATAATATTAAGTTCTTCGTTATTCCTCAAGAAGGAATAAACTAATTAGTCGTTATTCGTGTAGAATCAATGAATCGATTGACTAATAAGCCTATCAATTGCAGCCCGCGTTAAATTAAAAAAGATTGACAGAAGATTCAAATTATACGCACCCATGCATCCATAAATGAACCTGCTTCGACGAAAATGGGTCACTGTGTCATCCTACCGACCGTGACCATTGCAAGTAGGTATCCTGTAGTGCAAGACAGCTGATGTTACGGCCAGGTCAGCGAAATCACTTTATTTGACAAAACTTACTACCTACACGGCAACTATCACTGGGTTATTCTACCGATCCTGGTCATTCTAGGAAGAAACACATGGTGCACAACAGCCGATTACTCGTCTGGATCAGTGAAACAACTTCGTTTCACAAAATTTCCATCATTGAACAATCACTGTCACTTTACACTCCATGATTTCAATTTATGAAATCAGTTGTTACCACGTATCAATAATTGATTGTCCCGAAAGGGACCGATTGTTATTAACTTTGAAGGGGCTCGATATGGCCGCTGCTACTGCCAAATACGCCTTTCCACGTTCGGCAATTTCGTTGTCGTGTTCCCGAGCGGGTAGTAACTCACGAGCTTTGCGTTTTAGAACCTAACTCTTATTTTATTGACTGTAAAAACAGCAATTACAGCGTCGGGGAGATCTTTACTGCTCGATGTTCGGACTGGTTCTGTCTTGAGAAATTGTGACGCGGTTTGCAACGGTGGATGAGGGCTAGTTCGAAGAATGTTATAAGGGAGAGTTACGGGTCGTCGCGGGGAGCGCGCTTTATGGTGAAAAGGCCCTTGAGGCCCACGTGCTCGCCAGCAGAGTTTTTCGGTTCCCAGAAAACACGGCCATCGTGAATGTAGTGAAAACATTTTCCAGTCTCCGGAAAAGGTATAGCATTACAAAGTATGTAATGAAAGATATAGCATCTCGGAGAATGTAACAATGTCTTGAACGTTCCGCAGTGTCTTCCCGGCGACTGGAAAATGTCTCCATTAAATTCGCGACAGCCATGTTTCCTGGGAACCGAAAAACTCTGTTGTCCAGCACGTGGGCCTCACGGGGCCTTTCACCCTAAAGCGCCCCACCCCACGTAAGTACCCGTAACTCACCCTTATAACATTTTTCCAGCTAGCCCTCGTCCACCGTTGTAAACCGCGCCACAGTTTCTCAAGACAGAATCAGTCTGAACGCCATACAGTAAAGATCTCTCTGACACTGTAATTTCTGTTTTTACATTCAACGAAATAAAAGTTAAATTTAAAAACGCGAAGCTCGCGAGTAATTACCCGCTCGGGAACACGACAATGAAATTGCAGAACGTGGAAAAACGCATTTGGCAGAAGAAAGGACCAAGTCGAGAAGCAGGTTGATTTATGGATGCATGGGTGAGTCTAATTTGAATCTTCTGTCAATCTTTTTTAATTTAATGCGGGCTGCAATTGATAGGTTTATTAGTCAATCGATTCATTGATTCTAAACGAATAACGACTAATCAGTTTATTCCTTCTTGAGGAATAACGAATAATTTCATAATGTTCTTAATTTGTTTATACCTTATTCGATATAACGTTTGGCAAACGCCTCTTATTAGACCGAGCGACTTGTTCACATTCACGGCCTCGGCCGAGCGTCAAGCTCGAACACAACACTCCCGCGGCTGAGCGCGGGATCTACGCGCGCTCTGACTAGTCAATGTTTTTCGTTAACCATTTAAGAACGAAGCCTCAAACAACAGTTTCGCAAAGGGAAAAGGTGTTCAGAATCACCACAGCTATCACCCCTCTTCGGCTCTATGGGGAGTTCTGGGACACCCTGTATAATAGGTCTTATACTGTATAAGGTCTTATACAGGGTGTAACGTAAAAGCTGTAGGGGCCGGAAATGGCAGATTCCTGAAGCGAAACTGAACAACTTTTTCCTTTGCCAAAATGTCGTCGGAGGCTTTGTTTCTGAATTGTTAACGAAAAACACTGGCCATTCAGAACGCGCGTAGAGCCCGCGCTCAGGGACGGGCCACGGCGCGTCGTCCTAGGTAGCGCCGTTCGACCGGCGCCCCGAACAGAACGCGCCGGTATAGTACCGAGCAACAGTTAATGTCAAATTATTATTCATGAATGGGAATGAACTAAAATACAAACGAAATCAATTTGCCCTTATCAATTGAACGACAAAGACTTAGAATAGACTGACTAACGAATGTATCAAGTACAACATACGTTAAATGTTAAACAATTCGCCAACAATTGAAATTAGACTTACCCGTTTCTCCAGAAATGAACCTGCTTCGACGAAAATGGATCACTATCCCTGGGCCATTGTACCGATCCTGACCATTGCAAGTAGATATCCCGCAGTGCAGACAGCTGATGTTACGGCCGGGTCAGCGAACTCATTTCACCGAAAAAAATTTACTACACAGCCACTGTTACTGGGTCTCTACCGATCCTGACCGTTGGGGGTACTAATTCGGCGCGCACAACAGGTGATGTCGCGGCCAGGTAAGTGAACTCAGTTCGTTTAACAAAATTTACCTGTTTCACTGCGTGGTCACTGTCACTTGTCACTTCAAGATTTCAATTTGTGAAAAGTCTATGTTTAATTAATTTGCGGCCCTGAAAAGGGCCGATTGATGATAAATGAGGAAGATATTGTTCCTACGTTTTGAAATAATTGTGGCCCCAGAGGAGGGGCCGAATGGTGGCCCTGAAAAGGGCCGATTCGTGTTATAACAGATGAGGTTCTACGTGGTCACCGTTCGCTGCCAAGCACGCGCGAGTTCGCTTTGCAACGTTCATGTGCTCTTTGCGGAGTGTATCGGTCGAAATAGTCGCCACGGCAGCGTGTATCCTGGAGACCACTTCTTCGCGGGATATAAGAGGTTGACGGTACACCTCATTCTGAAATAAATAATAAAACAACAATATGGTAAGCGAACGTACGTATGAATAAATATTTTTAAAGGAAGTAAGATAGAGTAAAACGTAAAAAGAAACGTACCTTTAAACGTACCTTGCCTATAGCAAGCTGGCTGTAACGTTCGCTGATGCATGATACTGAGCTTGCTGTGGGTACCTGACCATTATTGGGTGCCAATCTGTATAATCGCAAACTGAATAATCTAACTAAATCGCATACTGAGTCAGGTGCACAATTGTGCATTATTGTACACAAGAACGGTTCCTGTTCAGTATGTGGGAGACTTAATCAGTTTGCGATTTGCTGATCACTCGACAATCTACGCAGCCCACGGGATCAGCGAATAATGTAAACCGCAGCAGGGGGCTGCCTGTGGACGAGCAGCTCGCTATCTGTTCTTGAGGAGCAGTGTCGACGCAGTGTCGCATATTTTCCACACAATTTTGAAGCACACGTGCAACGATGCTGTAGGTCGGGTTGTTCAGGACGTATTTTTAAGAATCGTCGAAGGCAATTACCTCAGCGCTATTCTGCTTTCGTACAATTTATGCCAAGGGCTTGGGCTACGTGGGCCCAGACCCATGTTGCACTCTTCTAAAGAATACGGATACTGTTTCTAAAAATGTGGACACGTAGTGGGATAGGTGGGGGTGCTTTCTGGAAAGAAAACTGCAATTGACTGCTAAACATTTTTCTCAGAGGTTTCAACGAGGCAACACCGAAGATGTCGAGTACGGAGCGCAGCGACGCAACATATTACAGAATGTTCTTTGTTTACGCGCAGTGCGAGGGCAATGCGGAAAGTGCTGCACGGGTATATCGTGAAAAGTATCCCGGCGAAGACCAACCGTCTTCGGCGTGTTTTCGCCGATTGGCGAGTCGCCTGCAAACGAGTGGCTCACTACAACCTCAAAGGGGTGATAGTGGACGACCGCGTCAAATTTCCACGGCGCGGTCGGACGAAGTACTCGAAGAGGTCCGCCGGGATGCTACCGTCAGCACACGCGACATCAGCAGGAGAATGGGGTACGTTGCAATGTGAAAGAAATCACAATTTTATAATCAAAATGTAATTTTCCTCTTACTAATACATCTCTGCATTTGGTTACAGTTTCAGCCACATGACGGTGCACCACATTCTGCAAGAAGATAAGATGCACCCGTACAAATACGTGCGGGTGCAGTCTTTAAAACCCCAGGACTTCGTCCAACGGATGGAGTATTCGAGGTGGCTGTTGGGGGAAATCGAGCGGATACCGTTGTTCTGCACGTACGTTTTGTGGACAGACGAAGCCCTCTTTACAAGGGAAGGGTGCTTCAATGCCCACAACTCGCACGTGTAGGACAGTCAGAATCCCCATGCGATTCGGACACGAGCAGCACAAGACCGCTGGTCAATCAATTTATGGGCGGGCATTTGCGGTGATTTTATCATCGGGCCGTACATTCTTCCTGATAGGCTGGACGGCCAGTCATATTTAGCATTTTTAGAACATGCTCTTCCGAATCTCTTGGAAGAAATTCCATTAGAGATTCGGAGGAGCATGTTTTATCGACATGACGGGGCACCCGCTCATTTCTCCGCAAATGTCCGTGCATATCTTAACGAAACCTTCCAGGACAGGTGGATTGGCCGCGGCGGTGCTGTTGCGTGGCCCCCACGCTCCCCGGATATGAATCCGTTGGACTTTCATTTCTGGGGGTACTTAAAGGTACGTTTCTTTTTACGTTTTACTCTATCTTACTTCCTTTAAAAATATTTATTCATACGTACGTTCGCTTACCATATTGTTGTTTTATTATTTATTTCAGAATGAGGTGTACCGTCAACCTCTTATATCCCGCGAAGAAGTGGTCTCCAGGATACACGCTGCCGTGGCGACTATTTCGACCGATACACTCCGCAAAGAGCACATGAACGTTGCAAAGCGAACTCGCGCGTGCTTGGCAGCGAACGGTGACCACGTAGAACCTCATCTGTTATAACACGAATCGGCCCTTTTCAGGGCCACCATTCGGCCCCTCCTCTGGGGCCACAATTATTTCAAAACGTAGGAACAATATCTTCCTCATTTATCATCAATCGGCCCTTTTCAGGGCCGCAAATTAATTAAACATAGACTTTTCACAAATTGAAATCTTGAAGTGACAAGTGACAGTGACCACGCAGTGAAACAGGTAAATTTTGTTAAACGAACTGAGTTCACTTACCTGGCCGCGACATCACCTGTTGTGCGCGCCGAATTAGTACCCCCAACGGTCAGGATCGGTAGAGACCCAGTAACAGTGGCTGTGTAGTAAATTTTTTTCGGTGAAATGAGTTCGCTGACCCGGCCGTAACATCAGCTGTCTGCACTGCGGGATATCTACTTGCAATGGTCAGGATCGGTACAATGGCCCAGGGATAGTGATCCATTTTCGTCGAAGCAGGTTCATTTCTGGAGAAACGGGTAAGTCTAATTTCAATTGTTGGCGAATTGTTTAACATTTAACGTATGTTGTACTTGATACATTCGTTAGTCAGTCTATTCTAAGTCTTTGTCGTTCAATTGATAAGGGCAAATTGATTTCGTTTGTATTTTAGTTCATTCCCATTCATGAATAATAATTTGACATTAACTGTTGCTCGGTGCTATACCGGCGCGTTCTGTTCGGGGCGCCGGTCGAACGGCGCTACCTAGTACGACGCGCCGTGGCCCGTCCCTGAGCGCGGGCTCTACGCGCGCTCTGAATGGCCAGTGTTTTTCGTTATCAATTCAAAAACAAAGCCGCAGACGACATTTTGGCAAAGGAAAAAGTTTATCAGTTTCGCCTCAGGAATCTGCAATTTCCGGTTCCTAGACCTTTTACGTTACACCCTGTATATATAGTAAGTGTAATATACAGGGTGTAACGCAACAGTATGCAAATATTTTAAGGGGTGATTCTACAGGCCAAAATAAAGCGAAAATCAAGAATGGCAATTTTCCGTTTGAGGCTTTGTTTACGAGATATCGATGTTTAAAAAAACGGCGTTCGAACGCCTGCCGATGGGGAATCTGACGCGTGAGGCTCGAGTCAAACAGCTGTGTTCAGTGGTAGTCATTCGCTACGACGCCGCAGGAACCATGACGTACCGCACCGTGAAATCTGGCACTCAGAAGGCACACGCATTACGATGTATAGCATTCAACCTGCTTACTTGTAAAAATCCACATGGGCATATCGAAACCCGCCCAACGGGATTATCAAGTAAAAAGGGTGACGGCAGCCTTCAATACTCAATTTTGTTTCCAAAAACCAAGTATGCAATTGGCCCGTCCTCGATTGTTAACAACACATCCATCAACACAGAAATTTGCAGCACACAAGGATCACGATTCCACGATTTGCACTAAACTAATTATTCCAGGGATGTTCCTCGTGTCCACCACTCGCTTGAATGCAATGATTCGGTATAAGCAAATTAAGAACAATATCAAATTATTCGTTATTCGTGTAGAATCAATTAATCGATTGACTAATAAACCTATCAATTGCAGCCCGCGTTAAATTAAAAAAGATTGACAGAAGATTCAAATTAGACTCACCCATGCATCCAGAAATGAACCTGCATCGACGAAAATGGGTCACTGTGTCAGCCTACCGATCTTGAGCATTGCAAGTAGGTATCCCGTAGTGCAAGACAGCTGATGTTAGGGCCAAGTCAGCGAACTCACTTTATTTGACAAAACTTGCTACCTGCACGGCAACTATCACTGGATTATTCTACCGATCCTAGCCATTCGAAGAACAAACACATGGTGCACAACAGCCGATGTCTCGGTTGGAACAGTTGGAACAGCAACAATAATTGCTAGCTGCGAAAGGGGCTGATTGTTATTAACTTTGAAGGACTTCGACTTGGCCCTTTCTACTGCCCAATGCGCTTTTCCACGTTCTGCAATTTCATCGTCGTGTTCCCGAGCGCGTAATCACTCGCGAGCTTCACGTTTTAAAACTTAAGTTTTATTTCGTTGAATGTAAAAACAAAAATTACAGTGTCAGAGAGATCTTTACTGTATGGCGTTCAAATTCATTCTGTCTTGAGAAACTATGACGCGATTTACAACGGTGGACGAGGGCTAGCTGGAAAAACGTTATAAGGGAGAGTTACGGGTCCTTACGGGGGGTGCGCTTTAGGGTGAAAGGCCCTTGAGGCCCACGTGCTGGCCAGCAGAGTTTTCGGTTCCCAGAAAACACGGCCATGGTGAATTTAGTGAAAACATTTTCCAGTCCCCGGAAAAGGTATAGCATTACAAAGAATGTAATAAAATATGTAGCATCTCGGAGAATGTAACAGTGTCTTGAACACTCCGCAGTGCCTTCCCGGCAACTGGAAAATGTCTCCATTAAATTCGCCACGGACGTGTTTCCTGGGAACCGAAAAACTCTGCTGGCCAGCACGTGGGCCTCAAGGGCCTTTCACCCTAAAGCGCGCCCCCCGTAAGGACCCGTAACTCTCCCTTATAACGTTTTTCCAGCTAGCCCTCGTCCACCGTTGTAAACCGCGTCATAGTTTCTCAAGACAGAATCAATTTGAACGCCATACAGTAAAGATCTCCCTGACACTGTAATTTTTGTTTTTACATTCAACGAAATAAAAGTTGAGTTTTAAAACGTGAAGTTCGCGAGTGATTACGCGCTCGGAAACACGACGATGAAATTGCAGAACGTGAAAAAGCGCATTGGGCAGTAAAAATGGCCAAGTCGAAGCCCTTCAAAGTTAATAACAATCAGCCCCTTTCGCAGCTAGCAATTATTCATAATTGGGAACAACTGATTTCATAAATTCAAATCTTGAAGTGTAAAGAGACAGTGATCGTGCAATGATGGAAATTTTGTGAAACGAAGTTCTTTCACTGTTCCAACCGAGACATCGGCTTCTGTGCACCATGTGTTTGTTCTTCGAGTGGCCAGGATCAGTAGAATAACCCAGTGATAGTTGCCGTGCAGGTAGTAGGTTTTGTCAAATAAAGTGAGTTCGCTGACCTGGCCGTAACATCAGCTGTCTTGCACTGCGGGATACCTACTTGCAATGCTCAAGATCGGTAGGCTGACACAGTGACCCATTTTCGTCGAAGCAGGTTCATTTCTGGATGCATGGGTGAGTCTAATTTGAATCTTCTGTCAATCTTTTTTAATTTAACGCGGGCTGCAATTGATAGGTTTATTAGTCAATCGATTAATTGATTCTACACGAATAACGAATAATTTGATATTGTTCTTAATTTGCTTATACCGAATCATTGCATTCAAGCGAGTGGTGGACACGAGGAACATCCCTGGAATAATTAGTTTAGTGCAAATCGTGGAATCGTGATTCTTGTGTGCTGCAAATTTCTGTGTTGATGGATGTGTTGTTAACAATCGAGGACGGGCCAATTGCATACTTGGTTTTTGGAAACAAAATTGAGTATTGAAGGCTGCCGTCACCCTTTTTACTTGATAATCCCGTTGGGCGGGTTTCGATATGCCCATGTGGATTTTTACAAGTAAGCAGGTTGAATGCTATACATCGTAATGCGTGTGCCTTCTGAGTGCCAGATTTCACGGTGCGGTACGTCATGGTTCCTGCGGCGTCGTAGCGAATGACTACCACTGAACACAGCTGTTTGACTCGAGCCTCACGCGTCAGATTCCCCATCGGCAGGCGTTCGAACGCCGTTTTTTTAAACATCGATATCTCGTAAACAAAGCCTCAAACGGAAAATTGCCATTCTTGATTTTCGTTTTATTTTGGCCTGTAGAATCACCCCTTAAAATATTTGCATACTGTTGCGTTACACCCTGTATATGTATTACTATTTCATTAACAGCGATTTAACTTGATAACCAGACGATATTAGGTACATTCACCCTAATTATTATCCGCGTCCAGAATGAAGTCTCCTGAGACGGCGCTGGCGTCGGACGAGTACGTAGCTCCCCTCATGTGTAACCCCGGAAGCTTGGGTCTCATAGGTTACGTACACTTTCTTTGTCAATATATGTGAGCGATACAGATATCTAATTGGTTGGAATTCGGCTCCAAGTAATAAAATATATATATATATATCTTTTTTATTTATTTAAATTGTCGCATCACCTTCTGTGATTATTAGCGACATACATATGCTACGGTATACAATACACTTATAGATTACAGTTTGACATATACATATGTATATAGGATGTTGGGCTACATGTGGGCAAATATGAGAAGGATGATTTTATGAGCTAAAACAGATCGAAAAAATAGAATAAATTTTTTCGGTCAAGGTTTCGTTTCCGAGAAAATTGAGTTTGAAAATTCATTGGGTGCAAGTGGACTAACGAAGGTACAACCCGGTACAACCAGAAATTGTGGCAAAATCTGAAAGATGATTCTCCGTATCAAAATACGTCGAAAACAAAGAGTCCATTTTTTTTTCATACCACGCTTTAGTTTCAAGAAAATAGGAAATTCCAAGTTTTATAAATTTTTCGTACTCCAGGTCACGTGAAGGTCGTAATATCATAGGTCGTTGGAGTCGCTCTGACCTTAGCCATCACATTGTCATATCAAAAGTATACAGGATGTCCCATGTAACACTTTTCACGATTTTTCATGTACTTACGATAATCTGATAAAAAAAACTTTAAACAAAAGTTGATTAGTTTTCGATTGTCTATACATTGCAACAAAAAAGTTCGAAAACATTTTTTTATTATTGCCCAGGCCACCTTCACTTTTTTAAATAGCACTTTGCATTTTTGACTTAACTGTATTATAGCCCACATCGAAACGAATTCAACGACTCAGTATATCATGAGCTTCGGATGACCTTGAAGGCAAAATATGAAAATTTCAACAAAAAATGACAACCTACTTGAATGGGTGCTAATAACTTGTGTCTATTATTAAGACTCAAAGTTACATTCAATTCAGGAACATTGACTAAATGAGTGCAAACCATTTCGTGAAAATGCCACATCAAATGTTCGAATTGAAATTCATATTCTTGTAGGCTTAATACCAGTCTACGTAGTAAGTTTGCATTGGTTGTTCTTATGGTACTGTCGTACCGAAGTTCCTCGCATGCTGAACAGATTCGCTACATTGAATGTTCCTTATTTTGTATTGCAACATCATAAACTATCGACTGTAAATAACCCCATAAAAACAAATCAAGTAGTGACAAATCAAGGGATCGTGGTGACCAAACGATAGGTCCATAAGTGCCCAACAAATGATCATCGATGCTGACAGACAACTTATGAGTCACCGACATATGAAAAATCAAAGTCCTATGTTTTTCATTTTATGAGTATGAAATTGTGATAATCGAATTACTGACAAACAATTTTTGATTACACCTGGAATATATAAAACCTTATGCATGGTCGTTTTAACCAGAAAAATGTCACAAATACTTTAATAAAAATTTCATTTAAAAAAGTAAAAAATAAGATTTTCATCGTTGCGTTAGTATTGTCGCACCGACATGATTGCAGGACTCACAGCCCTCTTTCTCTTTGACTGCTGTTGTCCTTTCTTCATAAGGTAAATAAATTCGTATGCATGCGCTGATGTAAGGCGCGTTCCGATCTCAAATATGCGCCTTACATCCGTGCAGTAATATAGCATTTTTTAAATATCTTGCTTTCTACGTTCAAATTTGCATATTCATTGCAAAAAACTTTGTTCTATTATCGCCTTAGAATTCACTTTATACTGTCAACTTATTAAATACGTAAAAGGAGGCTCGCCAAACAATGGCACTAGTAGTGCCCAAAATCGGGAAACAGGAATGGCTGCGCGAGTCGCATTAATATTAACCGGGCAAAGCCTTCCCATCTGGAACGATTTGCATACGCAATAGCTCACTCAATTATTTCTCTACTTCGATCGCGCCTGTCAAAGACACGGGCGCCTATACTAAACGTGCCAATAATTCTATCAGAAGATAAATATTTGTTATTTCGGGTTTCACCAATTCGACTGGCCGCCGTTAAGGTGAATGACTGGTATTTGTTTAGGAATGGAGAGCAATACACTAATTGGGAAGCTTTCTCATTGGTGATAATTGACGTGACAACTTAAATCGTAGTCTCAATGGGCTTAATTGCGTTGGCGATGCGAGTTAGACGAGCACTCATTTTTTAGTGAACGTAGATGGAATATAAATAGAGGAGGAAAATTGGTAAGCGGAGATGGAAGGGCAGTTTTTATTTCGCGAATTTCGTTTCAATTTCGTAAATTGTTAATTCAGCGAAGCTTATTTGTGATGCAATTATTCGCACACGCCTATTAAAATATTTAATGACTTTCTACGAAATCTGACTGCTGCTATTTTTCTCAATTATACAAGGCTTAACTGAAATATATCACGAAAACCTGCGCTGCTCTGCCCACTTCGGACCTGACTTATGACAATTCTATTGCATGAAATGATATACTGTTGCACATTGTATTTGTCTCAACAAGCACTATAATACTGTGAATAAAAAAATGCATGTGCCACTTAAAGAAATTAATATGGTTTTTATATCCCCCTACGACTAGACCTACAGCAAAATTATTAATATCACGTAATCTACCCTTCCATACCAAACAACTTTCGTAAGAACATTTCTTTTATAATTTCAAAATCTCGTGCGATTCTAGTTAAACGACACACACTGTTTTTAGGAACATGCCACGTAAAAAGCTCAACTGGGAAGAGTAATTTTGGTTAGTATAGTTTAAATTAATTCTAAAAGCTATAATAATGTGAAAGATAATTTCGAAAAGAATGATATTTGTTGAATAAGTTAATAAGATCAGATCAAGCTATAAGATCAGCTATTTGTTGAATAAGTGTAAGGTTCCCAAAATTTTACACATTTCATATACGCAGTTCCGAAGTTTATGGACGCACTATTTGAGAAACGTCGTTCATTGTGCTTGGCTAATTGCAAAATTTGGTCTAAAGCTTTTTCGCAGTTCCCTTCTTGAAGATATACTTGAAGATATACTTGCAGGCGTTCAAGCACCAATAAATATTACCTGGCCGGTATTCCGAAATTTTATGCCCTTATATTTTAAAAAAACTTTTAGTTTCAAAGAAATCCCAAGAATTCTAGATACTACGTTATCGACCCCAAAAAAACTGACTTTCAGTAATTCGTAATCATGTATGATCATCTCCAGTATGCAAATAGTAACTACTATAAAAGCACAAACAAAAAACACGAATCTCACAGGGCTCTCCCTCACTGATATAATAACATACATATAAAATGAAAGTTCTTAAAGGAATAATTAAATCGATCTGTATGAAATATAACATTTTGTGGAATTGTTTTGTGAATGCAACGATAATTTCAGATACAATTGATTGAGGGATAGTTTCATGTTGTTGATTTGACGTTCAATTATAAGAAGTGTACAATTTTATATTCTGATAAAATATAAAGATTATATTAGAACTATAACCACATGTATTGTTCTTTCATCATCCCATCATACATTTTACGTGGCATTCCTAATGCATTAAGTATATTCCAATTGGAAGTCCTTACCAGGCACAAAATTATAAACTTACCAGACCGCAAACATATCGAAATTATTTTTCTTTATTTTATATTTGAATTTGAATTCAACTAAATTAGCAAAACTTCGCAATAAACAAAACCAAGCAAAACGTCAAAATTATAAAGTTCTTATATTTAAACATCTTTAACAAATTGTGTAATATACTTTATTTTATAAGAATATATAGGGTGTTTAGAGATTAACTAGCCAGCGTTTCTCTCGTAAATAGTAAGTATTAGGAAAAAATGGTAGAGGGAAAAGTTTTTCTACTATATATTATTGTACACAAATTTTTTTATGTCGTCCATATTTTTCGAGAAACGAAGGTGACCTTCAGTTTTTTAAATGCAGTAGTGCATATATTTGTACATTATATGAAACTGCATGTCAAGACAAATTCATTTATGTGCATGACTATGACCCTTCGAGGCCATGCAAGGTCAGTAATGAAGAAAACATTTTGCATAGTGTGAGTTACTATGTATTTTTTATTGATATGTTTTTACATTTCATGTTCAATGTGATAGTATGTAAAATGTTGTCTTCATTACCGACCTTGCATGGCCTGAAGATCATAGTCCTGCACATGAATGAATTCGTCTTGGCATGTGATTTCATATAATGTAAAGATATATGCACTACTGCATTTAAAAAACTGAAAGTCACCTTCGTTTCCCGAAAAATACGGGCCATATAAAAAATATATATAGGGCGTTCGGCTACATGTGGGCAAAAATGAGAGGAATGATTTTATGAGCTTAAACAGATCGAAAAAAAAGAATAAATTTTTTTTTGGTTACGGTTTCGTTTTCGCGAAAATTGAGTTTGAAAATTCATTGGGTGCATGTGGACTAACGAAGTTACAACCCGGTACAACCGGAAATTGTGGCAAAATCTGAAAGAAGGTGATTCTCCATATCAAAATGCGTCGAAAACAAAGAATAAAATTTTTTCATACCACGCTTCATTTTCAAGAAAATAGGAAAATCCAAGAAAAATACGGGCCATATAAAGAAATCGTATACACTATAATATATAGCAGAAAAACTTTTCCCTGTAACATTTTTTTCTAGTACTTACTATTTACGAGAGAAATCACTGAACACCCGGTACGTAGATTAATACAATAATGATAATGATAATGTAATATGCGTAGTTAAAAATACGTAATACACCTCTGTAATAGAACAAAAGCAGTAGCAATGTATTCCAAAAGACAATAGCAGAGACCCTAGAAAGGCAAAGTAGAGTCAAAACCAGGACCCAATTGCATCATTGTGCATAAAAGGAATCCACGGAAATTTAGGGGTAGGCGTGCTAGATTAATTTTTAATTACGTTTTTCTCCGAAACAATTCCAATCCGATTTTGTAGCTCTTCACTTTCGTCTTTCTTCGGGCCATACTACCATTCCGGCCTCATTTGTACCATGACTCTTGGCTCAGCCGCCCAAACTGTATATGAATTTGAATAAAATTATTACGAACCTATCCTTGAAGAATAAAGACTATTCTGACGTATTATGGTCAATATACAAATCGTATACATGGCGTCCCAATTAACTCTTCCATCCTTAATTATTTTGTTATTTGTAAGGGAACAAACATAAACGGTTCAGGAGAAAGTTAGTGTGTTCAAGACGGGAAATTGGACTGTGCAGCTGAAGGTCATTTGAAGGTCATATTTTTCGAAATTTCATAAACAGTAACATTTTTTTACATAGAATAAGATATTGTTCTGTTTGTCATGAGAAAGATAGATTCTATACAAATTCAACCACGTGCAATACAAAGACCTTGAACTGAAGGTCTCGGAAATAGCCAATGTAGTAACTGCAATGTAATAACTACATTGAATTAAAAAGAAAAGCCATTCTTATACTATTCCTGCTATATGCTTTGAAGTATCTCTACATAAACGACCATAACAGCTTATTGCGGATGTTACAAACTGAGGGTAATCATAAATGGACCAAGCTATGCAGAAACCGACCAACCCATAGTATTAAAAAAATAATAAGGGCTTGGCAAGTGTGACCGGGAAAGAGTTGGGGTTAGTGACTGCAGTTGATGCATAGGCAGCGGGGGCCACTTGAAGAATATAATAAACCTAAAGCTTTTACTAGGGTAGTTGATTAGGTAAACGTGGGCACAGGTCGACTCCCGTATAAATCCGTGTTTTCTCAGGACTCGCCGACGGGTGTGAATCGCTTGATAGCCGATAGACATGGAAAAGGAAAGAGTGCGCTTCTCAGGGCAGCCGACATGAACAACGCCGGGTAGCTATATAAACACGCATGGCTTCGATTTATGATAGGGATAGGAAAAAGGGGGACCCGTAACTTTACGTATATCGCGAGCGTTGATGTTGTACACTGTGGGTTCTGTTCTAATTGAGATTCTCTAAGCGAAATGAATATCATAGTAACGAATATTTACTATAAACTACAATACTATATTCTCAGAGTCAAAGTATTACAAAAGAGTTTGGGCAAAACGGAGTTAATCTTCTACACTAGACGTATGCTGTATTTGAAAAGGATTGATCCGATCTTGCGATGGCTTGAACAAAACTTTAAGAGTAGGATTCTTGTAGAAGTGACCGTGGTTCAGCTTTCCCGGTTTCAACGCACTGAGACATGCGAGATGCCTTTGTAAAAGCTAGTTCCCGTATGGCCCAAATGTTTTCACTTCCACGGTCCTTATATACGGGAAAATAGGGGTAGGAGACGATGACTCCATTCGTGGGAACACTGTGCGGGTGGCGCCTCGATAACCAGGAATCTCGTGCATCTCCCCCAAGTAAAAGTCTTTAGAAGGAGCACTCAAGTCTGCAGGTGTGGTCTTGGTGACGCATGCATGTCGTGGTTATTAACATTTCTAGAAGATTCTTAATTGTCGCTCCATATGACGCATTCCCAGATTAAACACAAACGAATTACTTTCTACGTACGTAACAACTTCAACTGAACAGTTTATTTCCATAACTGCACACGACTGGGACGATCCGGGCGGTACGGTCTTGTGCCTAAGAAACGCAAAATAGTTCTCGCTGGTTCGGCAACGATTGAGATGACAGCGATAATGATACACGAATACGTGTCGCCTGATTTTATCGTACACTTTCCAAATGAATTTCAATTCGCGTACACATCGAATGCGGGGCTATCGAGCTGAAGAACGATGTTTAGAAAAATGCGTATTGATGCTAGCGGTGTTAACGCACAAAGGTCTGCACGTGGTGAAATTTGATTTCGGACTCCTTCGCTGTTACACTAATATTAGTGCGCACAAACGGCTCGCGCGAGAGCTCGTTGCTCACGTGATTCTTCTTCGCTGCTAATTGGAGTATTAAAACAGCCTGGTCGGTACGGTGCTCGCAATTAGAGAAACCGAATACTTTAAAACTAAGGAGCGCCGATAGTGCTTGCCCTGCACCGGGGCCGGAGCGACCAGGTGTTGAGCCCCCGTCCGATCACTCCATACTCAATCTCAAATAAAACAAACGAATTGATTTTGGCGTACATAACACTAAAAACTCTAAAACCCTAGAATCCAAGAAAAACTCCAAATCCTACTCTGTCATTACGCAATTATTCAAATTACCAAGTCATGGTTTCCGTTAAGGGTTAACTAAATAACTAAAAAATATTAATTATATTACTCGACAATAAATAAGTCATCGAAACGCATAGACCACGCCAAGCTGTTCCTTTAAGGTATAAAAACCTCAAATTGAATTTACTTAGTTTCAAACCATTGGAGATTAGTAGGTAAAAAGAAGGACGTTCATGGTATCTCCAGCACAGACGAAAGCCCGGATCCTATTATGAGGCTCATCACACATTTATATACTTGGCCATCGATGAATAACCGGTCGCAGCCACTAGGAATAGACTAGAATCTGATCTGTCGGTATACGGGGTACAATTCCACATGCAGCTGTATATTAATCCCAAGGAAATCCACCGCTAGCTAACCATCAATGAACTTATTAATCAGATTCGTTTGATACGTAAGTAAGATCCCATTTGACGTACAACTTAACCTAGAGGACCAACTTAGTGTATTTAGCGCAACTGCCTATTCAAATCGACCTAAATGGAAAGAGCATAAGCCAATTAATACAAGTTTCGACGATGAGTTCTCTATCATAGGGGAGTGCAAGATAACGCACGAAGGAGTTCACAGTGCAACTTTGGATGTACATGTGTGAGGTGATTTGAAGGAGTTCCTACTGTGCAAGGGAATGAAAGCGAATCAAATCAATTACGCCTGAAGTAGTAGGCACCCCCTTCAGATTGCCAATTTTACTTTGGCAATTTTAATGCTGCGGATTTCATAAAATTCCAGCAAGATTCCTAACTACAGAGTATTTAAAAAATAATAGTACAACCCGCAAGGTGTAACTCCTCGTGCAAAAGTAAATCAAATATGCAAAATGACAATTTTTCACATGATGCTTCATATTCATGAAATTTGTGCATTAGAGGAGATCTGATAGCAGGGAGGCCTGATACAATTTTACATGTCTCAGCAAACAAATAACAGAGAATTGTGAATTACACTATACAGGCTGATCCGTAACTCATACAAGTGCTGGATATGGGAGATTCCTGGGGCGATACTCAACAACTTCTTTCTTTGGTAAAATGTCGTTTGAGGCTTTGTTTCTGAATTATTAACGAAAAACACTGCCCATTCAGAGTACGCGTAGAGCCCGCGTTTAGGAACGGAATGTTACGTCGCGCTAGATGATGACTTTCGATCGGTGCTCCGATCCAAACGCATCGGTATAGCAGGGAGCAAAAGCTGTATTGAATAGGGAACATATGCAATTAAGAATAATGTTGAGTTATTCGATATTCGTGAATAACGAATAAAACGCTCTACTGACGCATTTGGATCGGGGCACCGGCCGAACGTCACCATCTAGCGTAACGCGACAGTCCGTCCCAGAGCGGGAGTTCTACGCGCGCTCTGAGTGGCCAGTATTTTTCGTTAGTGATTCAAAAACAAAGCCTCAAACTATATTTTGCCAAAGGAAAAATTTGTTCCGTATCATCTGAGCAATCTCTCATATCCGGTTCTTCTGAGTTGCGAAACACTCTGTAGGGTACTCTTAGCACGTTGCGATAGATTTTCATTTTTCCAGACATTGTTCCAGAAGGTTTGAAATAAACATTTGATGAAGGCTTGATAGATGCATCGCATTTCCTTAAAGCAATTCAGCGCTACGCAATCTGTAACAGATACCCTCTAGCAAATAAATTATGACGAAAGTTTGCATAATTTAATAGACGCCATGTAAGTGGGTATTCAATGGTTCTAAACATTCAGTGTCAAGCGTGTTCTAAATAGTGCCACACAAAATGTACAGCCATAAACAAAAGTACAAAAATGTTAAATTGTGAGATTCGTGCAAAATAAACTGTTTTGTTTTTATGATGTATTTCTCCCACCGTTATGCATCAACCCTTCCTTATACAGGGTGTTCTGCTACAGCATGTCAATATTTTAAGGGGCGATTTCTAAGGCAATTCTGAACAACTTTTTCCTTTGCCAAAATTGTGGTTAAAGCTTCGTTTTTGAATAATTAACGAAAAATGCTGACCAATCAGAGCGCGTGTAGAACGCGCGCTCAGCAGAGAGAAGATCGTGATACGCTCAACTGCAGCCTTAAACGCCTTCTCGGCTAAGCGCGCGTTCTGCACGCGCTCTGATTGGTCAACATTTTTCGTTAATCATTCAAAAACGAAGCTTTAACAACCGTTTTGGCAAAGGAAAAAGTTGTTCAGAATTGCCTCGGCAATCACCCCTTAAAATATTGACATGCAGTAGCAGAACACCCTGTATAGGGTGTACGGCTACATGCGGATAGAAATGAAAGAGGTGATTCTGTGGGATAAAATAACACGAAAAAATACAATACATTTTTTTGGTTTGAGATTTCGTTTTCTCCAAAATTGAGTTTAAAAATTCATTGGGCCCATGTGTACTAACGAAACTACGATCTGGTAATACCGAAAATTGTGGTAAAATCTGAAAGAACATGATTCTTCGGTTTTACCACAATTCCCGGTTATACCAGGTTGTAGCTCCTTAATTACGCGTACACTCGACGAATTTTTTCGGATTTTTCAAATTTCTTGAAAATAAAACGTGGTATGAAGAAACACTGTTCTTTGTTTTTGACGCATTCTGACACGAAGAATCACCGTCCTTTCGACTTTACAGCAATTACCGGTTGTAGCAAATTGTAGGTTCCTTAGTACACCTGCGACCGATGAATTTTCAAATTCAATTTTCTGGAGAAGGAAACCTCAAACGAAAAAAAATGTATTCTATTTTTTGTTTTATTTTGGCCCATAGGATTGTTCCATTCATTTTTGCCCACATGTAGTTGAACACCATGTTTAGAGAGGGTCGTGGTATTTTACATATTTTTAGGATCACTTTTTCTTAAAATGTTCCTGATTTAAGTTTAAACGGGTGAAGTTTCTTTTGCCAAAGTATAATACAATTCTGAATTTAAATTGTAGACAGGAATTATTAAAACATTATTTCGATTCGCTGGCACGATCCTTTTCCTCCAAAGCGTACCAATCCCCTCAAGTCTCCCCTAATATTAAGCGAACGCACTTCGTCCGAACCCAACCATCTTCTTCATGATATCAAGATCGAGAGGTTTGACGAAAGGAATTACGCAGTTTGAACGTCCTCGAATTAATTAGTAACAGTTATAGGCCGTCGGGTCGCTCGCGACTGATGTTCTTTCATTTCGCCCAAAGCATTCACTTCAGTCTTAAACTCAGAAGCCCGGAATGCAGCCCGGTGAATCGCAAGCCGCAGAGTTTCCCAACATCCGAACTAATCAATTTGCGAAACATTCTGACGATAATTTTTTCGTTTCCACTTCTTTGTTCGTTGAAGCGACCCAATCGCTTCGTGCGAGATTATTTGTAAAGATAAAGAAACGCCTTATGAGAAAGTTATTGTATTTCAGGGAGATATTGTATTTAATAAAAACATTTTTTTTTAATGACATGAGTTATATTTCTGCTTGTCACGAGAAAGGTGAAATCGAGACAAATGCAACCGTGAATAGTAACATGACCTTGAAATGGCTGTGAACTTGCTACAAATCTCGCAGGTTGCTGGTGGCTAGTTCGTCGGAAAAGCTATATTGAATTTTAAAAAGATTTATATTAAATTTATATTACTTTTGCTACAGTGTGATCCGCTTGCTAGTGGATACAGAGGAATGACCGATAAAAGGTGACGTGGTTCAAACACAGCAGGCGCGCTGCTGGCCGACCTATGTGGTTCTGAATTTTTCCGCCGAAAGTCGAAAACTTTTCTGCGGCAAGCACTATCTGACTCGCAGATCGCCCACTGTGTTGTAGCCGCATCGCCATTCGTGTTTACCTTTCCTTTGTGTCCAGTAGCGAACGGATCACCCTATATATGTTTTCGGGTGATTTTTCACTAGTGGTTTTAATAATTTATTGTGAGTATTATAAAGCGGGGGATTTCAAGGTCTCGCCATATGCAGGCCAGCGAGCCGCGACTTCACACCCGTAGGGTAACTGAGCTGGTGAAAATTCCATGATGTTGTTAATACCCGTGTACTGAGTTTAACCGATGAACACTTTGAGCATAGATTACAATAACAAGACATGTAAGTAAAGCATTTATTTTGTTACTACAATTCATTCGCCGCAAGTTCGTAACTCAATCAGTTTCAAAACTTTTAGCTCAAGGCCATTTCAGGGTCATATTATTACAAATGGTTGCATTCGTCTCGATGCCATTGTTCTCATGACAAACACAAAAATTGCTCATTCCATTTATAGAAATGTTATTATTTGCGAAAGCTAAAAAGACATGACCTTGAGATGACCTTCAATTTCATACACTCCCCCCCCCCAACACAACAATTTTCTCTAGAAGCGTTTTTTTTATATCTTTACAAATAACAAAATTAGTAAGAGTGACAGAGTTAATTGGGATACCCTGTATATTAGGAGTTGATTAAATCATTGCAAAAGTGAAAAAGTGGCATAGTTAACGGTTTACTGGATTTTTTCTGGAGGCATTTGATAAAGTTACTTGTTACTGTTTTTTTTTTGGCTTTAAAGAGTCAGACTTTTTCAATTCGAAATTAGGGCAGACTTTTTTTACACAAATAACATCAAAAAGATAAGTAAACGGAAAAGTAGGAAAAGGTTTCTGTTGGGTATACATATAGTTGCTGGGAAAAGGTTTTGCATGTATCGTTCGCCCTAATGAATTGCGATTAAATGTGACATGGGCATACAGATAAATATTCCATTGTATCGCATCCAACTTACATCGGGCAAGACAGAAATGCAAGTGAATAATTCCAATTCGAGCAGGTCGATTGCACATATAGATATTGGATATTCGAATCAGCCATGCAAGAGCCACACCCCTGTTTCTAAAGCGGAGGAAATGCTTTCCTCTGTCCTCTGTCCCTTCTATCATTCTCCCTTTTTAATACATGCTAAATATGATACAGGTCCTAGGAAAAATATGTACTTGGAACTTGTGATTTGAACATGCTGAATAACGTACGTCTCGAATATGTTTGGAAAATATTTTTATTTTGGGTTTCTTCATTTTCAAATCGTACACTTTCTGTTTTCTTTGATCCTGTAACTTTTCGCCCTATTTCTTTCTTCTGAATCTCAGTTCCTGAAAAAAGGGACACGAGACAGCAACCTCTTTACTACCGATATAGATTTGTCAATACACACTGATAAAAAGTAAATTATTCTTTAGAAAACACGTATCATCAACTTAATTAATAAGTTTTTAAATAGAAATTTAATTTTTCTCTCCGCCAGATTTCTATTGAAACTCGAAATTATTATTCCATTGCGTTAACAATAGTTGCATACATATGACATTTTCTCGCACAAGAAGACTCACTATATTTTTGCTGTCTGAAGTGCTCCTCTCCAATGGTAAAACGTGTTTCCACCAATTACAAGCGATCGAGAACTCGAAGCTGCAAAACTTCAATGCAAGTCGCGGACCATTGCAGGATTAATGTCATAAAGATAAATCGCAAGAGACAAGAGCTCGTTCCATATTCATAGTAGATAGCTTCGGAGAAACTGCCGCACAGATAAAACGTGAGATTCCATGGAGAAATGTATAAAATGCGTTAGTTGAAAATGGATCGATAAAGCTCATCTTACACAACAGACTAACATACAGCGTTGTTCGTTCAGTCAAGAAACTCAGTATGTTCCAGTTTCACTGTCTACAGTGAAGTTGAATGTCAGTAAAATGAATGATGGAGCTATTATTTACCAAGTCGAATCCTATCTATGGCGTTTTACTTTGGCTGTATAAGTTTCCATTTTCTGAATGTTGCTCGAATGAAATATTATTAATATAAATGTTGTGTAATTTCGTATGTAAATACAGGGTGTCCGAAAAGGTCAGGACCAAACTTATAACACGTGTTAATGAGAGCAAGTAGGTTAAGAAAGTTCATATGTCCGAAAATGATTTATTGAAGAGTTACAAACGTCCTGAGATTTTTATTAATTATTTTGGCAGTTATAATGAATGTTCAAAATTTGTTCCTTCTGCAAGAATGCAGGCTTCCATTCGTCCAATTAATGATTGTCGAACTACTAGGTTCACTCCTCTGCACTTATATTTATAGGGCCACGCGAAACAGTTAGTTTACGAAAATGTGATAGAAACAGAAGGCCAGCTTGAGAATGCATTCAAAATGCATTTACTACTATCTCTGATACAGCAGAAGTATTCGAAATAGTTCAACCGTCATGAATCAGATTAATGGAAGCCTGCATTTTTACAGAAGGAAGAAATTTTTAACATTTATTATAACTACCAAGACAATTAATAAAAATATTTGAACGCTTGTAATTCTTCAATAAATTATTTTTCGACATAAGTTTATATGAACTTTTTTTTACCTCCTTTGAAATATAAAATTGATGTGGATAGGTTATGAAAAAAAAATGTAAAGGAGCGATGAAAGGTAGTACGAATGAATTTTGAATTTTAACATTTTTTCAGAATAAAATTGTAACAAAAGTAATTTAAGTTAAATTATATACATGTCCTCGCATAATTATTTCGTCATTCAGATTTCCCGGCAAGTCCATAAAATCACCCATACACTATTTGTACCAACACACAGCTGCAAGTATTTAAAGTTTCATTTCCAAATAAATTCCATACGAACTAAATTCCAGAGCATCACTTGTTCTTCAATTGTACAACTGTGCCAGAAACCTGTACCGCAGTATAAGAATAACCAATAGCGGCAAATCCGTGTCGGTTCCTTTGGTGTTGGTAGCCGAGGTCACGTGACGGGTGGCCATGTTGTTAGTGTAATAGCGCGTGGTGTTCTTATTGGTTGTTACTACGCTACAAAATGGCGCTGTGTCGAGCGGGCGCGCACGAGGAAAACATAGATGCTATGGAGGGGAACTGGCGCTATCTTGTCAGTAGTAATGCGAGGCATGCGCTGTAGCATTTCTCAGACAGGATTTTGAGGGGGTGTTGCTACTGGTTATTCCTATACTGTGCCTGTACGCTTACTCGGGTCACGAAGACATGCGCAGAAGCAGTTCAAGCTTCTCAGCGTGTGGAAAAGCCTCAACGAGCGATATATTTTGCATTCGAACAAAATTTGATTCCAAGAATGTATTTTAAATATTATCGAAATAAAATTTTATTCCACATGTTATACGAATAAGTTTTTATTACAATAATGTCAAACTCTGCAGCCAACGCATTATTTCGACCGCAACATAGTACAAATTTTAGTGGATGGATTTGCCTGCGTAAAACACGTAACATTAGGAAACTGTGACAGACCGTGAAAACAAGAAACGGCTTCTACACGTGACAACGTATGATATCCATGAGTGTGTGACGTGACCGCAGTGTGTCGCCAATAGATTTAAAGCAATGGAAAACATGAATGCTCGAACGTTTGGAATGACATGTGAAATAACGTTATAGTTCGTAACACGATAGCAGCCTGAACAGTGTTTGTCACGCTATTATTATAAACACTCTAACAGTGTAAAGGGATATAACACTGCCTTGACGAAAATCAGATGTGCCTGAGAAAGGAAACACCTGGCTCTTCATATAACGGCGAAGAATGCACGTCACACTAGAAATGTAGCGCACTGTGAAATTAAGGACGGCTCGTACACGTGTCAATGGGTGACATGCCGTAATTGTGTGAGGGTCAGCTGTGTGTTGCCAACAAATTTAAACTAATGGAAATATGCCAGTTCACGCTTCTACAATGACACATGAAAACGCGTAACAACACGTCATGTGACAAGCCATCTTTAATGTCGTGGCAATATCGTTTTACTTTCTTATTGTGCGAAAACTAAGCGTTTTGTAATTTGACATATTTTTTCGTATTTGTTATTATATTGGCATAGCTATTTGTGTTGTTTATGTTGTTGCTGACGTGAATACCGTATTTTTAACTTTATAAATGTTCGAATATAGTTCGTGGGTTTAGAAATGCGGGATGCTAATTTGAGTAAAGAACTCTTCGCAAGATCCTGGTGGAGAGATATGAATAAAGTGCTCACTATGCAGCCTCTGGTCACATATCGTAAATAGCTATTCTTGAATGCAGCTAATTCAATGAAATTTTGTAACCAAACAGGAATAAAATAAGAAGAATAAAAAAATGTTTTATGTGTTTCCCATGAAAATATTGTACTTAATTGCAGCGTTCCATATTTGGGTACCTATATATTATTCTGGCCTACTTTATCTCATTTGCTTAACTTAATTTTACTTCAAAATTGGAAATTGTTCATGTTGTTAGAAATACAAGAGGGTCATTCTATTCCGAATCAATCACTTTTTGACGTCGACATCAGGGATTTTATTCTAACTGAAATATATTGTAGTTTATGTGAAATTAGAGCGGGGGGGGGGGGGTGTCATCACTTAGCTTTCTTCGAAATTGTTTAAAAAATACGGACCTTTGAATTTTGCAATTTTCAGCCACTTTAGGGAAAACAGGCTGTGCTTTTGAATTTTTATCTCGGAAACTACTCAACCGACTGAGATCTCTTTTTCCTTTTAATCTACAGGCTTCGATCTATCGTATTGCGTTTTTTGTTTGTTTTTTTGGGCAAGTAATTTTTCATTATGAAAATTGTAAACAAACTATTTTTTGCAAATTTCTCCATGAAGGCCATTACCGGTTTAAATATCGAAAAAACATATTTTCATATTCCTTGGAGTTTTAGCTACAAAATAAGTCCTTGATCATGATGGACACTTGAAAATTAACGTTGCAATGAGCTGTAAAAGGCCCGCTGTGTCCCCGTTTCGGGTAAGCGGGCCCCGCGCTAGCCGCGAGTTCTGCTATTACAGTCGGCTGCCTGTACCGCGCGCATCCCATAGTACCTTCAATAAAATGTATAAACAATATCGATAAGACTAGTATACGACTAAATGATCCTATTTACAGTTAAAGAAGAGGTTCTTTAATCTGTAGGGTATGAATGTAAATGAGGATGATCTTTAATGCTTTCAGAACTATGTAACATTCTGATTAAACGCGGTTGAATCACATTTCTTTGATTTACTTTTTAAATTTATTGTGCAGCCCTTTTACTTTTTACGTCTACTCGGTACAATGTTAGCAATAAATAAAAGGTACTGTGGTGTTTACCGGATACGAAACTTCCAATATATTCGGACGTTCTTTTCCTAAAATTGCAGTCACCGCGACATTCTGCTTGCTCTCTTCTATTTCCCACGTATATTTTGAGATGACAACTGTTATAAGTCAATCCCATTGTGGGAAGAGTTAGAAATTATTGACGCAATCGTAATGTTATACTTCGGAGCCTTTTTCGAATCAACGCTATGTCCCTTTCGTTTAAAAGGATTACAGCACCTTCGATGTACCATTTTCGGCAATTCACTCACTTCTCTATAATAAGTAATGCACGATGCGAAAATGTCGCAGTGACTGAAAGCTTGGGAACATAATGCCAGAAAATATAGGAAGTTTCGTATCCGAAAAATCCCACAGTATCTATCATTTATTATTAAGGATGTACCGAGTAGACACAAAAGTAAAAGGGATACACAATAAGCTTAAAAAATACATCAAAGAAATATAGTTTAACCGCGTTCAATCAGAATATTACATGGTTCTAAAAATATTAAAGATCATCCTCATTTACATTCATATCCCACAGATTAAAGAAACTCTTCTTTAATTGTGAACAGGATCATTTAGTTGTATACTAATCTTGTCGATATTGTTTTTACATTTTATTGAAGGTATTAAGGGGTATGAACGGTACAGGCAGCCGACCGTAATAGCAGAACCCGCGGCCAGCGCGCGGCCCGCTTACCCGAAACGGGAGCACACCGGGCTTTTCACAGCTCATTGTAACGTTAATTTTCAAGTGTTCATCCTAATCCAGGACTTATTATGTACCTAAAACTTCAAGGAATTTGAAACTATTTTTTTCAAAATTGAAACCCATGATGGCCTTCATGGAGAAATTTGCAAAAAAAGATTTTGTTTACAATTTTCATAATGAAAGATTACTTATCCCAAGAAGTAAAAAATGTACTGCGATAGGCCCAAGCTTCTATGTAGATTAAAATGATAGAAAAAGTAATTCTTAAAAGTATTTCTTAAACAATTTCGAAGAAAGCTAAATGATGACTTAACCCCTCCCTCGATCCACCCCAATTTCACATTAACTACAATATATTGCAGTTAGAACAAAATCTCAGATATCGACGTCAAAAAGTAATCGTTTCGGCATGGAATGACTCAAGAGTGATCTTGCAGTGTGCGCAAATGTATCACGGTATATCCACAAAACTATTCTTTCGAATGTTTCTGTAAGTACACGTTAAGAGTCTGTTAGCTGTTAGCGCGCACACTGGGCCAACTAAATAGTCGGATTGGTGGTGAATGCGCTGACCAGCCTACAGTCGGCCGATTACTCTTGAACAATTTGCTAGTTGGTGGCTCTTGAAGAGAGCGGTCGCATAATGAAAGTTAATAGAATATTGTCCAGAAATGTTATTATTGCTTTTATACAATGGAGGAGAAGGATCAAGAAGAGGAACCGGGAGTATTGGGAATACTCTCTCTTCGGAGCTAATTGAACTATGGGCCGATTCGCAAAAAAACAATCGGAGAGTATGCGCGCGGCCTCAAGCCGCCATACTGGTTAGCAGTTGGCCGATAGTTCGCCGATACCTTAGTTTGAATTCAATCGTGTAGCTCATCAAACTTATTTATTGGCCGATACTGAATCGTTGTAATATGCGCACTTGCATACTTCTTCATACTGATTAAGCATCCGACCAAACTACCAGCCGATAGAAAGTCTGCAGTCTGCGGGAGCTCATACAAAGCAAAATGGTGTTCCATATTTGATTACTTTCCTGTATTAGGAGAAACCCCATCTTACCTTTTTTTGTCGTGCTGACTGTTGCCTCTATCTGATAAAATCACCGCATCATTCGCTGCTAAATCTGTTACCAGCAAGAAAGCGTACGCAATTTAAGCAATAAACTTTAAATTATTCAATACGCGTAGCCGGACGTCGAAAACCATTTTTCGTGCACGTACTTTGTTGAAAATGTAGCGAAGCCAGCTACATTTCGTGGAAAATCCCATTCTACAAGTATGTCCGGAATGATTACGATCTGATCGTACAACGGTGCTGAAGGAGGTATAAAAGGGAGGACAGCCTTTGATTATCCAGTTCTGTTATTGCCGTAGTAGTATTCGGAGGGCCCGCGGATTTTATTTCTGTTGTACTCATATTTTACAGCTGCATTATCCATGCACATATGTATCTCTCATGGACTAACGTGTGAGTAAGATATTGCTTATACGGTCCAAGGCAGATAACAGTTACTATAAATTTATAATTCCGTCCCGTTGGAGCAATAACAGAAGAAAATGAACAACATGTAAGAGTATTAAAATCATGCAGTATTTCTATCTCATATTCTCTATCCGAGCACTGAACAAAGTCTCGAGGAGACACACTTTCTCGTCTAGATATCTACAGTTTGTTTGACGTCAGACTGCAGCGCTTTGCTCCACTTCCAAGCACGACTATTCTTCTTTCATCGAAGAACGCGGACCATTTTGCTCCCATCGGCCGATTCGAGTCGGTCTAGTTGCTTGCAATACACTTCCATTCCTGTGATTGCTTGGTACAATCCCGACGAATTCAAGGAAGGGAAGGGGGGGATAAAAGAGACATTTTTGTTTGAGATCAGATAACAAACAATTTATAAATCAATTTCACTTTCACGTTCAGTGGTAGTCATTCGCTACATGGAAGAGAGACCATGACCTACCGCGCCGCGTAATTTGACACCCAAAAGGCACACGTTTTACGATGTACAGCATTCAACCTGCTTACTTGTAAAAATCCACATGGACATATCAAAACCCAACCAATGGGATTATCAAGTAAAGAGGGTGATAGCCTTCAATCAACAATTTTCTTCTCAAAAATCACATACACATGCACTGCGATTGTTCCGTCCGCAAGTGTCTATGCGTACACGCAAAATTTTCATTCTTGATTTTCGCTTTATTTTGGGCCTATAGAGTCACCCCTTAAAATATTTGCAGAGGGTTGCGTTACACCATGTATTGCCGATAGATTTTAGTCGACTGAATATTAGTGGCGCTTGGATGCGTCATCAAATTAGCAAGACCATCTGTGCATTTACCTTTTGTGAATGCATTAGTTTATGATTAGGTAAATACATTTATTAAAAGTAATTAACATATTTTGGTTGGTCATAAATTGTGTAATATTGGCATTAAAACGTGAAATCAACATTCTTTATGAAAATTAATTATGTTATAATTTTGCCAGACGTTTATAATTTTGCGATAACGACACGATGATGACATTTTTGTATGTGGGGTATAGGATTTGAAATACCTGTACCTTAGAAGTGCACATTATCAAGCGACAGAGCCGAAACTTAAGATTACATAGTTGGTTCGTATCCTTCCTTATTAACACTTAGCATTACTTATTATATTTCTTAAAGCATTTGGCCATCAACTGTACAAATCTTAGTAGGTTTGCATGAGTTTATGTTATGCGTAATCGAATGTGCACATGCTTAATTAATGAATTGTTCGATAGTACAAATACAAACGACTGGAATAGTCGTTAAAACTGGACTGAATTTGATTGACAGTTCAAGCGACTGATTCAATCAACTGAATTTATTAATATTTCTAGCTACTATTTCAAACAACTAATTTAGTCGCTAGTTCTGAAAAGTAGTCGACTGAAAATAGTATTGGGCTACTATTGCCTTAATCGATAATTTTCAGTCAATACTGCTCATCGCTAATTCTAGCTGGAATAATGTAAACAGTGTTTTCATTCCAGTACAGTGCCGCTATTCCAGCAACCGATCCAGCTCAATGACTGGATCGGGAGTCTACTTTTTTATTCCAGCGTATACCCCCACGATTGAAAATACGACGTTGAAGCGTTATTGGAGTCAGGGGGTGTTCACTTCAATCTACCACAAAGAGCCGTATACCGTACCACCACCTGGCAAGAGGACCGGACATGGGGTAACTAAAATTCAATATGGCTTGTACCACGTGGTATCATATTTTTATGTAGGTTCAGACCACTTTTCAGACAGAATAGGCGCTATGGACAGTAAGTGGAGTTTGTGTATTTTTTAGTTTAAATTTTATATGAATTTTTAAGAAGTTAATGTAAAAACTTGTTTAGGGTGTTTATATCAGTGTTGGGAAATATTTAAATAAAAACTTAAATAATAAGTTATTTGTTAATCTGATATTCAAATAAAAAGCAAAAATAATTATTTATTATTTGGGCAAGTCTAAATAAATTATTTAAAAGAATGAAGTTAATTGTTATTTACAAATACAGTTTCAATTATTATTCGTCATTTATTATACAGGGTGTAACACAACCCTCTGCAAATATTTTAAGGGGTGATTCTACAGGCCAAAATAAAGCGAAAATCAAGAGTGGCAATTTTGCGTTTGAGGCTTTGTTAACGAAATATCGATGTTTAAAAAAACGGCGTTCGAACGCCTGCCGATGGGCAATCTGACGCGTGAGGCTCGAGTCAAACAGCTGCGTTCAGTGGCAGTCATTTACTACGATGCCGCAGGAACCAGGACCTACCGCACCGTGAAATCTGACACTCAGACGGCACACGCGTTACGATGTATAGCATTCAACCTGCTTACTTGTAAAAATCCACATGGGCATATCGAAACCCGCCCAACGGGATTATCAAGTAAAAAGGGTGACGGCAGCCTTCAATACTCAATTTTGTTTCCAAAAACCAAGTATGCAATTGGCCCGTCCTCGATTGTTAACAACACATCCATCGGTTCAAATTGGAAATCAGGTTCAACGTATTCGTTGTCGCTTGAAGTTCTGTCGCTGGAAAGATATGCATAGTACTAGTTTTAATCTTTAATTTATTTCGTAATATTTATAGTAGAGGGTGATGTAGTGAGTGATTCTAAAGAAAGACGATCCCGTTCCGATGGAAAATCCAGTATTCAGCCGAAGTTTAAAAAAACATTAATCATATGACGCGGAAAATTTTTCAAAATAATTCCTGAGAAATGTACAAAGGAGCAAGTTGTTGCAAGTTATGCGAAATGTGAACCAAATATGACAGAAATTAAAGGCAAAATGTGTGCCTCATTTAATTTTCTATCTCATTTAAAAGGAAAGCACTCCGAATTTATGAGAGAGTACACAAAGAATATGTTGCAAGCAAGAAACGAAAGATCAATAATTTAAATTCAAGAGATATTAGGAAGAAATCAACTGTACAAACTAAATCTCAAGAAGAACTAAATAAAGACCTAACGTTATTTCTTGTGCACTCGATGATACTTCTCAGAACAATAGAAGATCCTTATTTTCTTGCCATGATGACAAATCTTGGTGTAACTACAAAATTTAATATTATTAGTTGTCGTTCTCTTGGAAAATAAATAAATATATTACTTGAGAAACAAGAAGAACAAATTAAAAGTACATTGAAAAATGTTCAATATGTTTATACAACAGCTGATGTTTGGTCATCAAAAGAGAGAAGTTTTTTGCTGTTACAGTTCACTGGCTAGATTGTAAAACGTATGAGCGAAGGGCAGCATGTCTTGCCTGCCGGAGACTGTGGGACAGGCATACTTTCGACAAAATAGCTGACATATTAAATATCATTCACTGTGAATTTTGTTTAACTACAAATAAAATTGTTGCCATTGTGACAGACAATGGTAGCAATTTTGTAAAAGGTTTTATATTTGGAGCAAAAGAATTGAATAATTTAAATTCAACTGCAAATTCATCTAATGGTAGTGACTCAGATGATAATGATATGTGTGAAGAAACTGATGACGAACATGTCCTATTGTTCATTCCTGAGAAAAAGGTTTTTTTGTTGCCTAAACACTTGAGACGCTGTGCTCATACACTTAATTTATGTGCAGCAATGGATGTCTATAAAGGTATTGAATCATTATCTCCTTCAGTTGATATCCGCGAGTAAATTTTCGAAAAGTGTACGTCTTTGGGAACGCGACTGAAAGACCCAATACATCTGAAATTACCATTAAAATTTTGGGACATACTTTATCCAGACCCGGGAAAACACAATGGAACTCGACGTTCGATGCATTAGAACAAATTTATAAAATAAAACATAAAATCGAAAACTAATAAAGGGTATAGCCGGATAAGGGGGTCAAAAGTGCCCCTAAACCAAATTCGATTTGCCATGAGTCATTCGATAGCTTATCAAGAAAGTACAATATGTGCCAAGTTTCAGCTCCGTATCTCGACTAGGGGGGGAGTAATTGCCAAAAATAAAAAATCACGTTTTTGACCAATTTCTCTCATCTGCGTGGATGGAAAATTCTGAAAAAAAATCAGGGACCCTTTAATTAACCAACCACGCATTGCACAAATTTTTTCAGATTTCTAAATTAAAAAACCAACCTGTGAAAAATAAAAAACGAAAAAAAATGATGAAAAATGCCGGTTTGGGAATGAAGGAGTCACGGTACTAGATTCATATTTTTTGAGTAAGTACATATTATTGGTACTATTGTACTATATTTTTTCAGATTTTTCGGTTTGGTGCGCCATAGTTAAAAAAATCAAAAACTAACTTTTTCCTTGTTTCTTGCGTGCCCCAGTCAGTTATACAGCGATTTTTGGTACATTCTTGATCAGATAAATGCTTTATGCAATGCTAAATGTTTTCACGCATAGCAAACAAACACAGGAACTAATGAAACTAAATAAATCGACCATTTGTCATTATGTCATACACATTACACTCCGTAATACGTAAGGGATTTTCAAGAGCGTCGGTGGTCCTGCGGCAAAGTACATGACTGCCAAGCGGCTGCGCTGACTTTTCGTAGGTTCGAGCCCTTTTTAGGTATCGTTTTTTTTGCTATTTTTTCTAATTCCTAACTATATCAAGATGTTCAATGTTTGTTTAAAAATGTTTTAATAATTTTTTTTTAATATTTTAGTCTGTGGTGTACGTGAATATGACTTTGGGCTGCTCTTTATGCTATTATGGTATTTTTTAACATTTCCTACGCTGAAGTAATATGTGTGAAGGATTTGCGAATCTCTTACCTTTAATAGTTGTAGATGTATTGTGTTAAAGATACTTATCACGGTACTAGTAATTGTAGATAGGTAGCAGCGAAAATAGCTCGTGATGTCCTCAGTGTTTCTTTTAGTTTGTTCAGTTCCTTTTCCCCATACTCTATCAATTATATGCAACCGTAGAATTATTTGTATTTTCTATTATTAAGCGCACATGTAGTCTTTGTTTTAAAGATCCTTATCTTTAAAAACTATGGATGGGAAATCCTCGGAATTAAAGAGTCTGGATGCGTACCCACTAATAAAATGTATATTTAAACGCCTATACCATCGTCGGCTCCAGTCGAGCGGATATTTTCTGTAGCAACTACACAACCAATATGTCAAAATCGAACAAACTTTCGGGCAGTATGTTTGAGAAAAGAGTAGTTTTAAAGGTAAACATGTACTATGAACTGTCTATGGGAAAAGAAATTTACTACAAAAAATAGTTGTATTTATGTAAATATTAGACATACAAGTAATAACGATATAACAACGTTTTTATTCTATGTACAAAATACAATAAATAAGAGAAGACCAAATACTATTTATTTGTTTTTCACCTAAATCCAAAGGAGAAATAATCTTTATTTGCAACTAAGAAATAATAAATCGATCACTTTTAGCATTATTTAAATGACTTTTATTTAAATTAAAATTTACCCAACTCTGGTTTATACATTGAAGAATAAATAGTTAAATTATTTTTATGCAATTATTTTTTAATGAAAAATTTGAAGTGACTTCTTTTATCTTGATATTTATCTTAAGAATTTTTTCAAATGTAATGAGTTGTTTTTGTCACTTATTTTCATATTTTCTTTTATAGCATTCACTATGAGTGTAAGGCCACTTGTTTTGTTGCTGGTTATCCAAGTAAACGTAAAGGCCCTGCTCGTAACTTTCCTAAAGACAAAGATATAGCAAAGAAATGCGTCAGTGCAATTAGGAATGACAAACTACTTTCATTGAGCTATGAGGAATGGGTAAAGCGAAAAGTTTGTTGGAGACATTTCGCAGACGAGGATTATAGATATTCAAACCATTACCGATTATTGAAAAGTGAGGTTATCCACATGCATTTATTGTTTATTGTTGTATTATTTTTAAATTTATTTTCATGTAATATAAAAGTAAATATCCGCGTTAAATGAATTAATTTTATTTTAATTCCAGTAAAATTTGTGATTTGTCATATCGTCTGAGTTAACTGAGAAAATATGGGGAAAGCGAAGAAACGTTTTATATTTTCTTAATGAATTTGGTCAATATGAGAAATGGACAAATTTTGGCAGAGGAAGCTTTGGACATTACTTTCGTATTTGGAATCCCCGCTATAGTCGAATCCGAATCGGTGAAATGTATAGTGAATCTATCTAATGTTTAATCCATCCAATGTAAAATACGATTTCCCTTGTCTATTTAGATGCCCTGTTTTATTTCCTGACACCGTTCCTTTTTGTATTCTTTTTTTTGTAAATATTGACAATAAAGAATCCAGCGCCAATTGCTTTGACCTTGATATATGTTGTCAAGAACATCATTTTGAACAACTTTCTCCTTACGTGCTACTGTCGCTAGGCTTTACTTTTCGAGATATTTGCAAAAAGCTTTGGTAGTTATGCAGCTTAGCAGCTTTCCACAATCTTGGTTATTTCAGTATAGTTTTTTAAACCAATTTCATCTTATCACTAAAGCGACAAATCAACCAGGGAAGACGTCCCCTAATAGGCACTAGGTCACCATTTGCGAGAATCATGGCAGTAATACCGGTCAAAATCGAGCCTAGTTTCAAAGCCGTAGAAAAATATACGAGAGAACGTCATCTTCATACCCACTTCACTTAGATGAATTTCTCTCTGCATGAACCCCAAAATCGCAGGCCACCAGTTTGGTACAACTTACGCTGTAAACAGTTGGTCGCCATTTACGGCTAGTACAACATGTTGATCTGTCTGATTTGGCTATCAGGGTCAAAAGTACTCAAAACTAAGTTAGGTGTTAATTCCTCACGTTTAGCTTAACGGAGGTGGAAGCTCAATGTTACACTGATTTCCCAAATTGATAAGACCGAAAATGTACAGGT